>CM076572.1:1210029534-1210629534 GCA_034641835.2 Pinus albicaulis | reverse complement strand
AACTACAAAAGTCGACTATGCCCGAGCTCTTTGTACTCTGATTCTGTCAAGCTATCACTCATAATCTGATAGAGAAATTTATGCACCCATAATCTGATACAAAAATTTATGCACTTTCTGAGAGATAGAATAGACTTCATGATCTTAATAGTTAATATTCAATCACAAAATTAAATTAGCATGAATCTAGATCATCAGTCATCACCACATCCCTTGGTGATATCAAGCCAATACGAACCAAGCGATGTCAATCCCCATAAGTGATCACACAAATAGAGGAGGTGTCTTAATACACCACCGATTTAGAGGATAAACCTTTCAATTACACAAAAAGATAGAAATATGTGTGGAATATCAACTTATTTTTATTACTTAGAACCAAAGGTATGTACAGTGGTGATGTTATCGACACGTACATTTGTGGTTGCCTACACACTAGAAAATTCTATTGATGCAATCTCCTTCAGTCAACTACATGTTGTTGGTTGCTTCTTATTTTTCACTATTGATGCAATTTCTTTCAATCAATTACATGTTGTTGGTTGCTTCTTATTTTTCACTATACCAGTTCTGAGGTACTTTTCCAGCATCTTTATGAACATGAAACATTTTTTTTATGAACATGAATTTTTTTTTCATGAAAATGAAGTTTATTTGATCACAATGTTTTTATTGTGACTTTTAAGATTGATTTCTGTAATGTACATCAAAAAAAAAAAAACTTTCTACCATAGAGGTAAATATTAACACTTAACCTTTACGATATTACTCCCTTAACAAGATCTGAATGCTCATCCTACATTACTAATTCACATGATTGATTCAACATTTAACATGTTAACTACGATTATCAATTAAATACATTATAAAATACAGTCGCTAGATCTCAAATGTCTAATCTGCTAAACCTAAAAAAAATTCATCTCTTTGCAATGGTAATGGATTCGGTTAAAGTTAACCACCGTCACACAGTTCATAGCTTATATGTTATTATTAACTTAATGGTTGCTATTACTCATCCTTAACACCTGCCATTTCGCTACAATCGAGACACAGTTGTTTTCACTGGTTATTTAATGTTTTTCATACCGTAACTGATCTCCCACGACAGATGTAATATTTCACGAATTTATTGGGGTTTCCAATGTACCGTATTCCATATCTACACCGTTGATTTATTTTAAGATCAATGGTTCTATATTTAGGTGAGAGCCTTGACTAGGTAACCCCGCTAACCCTAGAACTGCTCTTTGGCATTGTTACAGGTTACATTCGTTGGTTTCTATTCTGGCTACCGATAGTTGCTCCCATTGTAGCTCAGAACTCTAGTGCTGTAGAGGTATGAGGCTTCTCATGATGGCGTTAAGCTCAGCCTCAGCTGTGGAGAAAATTTCACATCTTAAAGTCGACTTTGCTGTTGAAGTTTCTTCGATTGCTCTACATCAAAACCTCATTCCTTTCCATGGTTCAGGTTAACATTCTCCTTAATTGTATTCTTGTTTTATTTTAGCTTCAAGTTGCCATCGTAGTTAGATATCCTGTGCTCACTTTGTGGAGTTTTTAATTATTTCTTTCGCTTAATCTCTCTTTCGAACAGTAACTATGGAGAAGACAGCATCCAAAATTCTTCTTGACGTCCTTAACAGGTAAATACAATTCCGTGGTTGACATTTCCTTATTATCGTAACTTACCAAAAAAATATGTTTTAAGCTTAAATCCCTTCACCCCAGGTACTTATTTTCCTTGCGCCCATTTTGTTTTGCAGGTATACCTTTAAAATATCTTGGCAATCTCCCTTGCAGACACATCAATTTGCTAAATCCAGTTTTACCCAGTTTTCTGAACTACTCTGCTCGGAATCCTCCAAGTATGCTTCGAGAGATTTTTCCAAATGGCCTATGTGTTGAACTCCACATACATTCCCTCGAATTTCGATCTAGAAGGATTCAAATCCATTTTTGGTTTACTATTCCTCAAGAGAACATTATTGTAGCATGATTGGGGAATTCGACTACATCTTTCACTTTGGTGAAACCTTGTAAAGTTTAAAGGGTTTTTAATTGAGGATTTAAAACTTTGAATTGAATATTACAGTTCTTATAGCTTCTAGGTGTAACCCATATGGTTAAATTCTGCCGAATTGATTAGTTACAACTTTTGTTACTACGAACTATTTGCATAACTTCATTTCTTCATGGATCAGCAGAACCTCAATTCTATCTTATATTTTCTTACTATATATGGGTTCTTTTTCTTACTGCATTTTCTATGTGTCAATTAAAATGCATTCAGATTGTTCCTCGCTATACGGTTTTTGAGTGATGTCTTTCTTTCTTTACAGTCCACGAAGATAAAGTTTTTCACACCATTATTTGTTGATATGTGCGTATAAGGAATCCCTCTTACAAGCTTATTTGTTTATTCTTAGTTTATTCTACTGATAAATGTATAAGAAAATTCTTCTATAAACATTTCTGCTTGAGGTTACTATGCGGAATTATGTTTTAGCTCCCAGGTGTCTGAACCATCGAATCACTATGTCTAAGTATTTAGAGTTTTCCTGAGGGGCGACTAGATTTGGGAATTGGGTTCTCACCCGAACCCTCATCTGACAACCTACTAGCTTTTTAAAGATAATAAAAGTCATAAATGACATTCTTACAGTTTGTAATCTTTTCAATCGTTACCATTTGTTTCCAAACTCTAGCATATACTTTTGGCATAGTGTAATTGTTTATGAAGGTCTGGGGATTTTGTAATGTCTATTGCTATCCTTATTTTGCAATACCCCCTTTATCGCTATTAGACAATCTTTCCCTTAGAAATATTTTTTATTCTGATATTCTTTGTTTAAAAAGAAAATACAATCCAAATCTCTTAATTCCATATTTATTTTTCTGCTCCAAACATTTATTTCCTTTCTCATAAAATACTGATAAATACTTCCAGAATTATCATTTCTTCCATAAGATTCGCACTAAAAAAGTATTTACAGCATATTGGCTCTCGTAAGAGTAATTTTAACAATGATATGTGTAATTCTTAATCAATAATCGTTTAGAATATAGAATATCTTGCACTATTACACATCCAGCTTGGAATACCGTGTTTTTATGTATAAAGAACATATACTACCAAATATAGAAACTGCATGAATACTTATCTGTAATTAAAATGATATAAATGTGGTCCTCCCAACCATCAAGAGAGGTGATTACGACCTCCTCTTGCCCCCGAGCTCCAGTCCTGGAAAGGTACGGGTTAACAGTGGAATTTTTGCTATGACCTCAGGACTCCTAATCCAGTCAGTGCCAGAAATTATTTTTAGGATTTTGCTGAGTGTTTTCCACTGGTCTCTACCAACTCTGGAAAAAAATCCACACTCCTCCTTCCACCAAAAACAGAACCCCTACTTCTCACTAGAATCAATCTCTTACTCCCAGAGAAGCAGGTAACTGTTTCCAACTGCCCCCCAACCATTTCCAGTTCTTGGAAAAAATTTACCATCAGCTTTTATCTTTTATGAAGTTAATTACCTTAACTGATTCATTACCCCTAATTATCCACTCATAAAAATACCTTTTCTGCAACAATAATAATTCCAGTCTTTTTTCCTTACACAATAATTAAAAAAATTGTCTTTTAACTAGTAACACCTAGTTATCTTTAATGAAGCTTTCACAATTTCTAAGATTGATTTTCAGTAGTGTGAATAACTGAATGTCTGATTCGACTTAATTGTATAGGAGAGATATCATTGCTCTCTTCACAATTAATTAAAATTTGTTGTGATATTGAAGAAAATTAAAGATAAGGTTAGCCTTTGTTTATTTCTCAGATTAAACTATCATGAATAATTTATGTTTTGTTTCTAAAATTGAGCTACCATGAAGAATTTTTTACATAATATTATAACAGAAATTTTTGAAATATCGGTATGTAAATTTGTGAAAATCTTGATTATTATTTTAAATTTTTATATTTTCAATGTAAGAATTGTGAAAATATTGATTATTATTTAAATATCTATATTTTGAATCTAAGATTTAGAGTTTTTTTATTACAAATTTTGTGTGCTAAAAATGAATATTTTTTATTAATCATTACTTTTACTTTAAATGTAATAAAATTTATTGATTTCTAAAATTTCTAAATAAAAAATTGTGAGTAGTTGTGTTATTAAAAGCTTTTTGAAATTAGGTAGCTGATTTAAAGTTCCAAAATTTAGTTATGAGTTTAGAATTTAGTTATGGGCATGCATTCAATAGTGGGCTTTAATTTTTACGAGATGGTTTTCTCAAATTTTCTATTCCTTGGATGTATCTTTGCACCTTTAGGGGCATTTGCTAATATAACATATATTTACGCCGTAAGGCGTCTTTATTTGAAAACAACTTTCCTAGATGCCTTTCTGTCATAATATGTGCAATTAGATCTTTTGTTAGACGATTCAGACATTATTAATCGTTGATTTTGAATATAACCGTAACAGTTGCGATGGTTGCCAAGGCTGCCTCCTCTATCATCCGCTTGATCTCACCTCGAGCACTCTTCTTTCTCTGAAGGATCTCTGCCCCCTTAGCCATATCGTCCTAAATACACCTCTCTGGATTGCTAGAAAAAGGGATTGAATATTCCGGCTCCAGAGGCTTCGATGCAGCTTCTCGTACAGTTGTTATGTAATAAAAATCAAGGATATGTTGTGGGTGATAGCTTAAAGAGCCAGTGGTGCAAGTTAGAACGACATTCGAATCTGGATTGCTAGAGAAGGGACTGATTGTCCCTGCATATCGGCTCGGGAAGAGTACCAAGGTTGACAGTGCTGCAAATAGGTATGCAACTAGCGACTGCGATGATGTTGAAATCATGACATTACTGGAGATCATCTTATTTTTCATTGAATTTGTGATTTATTTATCATTCACATAAAATCAATACTCTCATCTCTCTTGGGTAGTAACAGAGCTTCAAGTAGTTTCACGCTTTTATTCCCAACTTTTATCCAATTTTCCAAGCGAACACATGAATCATTCGTCCTTCAAAGGTAAGTAAATATATTACAAGCCAGAAAAAATGACAAATATGTATCTGGTTATAAATCTCGTGGATTTTTTTTTGTGTTAAAATAAAAATACCAAGAAATGTGCTAAGGAAAGCCACACCCACAATGAGGAGAGCACAACAACATGGAATATTTCTGTTCACATTAGGTTCATACCTTTTCCATTGTACTGCAGAATAAAAAATGTTGTATTATCTGGATAAAAAAACATGCAACCTGTATTGTTTTCATTTTGGGAGAACCATGGAAGAGAACAGAACAGTAAGGAATATTTCTGTTGACATCAGAGTCAAAACCTTTTCAGTATAATACAGAATCAATTTTCTTTCCTTCACTGCATAATTTAAAAGGTGATAGGATTTAAATATATTTCTGGATAACTACTACAAATAAAAATGTGTATCTGGTTATAATTCTCGGGGAATTTTTTTTTTGTGTGAAAATAAAAATACCAAGAACTGTGCTAAGGAAAGACACACCCACGATGAGGAGAGCACAATAGCATGGAATATTTATGTTCACAGTAGGTTCATACCTTTTCCACTGTACTGCAGAATAAAAAATGTTGTATTATCTAGATAAAAAAACATGCAACTCGTATTGTTTGCATTTTGAGAGAACCTATGGAAGAGAACAGAACATTAAGGAATATTTCTGTTTACATTAGATTCAAAATCTTTCCAGTGTAATACATAATCAAATTTCTCTCCTTCACTACATAATTTTAAAAAAAAATAGGATTTAAATATATTTCTCAATAACTGTACTACAAATATCATTCTAATAAAAAAAGGCACAGTAATGATTAGATATCATTGGATTAATTACAAGCTCAACAAGTCGTTGCGTTGCCAACAACATACCTGTTGATTACAGATTAACACCTGCGATATGCTACAAATTTTATTATAATATATAATTTTTTTAAATTAAAAATTTACTATAATATATATATATATATATATATTTTCATTTTCATTTTATGAATGCACAATACAAGAACATCTCTAAAGATGAAGATATAAAGTAGCACATATTCCAATCATTTTAAGAATGCACAGTACCATATTTTTCATGGAAAAGACAATACCATAGGGTAGTCCAAGGTTGGTGAGAGAGAAGGTAGTTAAAGTTGATGAGAAACACATCAAAATGACAAAATAAACAAAATTCATTAGCGTAAGTCCAAGGGAAAAAAATAAAAATAAAACAAAATGATAATTTTAAAGTTCAATAATAGATTTGCAATACCTTGTTTCATTGTCAAGAAGAGACTCCATAACATAAATTTGGAGAACAGCAAACCGAAAATCGAAAGATTTATTTATTTATATATTTCCCTTTTTATTTATAAAAGGGATTCTTTTTTATCGCTTAATTTAATAATAACATAAACATGTTTTTTGGGTTGGAATAAAACTTTGTAAACACAATAGCTACAATGCCATGAGTACCTCTTGCTCTTTCGCAGTAAACAAAATATCTACAATGATGGAGTCGTTGCATAAAAATATTCTAAAAATGCACAAACAAAAATTATAAACAAATAGCTTTAAAATTTATAAACGAGAAAATGGCATGCATTAACATTTAAAAACGAATTGCACTAATGTTTGATTAACTCTTAATAAAAATATATCATATATATATATCATTGGAAGTCGCACTTAAAATTTGGAAATATCTATGAGCCTCTGGTACAACTCTTTAATTTGTGTTGAAGTATATTAGCAACATTGTACACGCAACATATGACATATGATGGATATATAAGAAGTTTGGTTTGATTTGTGGAAATTTATAATTGAAACTAGGTTAATATTTATAAACCAATATCATTTATTAATTATTAATTTCTTTTTGGAAAGGATATAATTTTTATTATAAAATTTTAAAATAAATAGCTTTATTTCATATATTATTATATATGTCCTTCATATTTAAAAAATAAGTCGTTGCTTTGCCAACGATATACCTGCAGATTATAGATTAACACCTGAATGATAATTTTAAAGTTGAATAACAGATTTGCAATACCTTGTTTCATTGTCAAGAAGAGACTCCATAACATAAATCTGGAGAATAGCAAACCAAAAATCGAAAGATTTATTTATTTATCTATTTCTCTTTTTAATTATAAAAGGGATTATTTTTTATCATTTAATTTAATAATAACATAAACATGTATTTTGGGTTGAAATAAAACTTTTTAAACACAATAGCTACAACACCATGACTACCTCTTGCTCTTGCGCAGTAAAAAGAATATCTTTAATGCTGGAGTCATTGCATAAAAATATTCTAAAAATGCAGGAACCAAAAATATAAACAAATAGATTTAAAAATTATAAACAAGACACTGGCAAGCGTTGCAATGTTTTGGGACTAATTAAGGAGTTGAAGTGTAGGATTATGTATTCCTTTTCTAATAACCTTAACATTTAAAAATGAATTGCACTAATGTTTGATTAACCCTTAATAAAAATTTGTCATATATATATCATTGGAAGTCGCACTTAACATTTGGAAATGTCTATCAGCCTCTTGTGCAACTCGTTGGCATAAATATGCCTTCGCATTCGAGGTCAAATATCAAGAATTTATAAGTTGTAGGTATCTTTACCGCATCTTATTCTGATATTTTCTCTTCTTTCTATGCAAATCAAATCAAAGTGCACTTCGTCTTATTGTTGTTGGTTATTCAATGATATGCTTTTAGAAATCAAAATTTTACTATCAAAACTTTGACAATATTTAATTTGTATTTTTAGAGGTATAAATGAATTTTGTCTTTACAAAAATCACTAAGTTACTTTCATTAATTTTTATTTTCAAATATATAAATGAATTCCATCTTTAAAAAATCACTAAATCACTTCTATTACAATATGTATGTCTCAAAAAATAAGAGAATCTTAGAAAAATATTTACTTCATTCTAATTAACTAAAATATGAAATGGGTATAAGAGTTTTCTATTACTCACATTGTTTTCCACTCATGACAATGGAAAATCTCAATATCTAAGATAACTATGAAAATAATCTCAATATCTAAGATAACTATGAAAATTATTCTCATAACAACCTAGCAGAATTTACAATTCATCACACTTAGTCCATCGAAAAAAATGTGTTGAAAACATCAACACTAACTATGGACAGATGATGGGCTTGGGCTTACCAAGATATACTAACCCAAACATAATGTTTTCAAACTATGTGGGGTGTCTATGAAAGCATTGGCCCATTGCATGTCTCCCTAACCTTTACATCTCTGTGATTGAAAAAATTATTTGTCCCATGAAATGCGCTTAGTTAAATTGCGGTATCGTTACAACACACTGTTATATGTATGGCCCTCTAACTAAGTGCTATGCAGTTAAAACTTAAAATAATAACAGTGGTTATGTTCAAAAAGGTGACCAGCTTTAAGTACATTTTATGTAATGAAAACAACCACAACCCTTTTTGCATAATGGTATCGATAGAGCAACTCAATTAAAGGAGATATGGTGAAGAGAGGCTTCCAACCTTACAACAAGCTCTAAAAAGGCATGATGTTGAATGTATGGAATCCATTTTCCCTAATACACATGAGAAGTGCAATGAAAAATCTTGGAATTTGGAAAATGTCACGAAGCTTATCTCATGTTCCATTCATTTAAATCTGAAGTATATGGAAGAAGAAAAGCAGGACAATGGATTTGGAATCCATATGAGCTAAATTATTTCACTGATTGAAGCAAGCGCTCGAAAAGAGATAGACAATAGTGATATAGAGATAATTTATTCATAAACAAGAGAAAGCTAGAATTATAACCCGAGTAGTAGTTCACTCAACATAATTCTCCACCGCTTATTCTGGAGGATAAAGTTCCTACTACCTCATCAATTGAAGAAGGCCCACAGGAGAAAATCAGAAGATATTCCTCAATGTTATTTTCATTTGACATTCAGTGACTCTGCTCCTTTTTGTCTAGTAGTCCCTTTACCTCTGCCCTTAAATTCAACAACTCTGAAAATAATAGACAAAAGACACTTACCTATTGCAATCAGTTGAAAAAAAAGGTATCTCTAAAGGGTCACCAGGGGAGGAATCTATTATTTAAAAGATTGGGAAAATAATTTCATTTCAAAACAAAAATGTACTATCACTAGGGAAGGGAGTTATTACATTTAAAATTTGTTCCCATTCTTGTCACTACAAAATTTCATTGTTGCTTTTTATTTGATGGGAAAATAAATGATCTTTAAAAGGCACTAAAGTCTTGAATTATGATCTTTAAAGAAGTCACTAGATTCCCTGATTATGAGCTGATTTTTTCTTCTTACTTTTGGGTCTTCATGATGTTTGTTATTCTAACTTAGGTGAAAAGTTCCAAAGAAGTGGAATATTGGTCGTTGAAAGTTCCTACTACCTCTTCTTTCTTATATGTTTTTCTTTCCTATACCACAACCTTACGACGTTTCCTTTGCAACATGTGGTGCAATTGGTAGTAAATAAATATCTTTCGGATTAATCTTAATAATGTGATTAATCCTAAAGACATTTATCTACTTTAAGGATCACAAAAGTCTTACATCTAACATATATTAAGTTGATACATGCAGCTTATATCAACCATATTTACTAATGTGGTTGTTTTTACATTTATAAACAAATAATATTTATATTTTTTAATAAATAATAATAATATTTACTTAATTAATTAATTAATTAATTATTATTTAAGATAATTAATTAATTAATTTCAAATTTCAAATTAATTAATTAATTAATTATTATATTTTAAAATTTTAATAATAAATGATTAGTATTATTATTATTTATTAATTTTTATTTTTATGTATATTTAGTTAAATATATTTATTTTAAAATATTATTGTTATTATATATTTATCAATGGTCATTGTCATAAATACAAATAAAACTTTGGGTGTGTATGACCACATTTACTAAAATAATTATTGTTATTATTGTTGTTATGATTAATATTATTATTTTTATTATCATTACTATTATTATTAATTAATATTGTTATTAAATATTTAAACCAAATTAAATAATATTAAATCAAATTAAATATGAAATATTAATTAATATAAATTTATAATAATAATAATAATATTTTATTGTAATAATATTAGTTTTATTTATATATTTATTAATGGTAGATAAACAAAGTCTTCTATATTAATATTTTTAATGTAAATGTTTTAGTGTGTATTCTCATTTATTCATATATTTATATTTTTATAATCTCATTTAAAAATTAAAAAATAAAATAAAGTCTTATAATTTTTAAGTATTGAGGGGTTTGCTCAATGCATTATATTAGATATCATTTTTTGAGATTCAACTATTTTAAGTAAGTCATTCAACTATGACCATTTCCAAGAGAGGTAATCCTAACTAATTTCTTATGATTTTTTTTAATAATACACTTAGCACTCATTGCATCGGGTGATGCTCATAGGGGTGAAGAAGTGGGATTGAAACTAGTGAAATGAATCACATAGCATCAATCATCACTTCTGGGGCTTGCACCTGGCAACCAAGACTTTCCAAGAGGTCACCCATCCCAGATCGCCTCTGGCTCAAGCACGCTTAACTGTAAAGTCTTGGTTTTCGGGTGCAAGCCCCGAAAGTGATGATTGATGTTATAAGATTCATTTCACTAGTTCAAATCGCACTTCTTCACCCCTGTAAGCATCACCTGATGCAATGAGCACTAAGTGAACTATTCAAAAAATAAAATCATGAAAAATTAGTTTCTTTCACTCCTTTACTAGTTTAAACCACTCATCTTATAATATTCTCTATAAAATTATACTATCATAATCTTATTAAAAAAAAACCTAATTAAGGAAACATTGTAAACTACTTATCTTTATAATATTTATTCTCTTTACTTCTTTATTCGTGTAATTTTATTGGTTATTAATTTTATTGGTTAATATTCTAATATAGTACAATTTTTATAATTTTCGCTATAAGAAAAAAAATAATTGAGAAAACATTTAAATTAATATAAAGTTGTAATATTTAATTGTATGTATCATGAGTCATTTTTATATTTGATTGTAATATATAAAATTAATATTAAAAAATTTATTTATTTTTATAAAATCTTACTATGATAATAAGAAAAAATTAATTGAGAAAACATTTTAATTAATATAAAGATGTAATATTTAATTTATGTATATGAATCATTTTTATATTTGATTGTAATATATAAAATTAATATTAAAAAAAAAAAATTTATTTTTATGAAATATTAATTTATATAATATAGTGTATTCTCAAAATTTAATTTATTTCTGATAATTTTAATTTAGAAAACATAATATTATTGATTTGTGAACCTCCACTAAGTCATTATAGTTGCAAGTGATAAATCAGATCAGGCCCACAAGTTTACTTCATATATATGTGATGATGATGGTTACCGTCCGTTAAGACCAATGTGGTCTATTGGACCTTAAGAAAGGAGAAAGAATCAAAGTTTGATTCTTCATAATCTTGTTTCTATGGTCAAAGAGAAGGGAAATAAGTTCTCCAATATCGCTATAGGTGGGTTGGCTTAATAGGTCATGAAGACTGGAAGTGTGGTAAATGATAGGGAATTAAGAGCAAATGTGAGTAAGAGTAGGGCAGTCTAAAAGGAAGTGCTTTTCATCTTCCACCTGCTTAGAATTGCAAAGCTGACAGATTCTATCATTCCAAGGGGCTTTGGGAATAGATCACTGCCCAGTCTCACTTCGAAGCCCATGGGAATTAGTTCTTATCTTAGCAATGTTCATTTTTTTCTTATTGTTGGACAACGCAGAGAGATAATTATGATTATCAAGGGTAGGGTTGATCACTTCCTTATATTATCTTAGCTTCCTTTTACCCTCCATCTCTTGATCCTCCCACAACTTGTCTTTAAACTTGGAGGTAATAGTATTTTTTATATTTTGTTTGCTTCCCATACTGAACTCTTCCTTAATTCCCCAATGGTTGAGCCAAGACTGGGCATCCTTATGCCACCCACACTTGAGGCGAAGGTGAGGGTTTTGACTATAGTTAGAAGCAATTTTAGGGATCCTTTTTTATTCCATGTTTTCAAGCTTCTTCTTATATATCAAATATCTAAACATAGTTGTACTTTTAATGGGGGAAAAACCAGATTCGATCAAGAGGATAGGATAGGGAGTATTTCCCTTGATCTTAAGGTTGTAGGTTATGAATTGCTTTTGAATCATCTCAATCTTCCTCCATGACTCTCTAAATATACTGCAACCCCAAACTTCACATTCATATAAGACAACAGGGGTGACAAGGGTCTCAAAGAGGAACCTCTTTTTACTCCAAATATAAAGATCAACCAACTTACAATAATTTCAATCATAAAATTAGGTTATTTGTATTTGTTTTAAACCTTCTCATTAGCTTTAGCTTTTTTGCACATATGCATGGCATTTGGGAAGTTACATGTTCAAAAACGTGTTGAGAAAAAAGTACTTAAATGATATATATAAAAATATCATTCATTTAAATATTAAAATGGTATGTTTTTGGGAAAAAAAGTTATATATAAAATATTTTAAAATTCAATTTTTTTGGAAAAAATGGAATATATATATATATATATATATAAATGATTTATTTGGAAAGAAAATATTTTAAAAATTCAAAGTTTTTTTTTTTTTTGGAGAAAATGAAAGTATATTTGATAAAATATGAGATATTAAATAACATTCTTATTTATAGTATATATATGTGTTGATTTAGTAGGTAATAAAACAATTATTAATGAATATTTTTAATATATATATATATATATATATATATATATATATATATATATATATATATATATTTTTTTTTTTTTTTTTTTTAAATATTCATTAATATATATATATTTCATTTTTTTAAGGAAGAAAAAACATTTTTTATAACCTATTACAAATAATAATTTAAATCTACTTTTATTTTAATTTATAATTATTTTTTTAAATATAAATATTTTATAAAGGTTTACATTTTAAAAAGGTTAACTTTTTTCAACACTAATTAGAAGAAATTTTTTCAACACTGATTAGAAGTATCAAAAGGAATCACTTAATAATGATAATAATATTTTATTTTTGTGTAGTTTAGATTTATTAAATATTCTTTATTTATTTTTTAATGGCCTAAAGGAAAAAATAACTGATTAAAGAATTTGATGCATAATTTTTTTTTGATTTATTTTAATTGAGTTATACTTAAATTAAATAATATGAATGAATTATTGTATAATTTTTGTTTTTTATACAATTATACTATAATCATCTTAATTTTCTAGTTGACTCAATTAATCAAGTACTTGTGGCATAAATATCTGGCTATAAGAAAAGTTACAAGTAGGATCTCTTCCAATCTGAACAATCCAAAAGAAAAAGAAAAAACTCTAATTATGAAAAACATAAAAAAAAAAACTCCAATTATAAAAAAACATTTAAATTACTCTAACTTATTATAATATTTTACTCCCTTTGTCTATGAGGTTTTGGATAGAGGGTGATCATGTGCTCTTTTAAAACACTTCTTGATGTGAAGTCATTGGCTCAATTCTCATTTCCCTTCCAGATAGGGGTGATATATTGGACATGATGAAAATGTAGTCCTGCCAAGCTTACAAAAAAAATTATTTCACTCTATTCGTACCATTGAACCATGGTAGTTTTGTAAAATAACATTCCGAACCACAAGACGTTCAATCCATTTTGATCTTATCGGATTCCCTTTACTCACCACTCTGCTAATTAGAGTCTTATAATATTCATTCTCCTTTCACGCTGAAGTCAAGTTACCAACTTCGCCACTTTCCACGTTTTCCACGATGGTCAAATTTTCAAAAGGCTACTGATCATTGTCTTTTACTCATTTTCTTTGTAGTTGAGACTGGTATTAATGTTGATATTGGTGTTTGAATCCGGATTCACAGATGAAGAGTGCATCATTAAAATTTTAAACATTAAGAGAGTTGTTGTTGTGCAGTTTTCATTCATATCAAAATCATCTCCCTGATTAATAAAGGGAATCTTTTACAAATTTGACATATTTTTAAAGTGCATTAATCTAATAACTTCTATTATACTCTTGTGATTATTCAGTTGAATCACTAGTCCACTAAGAATATGCACATAGGAAGCCTAAACCCTCAATTGGAATTCCAACTATACCTGAAACATTAGACAAAATACCAACTAGTCCTAACCCAACTATCAATAAATGACCACAACTCCACAACACTTTTCCTTAAATCCATTAAGGTACCACCTATCGTCATACTATGAGAGGTGACGATATTTTAGAGCGGTGTCACTCTATGGTCATGTTCCTAGCATGTATAGCACACATTTGACAAATTAAAGTACCTCATCTCCTAGCATGTAATGTACACATTCAAAAAATTAAAGTACCTCATCTTTTATTGGTCAAGCTCATTAATGGTGCACATAGAGATGAAAGGGGAATGTTCTATTTCAAATCGACCTACACACACCCTCAAATTAGTACAAAATGAAATGCTTCAACCATATCTTCTATTGGTAGAGCCCATTAATGGTGCATAGAGAGATGAAGGGGACTTTTCTATTTCAAATTGGCCTACACACATTCTCAAATTAGTACTAAATGAATTAATTCAACCATCATGAATAAGAGGAGCAAGTCTTAACATGCATAGAATACCTAGCATCATATGCTCAAGCAATGTTTACATAGGCTACAGTTCCTAGAAGAATTCCAAAACTATGAGACAAAGGTAACATGATTTTTCACAAATTAGGTTGAAGGGAGATAATTTCTAGATAAAGAAAAACGGTACTTCATGCTCATTCAATAAAGATTTTGAGGACTAAAATCCTCCCAAAATAAGGAGGAATGATCTAGATTTGAAGATTATATAAATTTTCGCCTATGTAGATGTGGTTAGAGTGGAAAAATTGGAGGAACCAACTTGTAGGAGCAATTTTATCAACAAGTCTTAGTTCGGAGAATTTGGGTTTGAAAACTTCTAAGGACATTCTAAGGCTTAAATTATAATTTTTTGGAATAAAACTTTCTGACTTAAGCCTGAGACTTTATGAATTTTTTCTACACATAAACAATGTATTTCCAACCATACAAGAGTCATTTAGAGAATAAAGGACAATACAAATTAAGATATTATCAAAATATAACCATATTAAAGAAAAAATTATAATTTTTTAATAAATACATAATGCATTTCTAATATACGTTAATTTAATTATCAGTTATGATTTTCAATTTTTATAAGATTTTTTATATAATTTATGTAGCCTTTAAAATTCATCTCGTGATATTATAACTAAATTCATCCCTGGGTCTCATGCCTAGTTTACTTATTACAAAGGTGTTTAGTTTTGGTGAAAATGTAATCTTATAAATTATAATGTGAATTCATTCCTTGATGTTATAACTAAATTCATCTCTGGATCTTATGCTTAATTTAGTTATTATAAAGGTGTTACTTAATTGAGTTATTACAAAAGTTTTTTTTTAATATAATTTTCTAAATTTTCATATTTTAAAAATGTGATTTTGAAAAAAAAAACAAAATATTTATATAATTTAATAACAAATAAAATCTTATATTACATGGATACAAAGACTTTTTGTACATGTGATTTGTTTTGAACAATCTAAAAATTAATATTGAAAGTTAATTGTGACAAAATAAATTGAAGGAATTCAAAAATAATGATTCTAAATTCAGAAAATCCACCTTAGTGATATTTTTATCAATGCTCAACTTGTCAACTTGATGAGACCGAGTGTTTTAGTTTTATCGTGGTCGTGAATATTCATTGCAACTGCTTCTTTTCTTTTGTGTTAGTCATTCTCTTTGTAATATATTTTGTGCATTACAATGTCCTAGTATTAAATTGAGATATAAGAGGAATTATATAAAGGGAATATTTTATTTATTAATTTAATTAATTTAATTATTATTTTAATTATATAAATTAAATGGTTAGTAAATGTTTTTTTTTTTTTCTAAATTAGTTTAAATCTATTAAAAAGAGAAAATATTTTACATCTTGGCCAAAGCCTTGTCTTTTCCCAGAAGAGTGGCATGTTCAACAAAAGAAACAGAAAAAAGACCGCCCACTAGGGGAAACCAGTCCCGTTCAGTCCTCGTTCTACTTTGCTGCCCACACAGGGGTAACAGCCATGGATTCCACTGAATTTTACATCTATGATAGACTGAAAGACAAAAATTACTGGATAACATAGCTAAAAATTCAAGTTCAATCCCAGCAGGTTGGGACTCGGAGCACAAAAACCAAACATACTTGGAATAATTAAACATCATGAGGAGGAGGAGGTTCTTCAATTATGAGGCACCTGTAGGCCTCCATGTCGTCATCCTCCCTTGGCTTGTCCACAGTGGACGCAGCGCTTTACTTGGAAAGCTCACGTCCGCAGCGAACCTTCTCCTCCTCACTTGGAGCCTTTCCTTTGTCCTTGTTCACCGACTGTTGTTGTTTGTCCATGTCCTGAGTCGCCACAGAGGTTGGCCCTTCCTGATGCACTTTGGTATCGCCCAACTGGGATTCCTCCTTGAAAACCACTGAAATGGTAGCAATTATGCGGGGTCGATTCAAGGAGCAGTTGAAGAAGTATTGAGTTGTCTGGGGCGAGTTTGAAGCTTGAGTTATAGGGTTGGCAGGGGCTGGAGAACCCATTCTGAGGCCGGTATCCTAGATTCAACCCCTCCCACTTCGAGTATTCGTGTATCTACCAAAAAAATAGTCAGAGGATGGAGAAGAGGACTCAGAGTTGGAGGTGGAGGGGGTGCGCTGGGGATGGCTCCTAGTGCTACCCCTACGACATCTCATGCATTGACGCAACCGCGTCATGGTGATGGGCTCAGCGGAAGGCGAAAGAGGAGTCAGTGGAACAGAGCTAGGAGTGAGCGGAGTGATAAGGAGGTCCAGAGTGACAAAGGTTAAAATTCAGAGGCGAGAGCGAGAAAGGTGCAGACCTTCTCCAAATTCAATGCAGCAATTCAGATGGCTTCTTCTGCCTGTGGCAGTGCGGTAGCCGAGAAGCCCAGCATCAGGTGAGCAGAGGCTTTGCAGCGGAGGAGGAGCACCCAAGTTCCCTCTACCTTCCTCCTTCTTAAAATCTCGAGCAGTGATACCTCGAAGCTCACCCTGCGTTAAATTCTCATAAATGTGAGTAGAAGGCGAGTGCAGTGAGAACCATACGGAGGCTCAAGCGGGAATAATGGTCAGTTCTCGACCTCCACTCAGATTTAATGCCTTTGTGATGAAGGCATTTCGAAAAGGGTGATCCCTCCTGGCACTTGCTTGGGTGGGCAAGTGTCTCCTCCACTTGTCGAACCCAAGTCCCATCACCTTGTTAATCCAATGATACACCCGCATTCGGGAAAATGGTTAGTAAATGTTTATCTTTATCACAATACGTATTTCATGATATTCTTAATGTGTAAATAGGTTTTCTTATAATATTATGGGTCAATACCATGAATTACTAATACCATATGTTCAAAAAACTATAAATCATGTTTATAAGGCATTATTTTAGTTAATCAATTTATTTAAGAGAGAAAACAAAAGGCTTAATCACTTTTGAAATAAACTTCAACTTTTGATATGTGAGTACTATTAAAAATATTCTAAAATATTTCATAGAAATTGAATCTCTACCATCCACCTAACAATTATTAATAATTAAATTCTAATTCTAAAATTCTTACATAAATATTTCATAATTATTTAATTTAAAAATTTTAAATTTATTATTATTATATAAATAAATTTAATATTTCAATATTTAATTCTTAAATAATCTAAAATCAAATCAAATTAGTGTCATTATTTTAAATTTAATAAAAAAACATTAATATTTTTATAATATTTATTCCCTATACTCATATTATACTATATAATTACTATAATTATAAAAAATTCAAATTATTATAATCTTATAATGTTATACAATATAATTATTATAATTATAAAAGATTCAAATTATTATAATGTTATACAATATAATTATTATAATTATAAAAGATTCAAATTATTATAATCTTATAATATTTTCTCTTACTTGTATAGATGATATAATATTACAATTTAATTAAAAAAAAAAAAAATTCGATGTCCATGGGGTCTTGGTTAAACGGTGATGAGGCGGGCTGTTATGGCACTCATCACAGGTTCAATTCCTTTCCTCGATTGAAGTGATGTATCTAGACACGTTGATGAAGATGTAAAGATGTAGTCCTACCAAAAAAAAAAAAAAAAAAATATATATATATATATAATAATCTTATAATATTATCATATTCCTTCTTTAAACTATTGTCATTATATATTTTCATATATTAATCATGTAAATTTATTATTATTGTTATTATATAAATATATTAATATTCCAATACTTTATTTTTAAATAATCTAAAAAATTTGTTCATTATTTTAAATTTAATAAAAACTATTAATCATTTTATAATATTTCTTTCCTATACTCGTATTATTATAAGAAAACTAATTAAAAAATATTATTATATTCTTATAATATTCTCTTTTACCTTTATAGATAATATCATATGATAATTTCATTTTTTTAAATCCGATTCCTATAATCTTTAAATTACTACACTCTTATAATATTCCATTTTACCATAATAATATAGTATTCCTCCTTTAAATATTGTCATTTTATATATTTTCCTATATTTATATAAGTATATGATATTATCGTAATTTTGTTACAAAATACTAATTCATAAAATATTTAAGTACTATGTTTTTATAATATTCTTTTTTACTTATATTATAATATTATAATTTCTTTTTAAATTAAAAGTGTCTATAATATAATAAAATAAAATAAAAATTACATTATTGTAGATGTTAATTATTATAAGACTTTTGTATACCTTATTGACATTGTTGTGGCTTTAATATACTAGAAAGAATCACTTAATTTAGGGACGACCTTCAAAACAAATTTTCTTTAGTCTTTTTCTTGCAACTTTGGTCCACCCTATAAGAGGTAGGTCGGCTAAGAAATTTGTAGATTATTGTTGAGCACTAAAGGAGACTCCTTATCAATGTCATTAAAATGTCGATTCATGAGCACACTTTGAAATACCTAAAGATATTTCTCTCTTTACCAACTGCCTATTTTTCGAGGTTACTGGGATCCTTACTGAGTCCCCATGAGCTTGATGAATAGCTCCAATCTTATCGTAATCTCTTAAAATCATAGCATCATCATAAACCACATCCTCTTGGTCATGAAAAAAAGCGGGGGCGCGGGGGGATACGGGACACAAGCTTTCCAACTTTTAGATTTGGAAGTTCTTTTGAGACGTTCCTTGTTGGGATTTGACTGGGGGGAGAAATTCTGTAAATGTCCAATTTGAATACAAAATCGACCCCAAAATGTAGTGTTTTTCTAATCCAAAGATTGAGTCCAAAGAAAATCACCAACTTTTAAATTTATTTGATCTCGCAAACCTTTGCTAATGCCAATTTCCACATAAGTTCTACCATAGATGTACAAGCCAAGTTGTCCTTGATAAGGATTTGTAGTAAGAAAATGACCCAAGGAGTTTCCAATACCTTGAAATACTGAAAAGTGGCATAGGTGGGAAGGAAAATCGGGAAGCCAAACACAGATTGGGAGCTTGGTAATAACTGCTGTAGAGGAGTTGAAATCCAAAAACTAGGGGGTTATAAACAAACTAGATTTACCCCATAACTGAGGCCCACTAGTTAGGGCCTTCTGCCAGTCTTACAATCTAGTGAAAAGCACTATAACAAAACCATTTGAGTAGACGATGGCCTTGCACTTCTTGTTCCAGGTTAAATTAGTCCACTTATAAAGATCCTCACTATGCAGCCATAAGCCATTAAAGTGGCAGATGAGACCTAACTCAATGCAGAGTTGAAGGAATTCCTCCAACACTGGGTGCATAATTTCCACAGAGGTTACATCCTCCACATTTTCCACCTAGAATTCCATATGAGCTACCTAAGGTTAATGAGAGTCGGGCCTTGTCTTGAGGGAATCCTTAAAGGACATGGGCTTCAGTGTCAAAGATGCCGCCCCACCCCTGGGTTTACCATTCAAGCAAGTAACAAGAGAGATAGAGGCATCCTTGTTAATTTCCATCTTTGAGATCTAGATCCATATTAAGTGGCCTTACTTTGGAGAGGAGCCTCAACAAACCCACCAAAATTTCTGTGAAATTTTGTATTTTTGTTGTGAGTGTGAGTACAACATCATCCTCATTTACCATGATTCAGAAGGTCTCTCCAAACATAGATTTGACAAATATTGGGAATTTTTTGGGATCAATTTCCCTAATTCCTTCCCGATTTTGTTGGTGCATTTTGTCAAACACCTTGCATACTTTATTTCTTGTTCCACTCTCCAGGTGGGTTTCTCATTCAGGATTTTCGACAAACATTTTGAGGGAAATCGACCCTTCAATGGCCATTCCAGGTCATCACTACAACCACATTAAAAATGTTAATGTGGTTGATATAGTCGAAGGCTTCATTTATATCTACCATTGATAAATATATAACAAAAAAAAACTATTGTAACAAAAATATTATTATTAACTTTGATTTTACTTAACCCTTAAGAATCCCAGGTGCTGAAGAGTTTCTATCCTTTACAACCAAGATATCAAGATTTTTTTCTAAAATTAGGTATAATTTGAATATCCCTAGGAATCTTGCTCCCAGTTGGAACATCATTTTTTTTAATTTGTTAAAAGTCAACCCAACCTAACAAACTCTCTAACACACTACATTCATTGATACGCATTCAAACTAAGCATATACTGAGCATATTCCCTTAAGAATCAATCTACCCAATAAATTATAAAATAAAATAAAAAATATATCCTCATCCACCTTAAGTTGAAATAGGAAGGCTTCAACTAATTATAAAATGAAATAATACATAGCTCCCACTTACTATGGAGATTCACTCTCACTTTACTATGGAAATTTTTAACTTGTAAATAGCTCTTGTTACAATACAATGGGTCATTACCATTACCATGTATCATCAATACCACATGGCCAATATGAAATTTATAAATATGATGTTTTTTTTTTTAATTAATTAATTTGAAATAAGTTAATTAGAAAAACATAACTAACATGGAGACAAATCTTAACCCTTAATCTGTGAGTACTACTATGAATATTCTAGCATAACCATGTACATAATAATTATATTAATTAATTAAATTAATTAAATTAAAATTGTGAAAGGTGAATAAGAATCTGTTGACTTTTTTCTATTTTTTTTTATTTTTAATTGACAACCTAGATTGATTCTCAACTAAATATGCTCTTTACCATGGAAATTCTTGACTTGTAAATAACTCATGTTACAATACCATGGTCGAATACCATGACTTATCAATACCACATGCCTAATATTGCATGTGTTGATATGACATTTTCTATAATTAGTTAATTTGACATATATTAATTAAAAGAGTATAATCAACTTAGAAATAATCTTAATCCTTGATCTCTAAATACTATTATGAATATTTCAGCATATTCCGTGAATGTTAAATCTCCAATAATAAAAGACTTATTATAAAATTATTTATTTAAACCACCTAATCTCATAATATTTTCTATATAATTATCCTATCATTAAAATAAAAACATTTAAACTACTATAATCTCATATGGTTCATCTCCTTTCCCTTATATTAATTATTTTAATTTAAACAATTAGTATAATATATTTTATATATTTGTAACATCGAAATCTCAATTTGAAGGAAAAAAAAAATTCAATTGAAAAACCATTTTACACTACTATAATATTTTATAATATTTATTCTCTTTATTCATACCATTGTACCATGGTAATTTCATAAAATAAAATTCTAACAGAAGCCACGTTCAATCTACTACTATATTACCATATCCATATCTATCTCCTTTACTCATATAACAAATATTAAATACTATCTACTAAGTTTCATCTTGTTCATTGAAAATCACTTTGTTATTTTCAAATAGACAAGATGAAAAGACACTACACCCATTAAATATCATTTTATTATTATCAAATTAAACATCACTTTATTATTATCAAATAAACAAAATGAAAATCTTTTTATTATTATCAAATTAAATATCACTTTATTACTATCAAATAAACAAAATGAAAAAAACACTATATCAATTATTGACTTAATAAACCATGCACTATAGTGTTTTTCATCTTATTCATTAAATAATAAACAAATATTATTCAATGTACAAGATATAAAAAAAAAAAAAAAACACTAAACCAATGAATACATAGTGCTTAATATTTACTATAGTGACTTTAAGCACTATCATGGTTGTCTTATCAATCCAATATTTGCTAAGAAAATTGACGGAACAAAATTATCCCTCAAACATAAAAAGAATGAAAGTCGTTATTAATAAAGCCAAAAGTCTCTGTAAAATTATGGTGCACACAATTAGCAGTTGTCCCAGAAGGTGAAAAGAGAGGTTGATAGGAGTATTATCTTGAAGTATTCATTTGAAGTAATTGTAGTTTGATTTGGAACAGTAAACATTATATCAAATCTATATTGTTTTGTGTATTTTTTTTATTTTTATTTTTTAAATTTATAATGTGAAATATCTTAATACAAAGTTATTTTCACTTCAGGTACTGTTGTGCTTTCTTCTTCTTTTTAGCCACAGATACACTTGTTGAAATTGAGATCTCATCTTTGATGCAATGCCTTCAGACTTCTTAGCGCATAATTCTAGCCCAAGATGACTATATTGGACAACAATTAAAAATGCATAGGATTGTTGCTTTGTAGACCCTGTAAAAGCTTTTCAAGTGGTTCCTAGGTGGATTGCCTATGGCTTCTAGTTTACATTAGTAACACTAAATTTTATTTTCAACCTTATGACTTTAGGTGATTGAAGGTGCATACGGCTTTTAGTCACATTAGTAAAACTTCTAATTGCTAGCTTAAGTTAATCTTGTTTCTTGTGATTTTAGGTGTGAAGGTGTAATCAAATATCGATGGAATGCTTTGCGAGTTGAATAATGGGATGGGATAAAGAATTACATATCAGATCTCATTGTTCAGGTCAATCTAATGCATGTGTCTTATGTTATTTGGTAAACATTGATTATTGTTTTTATTATATACATCTTGTTTAGGTTTGTATTTCAATATTTTTTTCTAGTGGATATATTAACTTCTATATGTATTGTTATTCATCTTTCAAGTAATGAAGCTTCTTTTCACAGTGAGAGGCTTTATGTAAACAAACTTAATGTAATCTTGGTTCAGGTAAGTAATAGAATCATCTTGATGTTTCTTTTTCTCCACCTTTTTGTTTACGACTTCTCAAAGCTACACTTTACTCACTGAGGTTTTGTGTGCATACTTTTGTTCACATTGATCAATGTCTTATTTCCCATGTGTCTTATCTTCATTTAATTTCATCTTAAAGGAGTTAAGTGTATCCTAGAAAGGCAAATATAAATGTGGTATTGTGTATGGTTTATTTGGTTAATTAGTTAAACCATTGTGCATGTTCATTTCATCTGTTTGTTTGCTTAAATATTTATCCTTTGCTTTTCTTTTCTTTTTTAATTTATTAGCTTGTCCATGCTCTTTGAGAGGGTGTTGTTTGTAAGTAATTTCTAGATATTGGCAGCTTTTCTTCCTACGTTTTGAACATGTATCCCATTTTCCAGGGTGTAGGTGATTGAAAGGTTAATAGTAAATACTAGGATGCTTATTCTTTTCTTGATTAAATAGATAATGCTAAAACAGTGCTGCCAATTTTGTAGGTGTTGAAGCATGAATGGCCAAGTAGATGGCCTGGTTTTATTCCTGATCTTGTTTCGGCTGCTAAGAGTAGTGACACAATATGTGAAAATTGCATGGCTATTTTGAAGGTGAAATTTTTAACAATACATCAAGAATCATGTTACTTATTTCTCTTTGATTGTGGCCAATATTTACTTGAATTGGTTGTATACTGCTTATGCTCAGCTCCTCAGTGAAGAAGTTTTTGACTTTTCTAGGGTGAGATGACGCAGCAAAAAATAAAAGAACTCAAGCAGTCCTTGAACAAGTAAAAGAAAATGTTTTATGTGTGCCTTTTTAATTGGGAGATAGTCACGAGTTTTATGTAAACTGACTTATATGTATTTGGTGTTCTGCAGTGAGTTTCGGCTCATACATGAGTTATTTCTTTATGTATTGTCGATATCACAGCGTCCTGAACTTATAAGGGCGACTTTGGCCACACTGCATGCTTTTTTATCATGGATCCCTCTTGGTTATATTTTTGAGTCTCCTCTGGTTTGCACCTTATCCATTATATTATTATGTCTGTATATTCCAGACTATTTGATGTTATAAATGATATATATTGGAAGCTAGCTGTATAGATTAATGCTTTCAATGAGTTGAAAACACACTTTTCTTTTTCCTTGTATCTCATTTTTCTCAATTCTGTGTAAGGTCACTAACCATATGTTTTATTTTTGTTACTGTGATTCTTACAGCTTGATACCCTACTAAATATTTTCCCTGCGGCTGCCTATAGAATTTTGGCTCTGCAGTGCTTAACCGAGGCATTTCTCTCTACTTAATATTTTTTTATTATTTTAATTATTAATGTATATGAATTCATCTGTTTGCTTTTATGTCCATCAAATCTCATTTCCTTTTTCATATTGCAGATGCATGTTTTCTTCGGGTTCATTTGTTTCATGTATACTTCATTTTCTCACTTATTAGTCATTGTTTGACTCATTGTTTGTTTGGTTGTGTTCAATCACAATATTAATTCTTTATGTTGACTTGAGAACTCTTTGTAATGTCATCTAAAAGATTGACACTAATAGGTCTACATCATGATTCAAAGTAGTTTTAATTTTGTCATTCCTCCTATTAACAGTAATTGTAACTATTAAAAAATGTTTGCTTGCATTTGTTATGGAGAAAAAGAGAGTTTAATGTTATGTTGAGAGAGGTGCTCTAGCATTATAACATATTATGATATTTCACGCATGGCCTCAGGATCATGCTTGTTTTGAGTACACAGAGGATGATGCTTGTTTTGAGTACACAGAATTTCACATTACCTATTGGAATAGTTTGCTTGATTATTGTCTCCAAGTTGCTCATTAGTAGGAACCTATTTACTACTCAAGCTTGACTTTGATTGTTCCACTGCAGTCACACATTCACGTACTTGAAACTACCCCTGAAAATCGGGCAGCACTTCTTATGGGCCTTCAGTACTTAATTAGTATTTCCTATGTTGATGATACTGAAGTTTTCAAGGTAGGTCTTAATTATGTTGTGTTCTCTTCAAAACTACTTGGTAAACAAAAGATGTTCTCTGATTATTCTGGTTTTTGCGACAGGTTTGCCTGGATTATTGGAATGCCTTGGCTTCTGAACTTTTTGAAGCACATCATTCTTCTGACAATCCTACTGCTACTGCCAATGTTATGGGTCTCCAGGTAAAGCATGCTCTTTGTGATTATCCTGTTACAATTTATGTCTTTGTTTCTTATTTATCTCAAGATAAATCTATTTTGAAAATATGATATAGGATTGGAAAGTATCTATTTTCAGCCAAGATTTTGATTTGAAAGTATCATGCAGTTTACCCTTTTGATATGCAACCATGGTTGGGCATTGTGAATGTTAAAGGATTGCTTGAGCTTGGATGATCACGACAGAAATTAATATTCTGTTGTAGCCCTTTAAATTTCCAGATTTAATTTATTGATCTCAATCTATTGTAACAAACAATTTTTACCAGACTTGTTGGGTTAGGCTTGGAGTTGTGGGTCAAACCTGGCCTGTTGTTTTAATGCCTTGGCGATTCAAAGCAATTTTGACTTTGCAGGAACTATTTGAACAATGAGTACTTGCCCAGTCAGAAAAACCTGTCTGCCTCTCTGTAAAGCTAAAAAAGTTATTTTTTAAACGCAAACTGTGATTTTTTAAAATATTTTTCTTCTAGCCTATATTCACTAGCCAATTCAAACTTAACAACTTTGCCTCGCAACGTTTGTTGGGTTTTTTCAATAACCCAGTCAACTTCTATGTTTTTTTCATTAACATAAATGTTTTAGATGTTTTAACTTCTTTCTCATTGCTAATATATAAATCATAATAATGGTTTACGTCATAGTTACCAAATTCGAATTCGAATTCGAATCATACGATACGATAAAAATTCGGATAAGATTTTTTCAATTCGGAAAAAATTCAATAGTATACATCTTTAATATTTAGCTATATATATATTTTCTTTTAATATGAGATATTCTGACCATTTTCAATTTTGAATAATTTCTAATAACTCAAGAAAATATAACAATATTAGAAACACATTCAACTAAAATTTTAAAAAACTACATTTCTTTTTCCTTCCAAAACTTAAATCTTACATAGCTTTTTTTGTTCCAAAACTTATTTTTTCAAAATTATTATCTAATAAATAAGTACAAAAATCATCGTTTTAAAATTATTAATTTAAAATTTGTCAAAAAAACAAAAATACAATTGAAAAATAAGAATTTTCCAATTGTTTCTGTTTCTTTTAAAAATATGTCTAAACAAAAACAAATATAAAAACAATAATAAAATTAAAAATTAGAAATTTTCCAATTTGACAAATGTTTATATTTCATTTCTTTAATTTTTAATTTTTAAATATACACAAATATCTATATATTCCGGCCTTAAACATTTTATACCCACGAATCTCGAATAAAGCCATCCCTTTCCCAAAGCTAAAGAGTACCTTATCGTTTCAAACGGGCTCTCAAGCAGTCTTAACGTTTAACGTTTGGACGAGTAGCCAATGTTCCTTTAATTTACGAGTACAATATTATGCAGAACACTCCAGTTCCGAGTGTTACTTTGCTTGAAGAGGTACCATAATGGGAAAAACCGTAAACCTCGAAGAATTGAATCGAACCGTATCGAATTTCACCGAACATTTCGCCATTCGAATCGAACTCGCGAATTTCCGAATTGTTTATACCAATTCGGACGAATTTGGTAACTATGGTTTACATGCACTAATATTTGGTTCTTGTTCATCTCACACATGGTAAATACTTGTGATGGGATTCCTTAGCGTGTTCTAGGTTAGAAAATTCAATATTAGCACACTAGCGATTTCAGTGATCGACCAGCTGTGACTCGTACAGTAGATCATCACTTTAAGATGGTGCACCATGTAAAATCATGATAATAGCTGCTGAGAAACAAGTAAAACAACAATGCACAAGCAGGTTGGTACTGTCCTTATTCAAAAATTCAAATTGCCTTTCTCTGGCCTATTCTGAGCACAACAAC
The DNA here is from genome assembly GCA_034641835.2 of Pinus albicaulis. Classification (NCBI taxonomy): domain Eukaryota; kingdom Viridiplantae; phylum Streptophyta; class Pinopsida; order Pinales; family Pinaceae; genus Pinus; species Pinus albicaulis. The sequence goes on along the minus strand of CM076572.1, from coordinate 1,210,602,028 downwards.
GATTAAAATATGTAGCCTATTTCCTAGTAATAGTCATTCATGGTGGATAATGTTTGCCTCAGCTCACACAGACATATTCTTGGATGCAAAAGAAAAGAATTTGGAAATTTCAAAGAACTTACTGAAAGTCCCCAAGTACATATCCTTGTTCCCTGCAACTCTGCCAATCAGTGCCTGCCATCTCCCGTGCTGGTGGTGCCTGTTAATGCTTAATGCATAAATCATACATTCTCTCTTATTTCTTCCAAAACGCACTAAATAAAACTAAGTACAGAAAAATCCCCCATACCTTGTGACTCCTCTGTACATAGATGCGCCCCTGGAAAATCCACTACTCTTCTTGCACCACATTTATTGCAGTACCCAGGCGACAAATAAGCTCTGAAACCATGAAGAATCATAAAATCTTAAATCTTTTTCAGCTCGAAAAAAGTGTATATTACCTCCTCAGACAAAACGAAGTAGGTGTCAGAACAAATGTTTCAGAAAGTACAATGAACTGTACAAATTCCTGCCATGGCTTTTGGGTGAGCCTTATTTCCTAGTGGGCATTTCCTGCCTCGGCGCATTTATGGGCCGATGGACTAGAAAATAAGGCTCACCTGGCTTTTGGAGTTTTGAAAAATTAAATGTGCAGTAGAAAATTGTTAGGGCTTACAATATCTTGTCTCCCTTTCTGGCTCTGGCCTTCTTTCTTGCAACTGTTATCCCACAAGTGAGCCTCGTAGCGCCCTGTCCACCGATGCCTAGAATACAAGCAAAACCCATGGAATTTTTAAACCAGTAAGACCTTTGGATCCATGAAATTGATACATGTATGACATATAGCATCAATGCGTTCATCTGTACAATAAATGAAAGCAATGAAAACAAAAAAAAAAGCGCCTGATAGGGGCACCTTGTGACACCACGGTATCGAGATGTCCGTTTACCAAAAGTATCAATGGATTTTCGAGGAACGGGTTGTCTGGCATTCCCGGATTTTGATCAGTGGCCCTTTTTCTGCTTGTTTCCACTGCAACACTTCTGAATTGGTTCCCAAATGGGGAACTATGGTAACCAAGCTAGACTAAAATCCAGGACTCATTGTGAGAGTCGGAGCCTGAGACTGCAAATCCCCAATATTATTAAGGCTCTCATGGGACTTGTTGGTTGAATTCTTGTCAGAAGAACCACCGCTGGGTTATTTCCTTAGCAATGTTTTCATGGCTGATATCTTCACCATGCAGCTCGATGGGTTCTCTATAATTCCTGTCCCTGGAGGATTGAACTGTAAACTGCATGTTGAAAATATTAAAGTCACCTGCCGTGCCTTTGGGCAAGAAGAAACAAGTACAAAGGCAACAGCAGCAGCAACAGAGATTGAGTGCGCAACACTCTGTATTGAAGAAGCATGGAGAAATCCATATGAATGAAATTAAATTGTGATGGGTCACAGCCACAGATTGTAGGAGAAGTTATTTTGGTGATGGACATAGCCATCTTGCAGCAGAATGGATATTTCCCGTAGATCTGAACTACGGAGGAACAAAATTAATTAAAGACAGTCATTTCTGGTGTTTAAAGCCCTCAACAACCAGAATGGAGAAAATTGAATTAAACAGGTGGAAGTCTTTTATTTTTGATTTGGTGGACAAGTGGTCCCCACCACTTAATCGCTAATCGCAATCGCAGATTTGTTTTGAAGCAGTGTCTTGTTGATGAGGAGTCGCGATGCGATGCGATCTAATCGCAATCGCAAATCGCAATGCATATATTATAATACACAAGTGTCTTGTTGATATGGGAGAGTTCCGCAAGCGGAACGTTTAAACATTGAAACATATATATAAATCACCCCCACAGCAGCAGAGGCCCGTGGGTCCACTTGACCATGTGGTAGAAACTCAATGGAATCGCAATAGTTCAATCGCAAGGTTCAATTGGAGGTCTTTTATTGTATGCTCCGATTGAAGTCCCGGACCCGATGATCTTATGTACCACAGTTTATTGGTGAATCGCATCCGGGATTCCAATCACAATCGGAAGATCGGAGGTTTGTTTGTTTGGTTGCGCGTTTTGTTTAAAGCGCGGACCCGACGGTTTTATACAGTGAAGTTATATCAGGCCATCGCATCCGTTCCATAATAGCAATCACAATGTTTCATCGGATGTTTGCGATGCGATTCAATCGCAATCGCAACATCACACATCGCTCAATCGCAAGTTTGTTTGTCAAAGCCGATCGTCGATCCGCCGACTGCGATGTGGTCCCCACTCGCACGTCGTGCATTTGATTTTTAAAGTTTTGCAAAGTTTTCCTTTGTATTTGGTTTTATTTCTTGTTTAAGTTTTAATATGTTTTTTTTTGTAATGTTTTAATATATATGCGCGGCATATATAAAATGAAAAGGCCCGCAAGCCTGAATAGGGTGTTATTGTATTGTCTTATTGTTTTCGCACAGCAGCGCGAAAGACAAGAACACAACAGTGTGGATTTCATGAGACAGAGTATTGTTTTGAGAGAACAGAGAGTTCTGTGCACTACGTCTGTAGCAGTCACCATTGTTGTTTATCCCTCTGTTTAGAGGAAGATTTGTATCAGTTTTTGAAGAAATAGAAGTTGTTTTAAAAAGCATTGAAAACTCTATCTCCTGGCAAATTTGTTTAATCTCTCTGTGTTGTAGAGGGGAGCTTATTCTCCTTGTTTGGAATTCTCAATATTCCAACATGGTATCGGAGCTTGTTTAGGCTCTTTGAAGGTTTGTGAAGTCAAGAAGAGGACCAAGGTGCCGTTTTCTCCAAGAAGCAAGTGAAAATCTCAAAATCGTGTTTACCAGTATTTTCAAAGATAAGGCAGTTGTTTATCATGAAGGAGTTTGTTCTTTCAGTAAAGGAAATATAGTTTGTTTAAAGTTAGAGTTCAGTTTTGAAGCAATGGCTGGACCAAGCACTGGTATGAGTCTTGGAAATGTTCAACTTCCACAGTTTAATGGAAAGAACTATGATTATTGTGCCATTACCATGAAAGCCTTATTTGTATCACAAGACTTATCGGAATTAGTAGAAGATGGTTTTACAGAACCAGCTGATGAGCAGGCTTTTAATGCCTTAACTCAAGAAGAGAAGGATGTGTTGAAGAATAATAGGAAGAAAGACTCTAAAGCTCTCTTCTTATTGTATCAAGCTGTAAATGAGAGTGTGTTTCCAAGGATAGTAGCAGCTAAGAGATCCAAGGAGGCATGGGAAATTCTGAAAGTAGTCTATCAAGGTATGGAGAAATTTAAAACAACAAAACTTGGCCATGAAGTCAGAAGAGATTTCTAAACTTCTTGCATGACAAAAAGAGTCAAAGGCATGGACACATTTTTTACACATGTGATTGGGATTGTAAACCAGATAAGATCCCATGGAGAAACTCTTGAGGAAAGAAGGATAGTGGAGAAACTTTTGAGATGCTTACCCTCAAAGTTTGATGTTATTGTTACCACTATAGAAGAGACCAAAGATCTCTCACAGTTCACAGTTGATGAACTTCATGCCTCGTTGATAACTCATGAACAGAGATTAAGCAGAGATGAACACTCATCTATAGAGCACGCCTTCAAGACCCAAATGGCTTCAGGAAGAGGAAGAGGTCAAGGCAAAGGAAGAGGAAGAGGCAGAAGAAAAAATAGAGGTGGAAGGAACAACCCTTCACATTCACATGGAAGGAGCAACAGTCAAAGTCAGAGCCACGGCCAATGCAACAGCCAGCAAGGTGGAAATCAACACCAACATGCTCATGGACAGAGGTATGATAAATCCAATGTCCAATGTCATTATTGCAAGAAATATGGGTACTATGCCAATGAATGTAGAAAGAAGCATAATGACATGAAAAATCAGCAGAATGCTAATGTAGCAAAAGAAGAAAAGAACCCAAGTAATGTGCTATTAGCTTGTAATGTAGCACAAGATAGAGAAGATAATGTTTGGTTCTTAGATTCTGGATGTAGTAATCAGATGACTGGAAACAAAGCAATGTTTTCCAATCTAGATGAAGAAGTTAAATATGAAGTGACCACAGGGACTGATACTAAGATCTCTGTCAAAGGAAAAGGCAGAGTTAGTATTTGAGCCAGAAATGGGGAGAAAAAATTTGTTCCTGATGTGTATTATGTTCCAGGTCTGAAGTGTAATATTTTGAGCGTTGGGCAGCTCATAAATAAAGGTTACAATGTAATTTTTAAAGATGATGTGTGCACAATAAAAGATATACCTCCAAGTAAGAAAATTATTGTTGAAATCCAAATGACCAGCAATAGAATGTTTCCGCTCAAGCTCAACACTGACTTGAAAGGAAAAGGAAATAATATAGCAGCTGTAACACAAGAAGCCTTCCAGAAGGAAGCAAAGGATGAAAATTGGTTATGGCATTTGAGATTTGGACATCTCAATTTCAGAGGATTAAATTTGTTGCACAAAAAAGGAATGGTAAGAGGTTTACCATTGATTGAAACCTCACACGGTGAAGGCTGCATCTTGGGAAAGCAACACAGAGAAAATTTTCCTTCAGGGAAAAGCATAAGGGCGAAAGCACCTTTGGAGATAATCCACTCAGATTTATGTGGGCTGATGCAGACAACATCTGTTTCAGGCAGCAACTATATGCTGACCTTCATAGATGATTTCACAAGAAAGGTGTGGGTTTATTTTCTGAAATATAAGGGTGAAGTTTTTCAGAAATTTTGCCACTTTAAAGCTCTTGTAGAAAACAGAGCGGGCAGTATATAAAAGTTCTCAGAACCGACAGAGGAGGAGAATATATATCAAAGGAGTTTCTGCGTTTCTGCAGAGAGAATGGCATACACAAGCAGTTTACCACAAGGTACACACCGCAACAGAATGGAGTTTCTAAAAGGAAGAATCAAACCATAATGGAAATGGTGAGGAGTATGGTAAAGGCAAAACACTTGCCGAATGAGTATTGGGCAGAAGCAGCAAACTGTGCTGCGTATATTTTAAATAGATGCCCTACAAAAGCAGTGATGAACAAAGTTCCAGAAGAAGCGTGGAGTGGCAGAAAACAAGGAGTCACCCACATGAGAGTTTTTTGGATGCGGTGGCACATGCACACATTCCGGTAAATGAGAAAGGAAGTTGGATATATGGGGAGAAGTGTATTTTCCTTGGGATAGGAAGATCTAAAGGATTAAAGGATAAGGACAGACAACTGATCCACAAAGAAGTTTGTGATAAGCAGAGATGTGCAATTCATTGAAGAGGAAGCATGGGATGGAAGCATTGAGAAAATAGTTAATGTCAAAATATGTTTATCTCATGATGAAGATGAGGGAGATGTGGTTGAAATCAACAACCCATCCGTTGCACAACCTCCAACAACGCAAGGCTAGCAAGGGACACCTCAAGTGGCACCGAGAACACCCTTGAGAAGAAGCGGCAGTGGTTCACCGAGCACACCACACGGAGCAGAATTGAGTGCTTCATCAAGCACGTCTACACCAAGTGAAAGAGGAACAAAGTTCAGAAGTCTTAGAGAAATTTATGAGCAAGGAGCAGCAGATGAAGGTATGAATTCCCTATTTGCTTTGTATTGTCAAGTTGATGATCCTATTCATTTTGAAGATGCTATTAAAGATAAAAAATGGATAGAAGCTATGGATGATGAAATTAAAGCCATAGAGAAGAACAAAACATGGGAGTTGGTTGATCTCCCAGAAGGAAAGGAAGTCATTGGAGTTAAATGGGTCTATAAGACCAAAAGCAATGCTGAAGGAAAAATAGAAAGACACAAGGCCAGACTTGTTGTCAAAGGATACAAACAGAAGCAAGGGATTGATTATGAAGAAACCTTTGCACCAGTTGTAAGAATGGAGACAGTAAGAGTAGTGTTGTCAATAGCAGCACAAACAAATGGAAAGTATACCAAATGGATGTAAAATCTGCATTTTTAAATGGAGTTTTAATGGAAGAGGTATATGTGTAACAACCTCTCGGATATGAGAAGAAAGGCCAAGAGCATAAGGTCTGCAAATTGAAGAAAGATCTTTATGGGCTGAAACAAGCACCAAGAGCGTGGTACAGCAGAATAGATTCCTATCTATTGGAGAATGGATTTGAAAAGTGTGAGGGAGAACCCACCCTCTATATCAAAGAAAAGGATGGTAATATGTTAATTGTTGTTTTGTATGTTGATGATCTAATTTTTACAGGTAATGATGATTACCTTGTTGAAAATTTTAAAACAGTCATGAAAGATGAATTTGAAATGACTGACATGGGTTTATTAAGATACTTCTTGGGAATAGAAGTGGAGCAAGGTTAGAAAGGAATTTTTATTTCTCAAGCAAAGTATGTGAATCAAGTTTTGGAAAGATTTAATATGCAGGAGTGCAAAGCTGCAATTACTCCCACAGTAATGGGATTGAAGTTGAGTAAAGATGACAGCAGTAAGGATTTAGATCCAAGTCTGTATAAAATCATAGTTGGCAGCCTCATGTATTTGACTGCAACTAGGTCGGATATTATGCATGCTGTTAGTCTAATTTCCAGATTTATGGAGAAGCCAAAAGAAGCACATTGGCAAGCAAGAAAGAGAATTCGGAGGTATGTTAAAGGAACAAAAAGATTTCGTATTTTATATACTACTTCAGAAAATTCAGAATTAGTTGGATACACTGACAGTGATTGGGCTGGAAGTGTAGATGATCGGAAGAGCACTTCCAGTTATGTTTTTCATATGGGTTCAGGAGCCATTTCATGGGCTTGTAAGAAACAGCCGATTGTAGCATTATCTACAACAGAGGCAGAATATGTGGCAGCTACAGCAGCAGCGTGTCAAGCAGTTTGGATGAGAAGAATGTTGAGAAGTTTGTGCCAAGAACAGGTAAAGGGCACTGTGATTTATTGTGACAATAGCTCAGCTATTGCATTGTCAAAGAATTCTATGTTTCACAAAATAACGAAGCACATAGATACAAAGTTTCATTATATCAGAGAATTGATAAACAATGGTGAAGTTGTTTTACAACATTTTAAAATAGAGGAGCAATATGCAGATATTTTAACTAAACCATTGGGACAGAAGACATTTGAATTTCTAAGAAAATGCCTGGGTATGATGGATAACCCAGCAGCTGACTTTAAGGGGGAGTGTTGAAAATATTAAAGTCACCTGCCGTGCCTTTGGGCAGGAAGAAACAAGTACAAAGGCAGCAGCAACAGCAACAGAGATTGAGTGCGCAACACTCTGTATTGAAGAAGCATGGAGAAATTCGTATGAATGAAATTAAATTGTGATGGGCCGCAGCCACAGATTGTAGGAGAAGTTATTTTGGTGATGGACAGAGCTGTCTTGCAGCGGAATGGAGATTTCCCGTAGATCTGAATTACGGAGGAACAAAATTAATTAAAGACAGTCATTTCTGGTGTTTAAAGCCCTCAACAACAAGAATGGAGAAAATTGAATTAAACAGGCGGAAGTATTTTATATTTGATTTGGTGGACAAGTGGTCCCCACCACTTAATCGCTAATCGCAATCGCAGATTTGTTTTGAAGTAGTGTCTTGTTGATGAGGAGTCACGATGCGATGCGATCTAATCGCAATCGCAAATTGCAATGCATGTATTATAATACACAAGTGTCTTGTTGATATGGGAGAGTTCCGCAAGCGGAACGTTTAATACATTGAAACATATATATAAATCACCCCCACAGCAGCGGAGGCCCGTGGGTCCACTTGACCACGTGGCAAAAACTCAATGGAATCGCAATAGTTCAATCGCAAGGTTCAATCAGAGGTCTTTTATTGTATGCTCTGATTGAAGTCCTGGACCCGATGATCTTATGTACCACAGTTTATTGGTGAATCGCATCTGGGATTCCAATCGCAATCGGAAGATCGGAGGTTTGTTTGTTTGGTCGCGCGTTTTGTTTAAAGCGCGGACCCGACGGTTTTATACAGTGAAGTTATATCAGGCCATCGCATCCGTTCCATAATAGCAATCGCAATGTTTCATCGAATGTTTGCGATGCGATTCAATCGAAATCACAACATCGCACAGTGCTCAATCGCAAGTTTGTTTGTCAAAGCCGATCGTCGATCCGCCGACTGCGATGTGGTCCCCACTCGCACGTCGTGCATTTGATTTTTAAAGTTTTGCAAAGTTTTCCTTTGTATTTGGTTTTATTTCTTGTTTAAGTTTTAATATGTTTTTTTTTGTAATGTTTTAATATATATGCGCGGCATATATAAAATGAAAAGGTCCGCGAGCCTAAATAGGGTGTTATTGTATTGTCTTATTGTTTTCGCAAAGCAGCGCGAAAGACAAGAACACAGCAGTGTGGATTTCATGAGACAGAGTATTGTTTTGAGAGAACAGAGAGTTTTGTGCACTGCGTCTGTAGCAGTCACCATTGTTGTTTATCCCTCTGTTTAGAGGAAGATTTGTATCAGTTTTTGAAGAAACAGAAGTTGTTTTAAAAAGCATTGAAAACTCTGTCTCCTGGAAAATTTGTTTAATCTCTCTGTGTTGTAGAGGGGAGCTTATTCTCCTTGTTTGGAATTCTCAATATTCCAACACTGCAATCTGCAAACATATTAGGCTGGTTAAGCCCTTGTTCATGCATTGCAGACTCATATGTATGGTTTCCATTATCACTGTATGTCTGAAATGAAGATGGTATGCTCATGCGCCTGCATTCTAAATAGGGCATCTGATTAACGTTGATCATTTTGCAAGAGCCATTATTATCTTCACCCACATTGTGGTCAAAATACATACTATCTTGCAGGCTCAAAGACATGGACTGATGGTCTCTGGCCAAGGCTGAGTACTCATGTCTCCCCAAGAATGCACCACCCAGGAAATCCTCTAAATACAGGTTATTCAAGAAGCGAAAGGGTCGATGGCATTTTTAATAAGGCTATGGAAACATGCAACATGCTCCTCCAGCACAACAAACGTGATATTAAATTTGACACTAAAACCCACGTCATAACCGCGTAATAACCGCGTAACTAACTGTAGACCACTTTTTTGCACGTCACTGACATGTGTCATTACAAAGATGAATTGGTTGACGAAAAAAAAGAGTTGATTCAAAAGAGAAGGCCTATCGTCCTAAATATTTAAGTTACTTTAATATTATAATATTCTCTTTTATTTGATCAATTGTATTGTTACAATCTTATTCAGAAATACCATATCATAAAAACTTAACTTAATTGTATTGTAATAATCTTATTCAAAGATACCAATTCATAAAAATTGAAATTATTTCTAATATTTTGGTACAAGTTGTAAATAATATGATTTAATCTTAATTTAATAGGTTATAATATTTTTAATAGTAATAATAACGAAAGATTAAACTTTATCTTAAAATTAATTATACTATTTCTTATTTTTAATTAAATTAATTAATTTAAAAAATATATTATATAAATATAATTTGTGATTTTTTAAGACATATAATATAAATAATTCATAATATTATAACAAAACTTAGTTAAAAATCTTACTATATTTTTAAAACATAAACATTTTTAATTTGTATATTAATTTTTTTACAATTTAAAATAAAATTGTATATTAATGTTTTTATAATTTAAAATAAAATTATAATCAAGTTGAAGTTGAGTTTAGGGAAAATTTTAAGAATCAGCGTTTATCGAGAATGTTAACAGAAGGGGTGGAGAAGCTGACATTGCAGAGAAATAGTATGAAAAGGACAAGTTTTTGACCATATGGAATATTGGCTTTTAAACTATGAAACAATTTTTTTTTTGTGTCATCGCTAGCCACTCAATATGAACTGTCTATGTAAATATGAATATGTCTTGAATTTGTGTCTATGTAAATATGAAAATGACTTTGGAATAAAATTATGTCAGTATCAGGATCGTAGTTGGACATAACTAATGAGTGATGGACATATAATGTTTTGTTGCAGGGTTTGCATTGAGTGCATGCACATGGAAACAACATGCTTAAAGAAAAAGGTCTCCCAAGCCAAAAAGATATCGAATGTTAAACCTATCAAATTGGAGGATTAGGCTCTACATCAATACTTGGTAACTCCACTTTCAATTTAGGAGGAATTTATGCTTTGAGCTCCAATGAATGACCTTGCCTTACCCATAAAGGTGGGAGGTGCAACACTAATATAGAAACTATTGAATGGTGTTGTCATTGATGTCAACGTTGTTTCTTGAAAACTCTTAATATATGTCATGATTACATCAGTGGAAAACTTCAATGGAGTTTTCCATGGACAGGTAGCCCTCGAAGAACATTCTTAATATATATGTCATGATTTCAATGGAGTTTTCCATCGACAAGTAGCCCTGGAAGGATGGCAGGAAACCCTAGTAGCCCCATATTTGTTGAAGGTTTTGAGGCTAAAGATTAGTGAATTTAATCTCAAGCTCATCGTCTGTGGAAGCTCCTCATCGTGTCAATTTCGATGGTGTATAGCACGTCTTGTAACTCTTCATGATTGAGGAAATATTGGCATTTAAAGTTTATGCCCCATCTTGTGATCTAAAACCCTAACATCAAGATGATGTGGCAACTCACCATTTGATGTCTAAATAAGTGTTCTATTAAATCAAAATGATTTAGGCTACTATGATTATGGTTTTTTAGATAAAAAAATGAAAGCGTATTTCTGGTGACGTCAACACTAAATTAGAATGAATGTTCAAAACATTGGTCCACTTTGTTGTCAAACATTTTCATCCAAAACATTTCTCACAAGCCCCACTACTTTGATGTGCTGCAACTTGATGTACATTCCAGTCACAAAAAAGAGATCCAAAGTATATGTAATTCTCGTTGTAAAAGGCCAAGTTCGAAAGGGATACTTATGCTAAATCCATGAGAACTTTTCCTCTTCCTGATCTTGAACAAGATTTTTTTGCTTTTGAAAGAGATCAGGGAAACAAGATTTAAATTAAAGAATGAACCTCGATCACTTTTTACTTTCAATATTTATTTATATCATTCTTTACGTAAAGAAAAATTCATGACATTCCTCGAGACAACACGCTTCAACTCCCTTCCATACACTTAATTAATCACCCATAACTCAAATTCTTACAACAGTTTTCACAATTGTGTCGATTTACATCGAAAAAAACACACCAGACAGTCAGAGAACCATAGGCTAATAAATATTACGGTAGTATTTGCAAAATTTTTGTTGATAAATTGTTATAGTAGAAACTATGTCATGAGTGGATAGTTTAAGCATCAAAGTGTAAAGTTAGCTCACCAATAGGCAACCACCCTTGCTAATATTAAATGAGATGGATTGGATACGAAAAGGCCAAATGAAATATGTGTGCAGTGAGATTGTAGAAGATGGGAATAATCATAATTGAATGTACTTTGGAACTTGGTTGTTGCTTGAGTGGGCACTGCCCAGTACTTTTCTTCATCAAAGGCCACAAATTAGAGCTGAGGGCCCCTTACAAAATTTCCCATTTCATTTCTTCCCAGCACTGCCATGAATGCTTAGGCCTGATTTTCCATCTTGATTTGCCTCCATATGTTTTAGGATGACTGGGGTGATCCATCTGATTGAGGATGAGATGATGATTCCACTTGGTTTTTACTATAAGAAGTGCAAAATTCCTACAAGGAATTCCCATCAATGGAAGGTGGGCGTTGGCAATAGTAGCGAGCTGCATGTGATTGAGAGGCGATGTTAGGTAATGGAGTGTAGATTTCAGGAGATTCATGGCCATGGTGGGCTACATACTCTAGTAGAACCCAAATACCGTGAAGAACCACTAATTGAGGAGCTTGAGTCATTGTTCCCGTGGCTTGAGGGCAGCTTCAACTTCCACAGATCCTTTTATGTCCAGTCTTGCATGGTTATAAGCTTATATTATGGATGGTTGTAAATAAAATTTTTCATATAGAAACCTAGGGAAGAAAAGGAACTCAAAAAAATCAAGGTAAATCTTGCGAGTAGCTGTTAATATCCTCTTCAATCCACTAAATCAGGGATAGGGCAAACCAGCTTCCTCGTCTTAAATGTTTAAGTGCAAGAGGATAAATAAATTTATCTCTGGGGAAAAAAGAAAAAAATAAAAAGGAAATTACTAACAAATGAAGAATAATATGATCGCCCACGCGCAAGATCTACTAGGTTTGAGAACGCTTCCGCAACGCAGGCACCTGGTGAAGGCCAGGACAAAATCCTGGCTCACCAGAAGAAACATAAATTCCCTGACTCCATACTAGGTAGAGATGTCTGAAAACAAGGCATTGATCCCATTTCTCATGAGGGGAAACGATATGGACCTTTCTTAACCCAGATAGAGGGCACAACGATCGCTTGATGAGGCTAAGAATCCTACCCTTTATAATGGAAAAATGCGAGGGGAACAGAGCATGGAACGCAGTCATCTCACCATGGATTTCTTTTTATGAATTTGGTATAAACCCATTTCCGCTCGTGGCTTTTATTGCTGCATCTCTCCCACCTTATAGAGGCCTCACTAAAACCATCGATTAGGGACAAAAGTGGAATGAGTGAACCATCTATATAAGGATTTAGCATATCTCCCAATTACTATTGGCTATAGGAATAACTAACCTCTCACTATAGTAATAATGGCCTTATCTATATCGATTTGGGGCCATATTAAGTGGTTGGATGTGGAACGAATCGAGCGACACCTCTCAAAATTGGTATGACTCACCCCAAGCCAACAAAGAAGATGCCTCCGACGTAATTACCATAAACCTACATGCATTCCCGCCATGGCAGGGCAGATTACCATAAACCTACATGCATTCCCACCTTGGCAGGGCATATTACCATAAACCTGCATGCATTCCCACCATGGCAGGGAAAATTACCATAATTCTTCATGCATTCCCGCCATGGCAAGGTAGACTGGACTGTAAACCTAATATTGTACCATTTCTTTTTTTAAAAAGAGTATCTAATTAACCCTATTAAAAAAAACAACTATCTAACTAATTCTGTAAACATTTATTGCCTTTGTTTAAATATCAAAGAGGTGTCTCATTAACCCTGTTAAGATAAGATATCTAACTGATCAAGATGAGTATACTCACTAAAGAGAGAATGAACGATAATAGCAAAAAATGCGCAGGAGTATCTAATTAACCTTGTTTAGAAAAGAAAAAAGAAAAAAGTCTAAATATTTCTTTGAGGTGTATCTATACATTTAATACCTATTTATAAATATTGGAAAAAATATTTAATTCAAACATGCATCATCCACTGCCACGTGAGTTTTTGAAAATCATTATTCTAGACCTAAATCTAATTGATAGTATTTATTAGTGTGGAGGCTACTAAAAACGACTTTTATCATAGTGAAACAAAACAAGTGTAGTATTGAAAGAAACTTATACACATGTTTTTCCATCTCATATCCAAACCCCGGAGAAAGAAGAGGCAGACTACCTACCTTTTTCAGTGCCCTTGGAAGACTTGTAGTGAAAACCGCTAAGAAATCAGTTGTATACTATGTACTTGCAGAATAGTTTTCACCGTCATCGAAGTAGGCGATGTCACTCCTTCAAAAAATGAAATCACTGTAAGGAAACAAAAATTTATGCACCCTGTACCTGTAGTCCCCCCCAACTCTTCTATGTAACTTAATATGAAATGAAGAGGAATGAAACTTATTTACCTAGAGGTCGGCTGAGTGATGACCCCAGGAATGTTAGCTTGGTTCTGAGAGCTTTCATAGCATACCATACCAGCAGCTGCAAATATGTGCCTCTGGGGTTTCAAATATTGGAAAAACTCAAAAAAGGGAACAAATGCAAAAACAATCCAAAAACCCCATCCCAACCCATCCCATCCCAGAGAAACATTTTGAAGACAAGATTGGTAGAAACAAAGATGAAGGAAGAATTTAAAATTGGAGCAGAAATGCACATGAATTTAATAGAAACACATTGTAATAGCCAAATGTGCAAAAGGAAAAACAAATTATGAGGTCCAGAAAGAATAAGGTGAGGAAAACTGTTTTGAAAAATGAAATTTCAAATCCAAAAAGAGCATGAGCGTTATATGAATTCAGAAAATCATTTACTCTATCATGGGATTCAAAAGTGTAGAATGTATGATGTGATGAGTGGAAGGGTTTAAATAGAGGGGCGAGGGAAGCAAAAGCAGCAGCCAATATCCACTTATCCAACGGTTACATACAAGAGAAAAAATCCTACCACGCAACGCCTTCATTCCTGGTTTTTGCTGCAACAAACAGAGAGAGAGAGACAGTAGAGTGAAAGTAGTAGTGTTGAGTACAAAAAGAATGTTATGATCACTAAACACTAAGTCTGATGAGCTATGGATTTCCTAATCAAACCAAAGTTGTTGCAATGATTTTTCCTTTCATAAATGGTACTTGCTTTCATCAATTTGCAAAATTTTCCCAACATAATCGCTCACTGCAGAATGGATTCGATCTTTGATCCCATCATGTCTCTCCCAAATTTTTGAATGGATGAAGCAATAGTTTTCATGGTGCCATCGTATACATACAGAGTGCCTCCCACCCAAGTCATGTTTTTTTCTCATCGATGGTTTCACAAATTCCCTGCACAGTTCTCCTTTACTAGTGATGGTGTCATGATAATGGTAGAATCTGATCAAACCACCTATCTTGTGATGTGTTTTCCCCATCACGTTCTCAAACTTGTGAATGCCAGTAGCGTACACATTTCTTTCCTGCACTGCATACTTGCAATCTCTCTTTATGCCTCTCTTCACATCTCTAAATAACAACTTTTCAAATCCCCATTCCCTACACAATAAAATTATCACATTGAATTTCAAACCCCCGAAACGTATTCGAATATTTACTTCGAATTAATTGAAACTATAATGAGTCTCACCTGGAATAGGTATTGTTGGCCGAGATGGTGTGCAATTTATTCTACAAGCATAGCTTGTTAGACATGGAATATTGCTCAATGGTGAATTGGATGGTGAGCCCTGGTATTGCACCAAGAGTGCTGCAACTCCTAGGGGCTGCCATACTTTACTTTATCAACCTGGGGTTCGTACAAACTTGGAGGTCACAGTGCTATATACATAGTAGATGCATTATGTTCATGTCATCCTCTTCTGCTTTATGAAAGGATGTCATTTTAAAGGGTTCTCAGTGAAGTCTGCCACACTTCAATGAAACTAAACGAAATTGCAAAAAGGAAATGTCATAAGGAAACTAAATTAAATCACTGAAAAGAAATGACAGAAAGGGAACTAATCTAAATTTCTGAAAATAAATGACAGAAAAGAAACTAAACTATATTGCTGAAAATAAATAGCAGAAAGAAACTAAATTAATTTGCTGAAAGGAAATGACTAGAAAGAAACTAAACTAAGTTGCAGAAAGGAGACTAATTTAAACCACACTTAACTTGTCCAATCAGCGAAATGGAACCTATTTATCCTATGGTCTATCTACCATGCTTCTACCCATGAAACTAAGTTATCCATGACTCAATCCTAATTGAAGGAGTGTTGATTTTGGAGTTTGGAGGAAAGAAAAAGGGCTAATGAGGCTAATGGAGGGCTTGGCACATGAAACAGGGCTTAGAAGTGGAAAGTGGGGGTTTAAACCGGATTAAGACTCTATTATAGTGCAAAAGACTTTGGAGCATAATAACTTGAAATATGTGATGGCGGAGATGTGATATGGAGGTGGGACTGATATCGTAATTGCGATATCGCGAAGTTGGAGAGGTAAGCATTAAAGAGAACAGGCTACATAATGCAATGTGCGAAGTGCGGCAGGGAAGAGCGACGAAGTGCGATAACAATATTGCAATCGGAAAAATAAATCGGTAAGTCTTGGAGAAAAAGGGAAAAGGTGCAAAATGTGATTTGTGATGGGTGATGTGGTGGTGGGACCGTCAGTGGAACACGATGACAATATCGCAATCGGTAGTTGGAGCGGTAAGTGCGAACAGGAACATGCGAAATAATGTGAAGTGCGAAATTTGATATCACAATTCGCAATATCGCAAATCTGGAAGAACAACAGAAGTGTTATTTAGAAAAGACTGTGAAGTGTGATTTCGAAAAGGAGATGCGATTGCGGTCGAGTGGAAAGGAAATGTGATGCAATTTGCAGTAAGTCTCGAAAGGAAAAGGGGGAAGGTGTAATATCGCAATATCGCAATCAGCTACAATGAGTGGTAAGTGTTAAAGTAAAAGGGAAAAGTCGTGAAGTGTGATTTGCGAAGTAAAGTAGCAAGGATTTCGAGGAGGAAAGGCAGAGTTCGACCTTGGATGGTTTTTCAAGTGTTTTGTGACCAAAGAGGGTAAGGCAACTGTGATCGATAAAAACAAAGGCATACTATGGGCTGAATGGTTTAAGTGTTTTTATGAATAAAAAGGTGGGTGCAGCAGTGAGAATAAGCGGGAAAAAGCGGAGATGGAGGGCGTAACAATAGTGTGCAGAGTGTAACAACAGAGATGGAAGGGAGATGGAAGATGAAGAGGGAGGTGCTCGAGAACTTCCCTTTGGGCTATACTGCCTGTACCTACTATCAACCTGCCTATTTATGCAAGAAATATAGACAATATTTTTATGAAAATACAAGCATTGATCTAATCTATTTCCAAGAAATCATAAGTGAGAAAGCATTTTTGGTTTGTGGGAAAAGGTCTACCCTCCTCGAGCTCTATTGACAGAGTTGAGAGGGGAAGGTTGGCCTCACAGCTTTATCGGTTTATCAACTATTCTACCACTCTGTAAGTAGATTAAATCTACAACAAAATACAACAAGAAATGAAGTAAAACATTAATAAAAATACCAGGGAACTAGCTAAATGTTTAGAAGAAAAACTAGCTAAATGACATGAAAGAAAATAATTGAAACAACAGAGAAGCTAAGGCACATGGGTTGGGCCCTAACCCACGAGCCCAGCTCTCTGGAATTAGATCAATAGAAATTCATATGAATACTCATTGCATTAAAAATACGATCTTATTACATCCCGAAGGTCTTAAACAACAAAAGCCTAATAGCTTGCAGCAAAAGTTCTGAATGGAATCGAATCCCCTAGAATGGAGTGGAAATCGACTAGAATCAACTCACTGGCTAACTAACTCCTTCCTAGCTCTAGATCTACTTTATTTATTCTACAGGGAAGCTACCAACATCTCCTTGGAAACGCTGATTGAGTCCATTTGACTCCCAGTAAACATAGATCGAGTGCTCTTCGTCTTCAACTGCTTGGCTGCCTCTTGGAATTTGAATTTCTGGAGACTCCAAGTGAAGTATGGCTTGAGTGCACTTGGTCTTGAGTTTCTTGACTTATTTTGAGAGTTAAGGAGGGTCGAAAAACCCCTTGAATCTCTCCAATATTTCTCCCTAATTTCCTGATATTGTGCTCATTTATTCTTTAATCTTGATCTTCTAGTGGCAGGGAGTGTTAGTCCCCTAAATTGCATTCTTTTTTACCATTCTTCCCTTCCCAAATTGTAATCATTTACCCTATTTTACCTATCTTATGTGCCCTCATCTTGCACTAGTGCGAGAACGATGACACATTTTGCATAAACTTCATATTTTACATTTTTAACTCATCTTAGCATTTATTAATTACCCATTACATGATTTCTTACTTAGAATTACTTTCGTAACTTATCGTTACCTCCTATGCTATTTAATATATGATCACTTATATTGATCGCTAATTTTTAGTTCAGAATAGATCTCTCACCAGCACCAGCGCCGTGAATCTTGGCAGCGAACCCAGATCACTTGGGTTGCCGCCTGTTTTGTATACGATCAATGAGGATACATCCGAAGGCAAATGAGTCCCAGCTATGACAGCAGGTAAATCGAGAGTAGCTAAGATCGGAATTAAGAGAGACGAACATATGGAGATAGTTGCGGCCTATTTTGTTAAAAGTGATTTAATTTTGAAGGCCGAAAGCTTATTCTGCAATTAGTTATGTAATTTTTTATAACGATTTTTGTAATCGGCTATGTAATGGTAAACGATCCTTTTGGCCTGCGGCCAAAAGGATCCATATAAGTAGAAATGTAAATAGGAAAAACAGTTAATTTTTTTTTTAAGAATCGAATAGATCAGAGAATAGAACCAGGAGGCAGTAACAGGACTGTCTTGTGTTATCGCCCAAATCTGAGCTGGATATGTAATCGCGCATGTAATTGCTTTAAGGATATAATAAGAAGAGCTCCGCCTCATGTTTTGTACATTTTATCATTTGGCTTAAATAGTTGATGAGTTAATTCTGAGTAGCGTTTTCGTTTGAAAGGGAAACGCATTGGTTGGCTAAGGGCCTAGCCAATCCAGCACGTTCTCCCTCCTTGTTGTTCTTGTAATTTATGTTTTAAACTGTCAAATGTGATTTAATTTGCAGTATTTGAATTTATGTTTGAGTGGAAGCAGATCTGCTGCGTGAAGTAGTTAAGTTAATTTTTGCACGGTTGATTTCTTTCCCTTGCCTGGTTCAAGCAGGAGGAATTACCTGCCCCAGTGCACGTTGGTGTGCTATTCATTTTCTGCATGAATTGGTTTATTTCCTCTGCCTGGTTCGTTCCTGCACCAGTGCATGTTGGTGTGCTATTTATTTTCTGCACATTGGTTTGGTTTCTCCCTGGTGCAAGTAGGAGAACTGTTCTCGCACCAGCGCTAGATAATATGATGCAGCAAGCCTTTCTAGCTTACTTCTAATAGCTTTCTTGCTTTCATTCATATCTTAATTAAAAAAGACTATTTTCTTATTTTCTACATATCTTCATCTTTACTGATATATGATTTGGTTTTATCACACTGCAGTAATGAATCATTGATTTCAAGGAGCAAAAGTTAAAGTGCAAGAAGCTCGGATCGAGTACAAGAACCAGTTTCTTGGTTTTGGATTTGAGTGCTGCGGACCTGAGAAAGTTCAAATCCTTTGCACGAAGAAAATCATTTTTAGTAAAGACATTACTTTACACTTTCTGCATAAATCGTTGTTCTGATCGATTTTCACAAGAAGGATATCTTTACATATGAAGGATTGAAGGGGCCCATTTGTTGAAAACTACTAAGGTTTCTTTGTTGAAGGAAACACATTCTCAGTAGCTAATCAATATTTAGCTAGAGTGATTGCTCCTCTTTATTTGTGAATCTCTTTTGCAAGTACATTTCTTCTTGTTCTAGCCTCAGATTATTTTGATGGTTTTAGTTTCCTCTTTCTTCTCTAAAGTTTGATTATGCAATTCTTCTTTTCAAAAGTAGGAGTTGATATTAGAAATATTCATACCATCTCTGGCATTGCCTATGCTTCGTCTCTAAGTTTACGAATCCCCCAGGTTTACAATTAAGTGTTGAGGATTTTTACTTAAGTGTAATTCCTGCACCCAACATTTTGGCATCGTTGCCGGGGAGGCGATTTGATTTGGTAAGAATTTTCTGATTGTATAATAGAGGTAAGTTCCCTTATTTTTGCAAGTATTTTTGAAGGAGTTTTTACTGGCATTAATTGATTTCTGACAGCATTTTTACTAGAAATTGTTTTGATATTTTTCTTTCTTCTTTTTTGAGATGAATGCGTAGGAAAGGTAGGGGTTCGAAGCCCACTAAGGGCCAAAGGAATTTTTCTCACATTAGGTCTCCTTTTGCAAGCAGGAAGCCCAATTCAATCCAAACCCATCACATAGGAACAATCCACTTGGATTCTGGTACTAACAACTTAGGTGTGGATCAGCCTGTGGAAAGCAGTACAAGCAAGCTCAGGTGTGGATCAGCCTGTGGAAAGCAGTACAAGTAAGAAGGAAACAATGGCAGACCAAGGAGATCATTTGGAAGGGACTGGTGACAACCAGGTAAGTGAAGGACAATCTAATTTTGTGTTTCCAATTGTGGATCCTAATACTGTGTCACAAATGAAGAATAATATTCCATCGTCAGCTCTCCCTCATTTCCATGGTAAAGTTCATGAAGACCCTGACTCTTTTATATTTGAGTTCAATATTTTGTGTAGAAGTTATGATTATGCAACTAAGGCTCAGAAGTTAAGATTATTTCTTGTTACCCTCAAAGACTCAGCTTTACGCTAGTTTATGGGGTTAGGAGGTAACACCATAACTTCCTGAGACCAGATGAGAAGGGTATTTTTATCTAAATATCAAGAATATTGTAAAACTCAGGACATGCAAGATGAAATTTTTACAATGATACAAGATGATGATGAAATGCTTGAAGTTTATTTGATTTCTGTATATTTTAAAAAGGTCAAAACTTAGGCTTGATCCCAACACTATTAGAACCTTGTTCTTAAGAGGACTTACTGATAATGCTAGAAACAATTTGAATCTGTTAGGACAAGGTGATATTTCTCAGCAAATTTTTGATCAATTTTGTGAATTATGCCGGAAATTTTCAAGGAATCAGTATAGATCCGGTAGAGGAACTCGAAATAAAAATAGAAAAACTAAATCTACTGATGCTATGATTATTGGACTGGAAAATAAAATGGAAAACATGAAAATTGATATAATGAACATTGTTACTAAACAGTTAGACTCTTTAAAATTTCAACAAAAACTTATGAAGGAACAAGAGTCATTATGTATTTTCTATCCTAAATGCAAAGACAAGCATCCCCCTAAAGAATTCCCTCTTAACTTGAAAGAAACTAATAAGTGTGCTATTTATGCAGAAGACCATATCACAGAAAAATGTCCCTCTATACCTAGACTTAAAGAAGTATTTACAGGGGGGCAGCTTGAAGCTGAACAATTGTATGCTATGGGAGCAAGAAGAAATTGGCCTCAGGTAGGTGCAGGTATGGCTCCTGAATTTCCTCCACACTATTTTGGTTATAATCCACATGCATATTCATATCCTAACTCTCATCAACAGTGGCAGTATGGAAATCAGTATTAGCATGGGCAACCTTCCCAACCATGGCAACAGGGTTGGAAAGGCCCAACTCATTCTCCATATTCCTACCAGCCACCTATGCAACCATATCCATCTACACATGTACCTTATCCAATGCCTCAACTTCCGAGTCAGACCACCCCATTACCTTTACCTCCACCCTTCCGACCTCCTTAGTTGCCTGCTCAACCTACGCCCAATCCTAATAATAATAATAAAGCAGTGCAAATTATCCATGTAACAAACCCGTCGTTGCCATTCAAATACCAGTCTATTCCAGTTGGAGTTCATGATATTCAATTAAGATCAGGAAGGATTGTAATACCAAAAAATCAGAAACAACCTATGGTGATTGTTGAAGAGAAAGGGGAAGAGGAAACTCTTAACCATTCTCTAAAAATTGTCACTAAGAAGCCCTTACCCTATGATTCATTTCCATCTTCTTCCAACCAGCCTCCCTTTCCAGAGAGGCTAGTAATGGAAAGAAGAGAGCCTGTTTCTGAGACTAATTTGGCATCAGAACTACGAAATCTTTTCATTAAGATACCTTTGCTCCAAGCGATTAACGAGATCCACATTTGTACCAAGATTATTAGGGAACTTTGTCTCAAGAAACCCGAGAGCAAGAGATTGGAGCCCCAAACTATTCAATTTGTTGGTAAGGCAGCAGAGTTAATGACGGGATGTGTGTCTGTGGAAAAATATATTGATCCCGGAAACCCTGTTGTCACAATTCAGATTGGTAATGTCCTTGTCTCTAATGTTCTTATAGACCTGGGGGCAGCCATTAATGTAATGACTAAGCAAACCATGGATCAACTTCGGTTATCTCATCTTCGCCCTACTCCCACTGTGCTTGAATTAGAAGATAGATCCAAAATTAAGCCTGAAGGAGTATTGGACGATGTGATCATCTCATTAGATTCTTGGGAATATCCTGCTGATTTCATTGTGCTTCAGCCAAAGAACCCGGTAAGATGACATCCCTTGATCTTGGGTCAACCATGGCTTGCTACAGCCGATGCATATATTGGATGTCGTTCCGGAGATATGTATATTTCACATGGAGATTCTAAGAAGAAAGTTACCTTATACCCCCCTGCCAGATCCATTCAGGACCTTCAAGACACTTTATGGTTGGACCGAAGCAGTGATGAGGAGACTCGGTCTATTTCTCTTATTCATCATTATACTGGGTCTTCGCAAGAAGATGAAATTCAAGATTTCTTGAACAATCTAGACACCATGCCTAACTTCGAGCCTTTGAGCCAGATTTTTAGCCTAGATTTCCAAGAAAACCATTATTCTCATTCTTCTGTACCACTGTCTTTGACCACTCCTTTAAGTACTCCGGAGCTTGATACTACTCTTGTTGAGATTAGTCCAGGTAATTCTTTGCATATCAGTTCAGATTTAGACCCATCTCAGCAAGAGCAGCTTGTGAAGTTGTTGCAAAACCATCGTAGTGCATTTTCTTGGGGCTATGAAGACATGAAGGGTATCCCTCCTGAAAATTGTACACATCATATCTATATTTAGGAAGGAACCCGACCTGTCTGACAACCCCAAAGATGAATGAATCCAACTCTAAGAGATTTCATGAAAGAAGAAATACATAAACTTTTAGATGTTGGTTTTATCTATCCTATTTCTGACAGTCAGTGGGTCTCTCCATTAGTGCTAGTGCCTAAGAAAGATGGAAGGTGGCGTATTTGTATTGATTATCGTGAATTAAACAAAGCCACTCTCAAATATTACTTCCCTCTCCCTTTCATTGACCAGGTGCTTGATACCCTTTCAGGAAAGAAATATTTCTCCTTTTTGGATGGTTTCAGTGGCTATAACCAGATACAGATTACACCCGAAGATCAGGATAAAACTACTTTTACATGCCCAAGGGGTACCTTTGCTTATAAAGTGCTTCCCTTTGGATTATGTAATGCTCCGGCTACCTTTCAAAGGGCAATCTTGGCTATTTTTTCTGATCTTGAATTTGTAGAAATTTATATGGATGACTTTTCTATGTTTGGTAATTCTTTTCAGGAAGCTCTCGAAAATTTGGAGAAAGTAATTCTTCGTTGCTAAGAAGCCCACCTTGCTTTGAGTGATAAGAAATGTAGATTAATATGCAAAGAAGGAGTGGTACTTGGCCATCTGATCTCTGAAAAAGGTATCCAGGTTAATCGAGCAAAGATCGAAATCACTCTGCATCTTCCTGCACCCAAAACTCAAAGGGAAGTAAGAGGTTTTCTAGGAAATGCTAGTTACTATAGAAGATTCATTGAAAATTTTTCTAAGATAGTTGCTCCTCTTTTCCGACTTCTAGCTAAGGATAGTGAGTTTTCTTGGTCCACGGCTTGCCAACAGTCTTTTAAAACATTGAAGGAAAAGTTGGTACAGGCGCCAGTTTTGAGAGGTCCAAACTGGTCCCTGCCCTTTCACATTTCTTCCGATGCTTCAGACCTGGTTGTTGGCATAGCTTTGGGACAAGAGGAAGACAAGCAATCCTATGCTATTTATTATATTAGTAAGAATTTGTCTTCCACTGAATTAAACTATACAGTTACAGAGAAAGAGCTTTTAGCTGTAATCTTTGCAATTAATAAGTTCAGACACTATATCACAGGATATGAAGTATTTTTTCATACTGATCATTCCGCAATTAAATACTTGATGAAAAAACCATTGACTAGCGATAGAGTGACTAGGTGGTTGCTATTGTTGCAGGGATTCAATATTACTATTGTTGTTAGACCAGGAAAATCAAATGTTGTAGCAGATTTTCTCTCTAGACTAGATAATCCTGGTGACGTAACTCCTATTAATGATGATTTTCTTGATGAAAATCTTCTTGCTGTGTCTACAGATTCCCCGTGGTTTGCTGACATCGCCAATTATTTGGTTACTGGAAAAACTCAACCTCACTTGCCTTCCCGTGAAAAGCAGAACATTATTCAGAAAAGTGCTGCATACTCCTGGATTCAAGGAGACCTCTTTTACATTGGTCCAGATTTGATTATCCCCAGATGTGTAAGAGAGGAGGAAGTGTTTGACATATTGAAATCTGCTCATGATGAACCTTGTGGAGGCCACTTCGTTGACAAGCGAACTGCATACAAAATATTATGTTCTGGCTACTTTTGGCCTTCCTTGTTTAAGGATGCCAAGCAGTATGTCAGGCGATATGATAGTTGTCAACAAATGGGCCAACCTAACCAAACCAATGAAATGCCTTTATACCCTCAAGTTATGATTGAGCCATTTGAAAAATGGGCTATTGATTTTGTAGGGCCAATAAATCCAACATCATTAGGTAAAAAGCATATTTTGGTTTGTACAGATTTTGTTACAAAATGGGTGGAAGCTAAAGCTATTTCTTTTGCTACGGAAAAAGTTGTTGTTGATTTTCTCTTTTCTGAAATATTTACTAGATTTGGTGTGCCTAGAGAAATTGTTTCTGACAATGGTCCACAGTTTATTTCTAATCTGGTATAGGGAGTGATGGAGCAATACAAGATCCGGCACCGGAAGTCTACACCATATCACCCACAAGCAAATGGCCAGGTGGAGTCTACAAACAAGGTGACCGAGTCCATTCTCACAAAGACGGTGAATATGCATTGAAAAGATTGGGCTGAACCACTTGGAGAAATAGTACGGGGCACACACCATATGAGCTGGTATAAGGCAAACAGGTTCTGTTACCGATTAAATTCCAGATCAAAACTTTCAGAACTGCAATTTAGCTAGGACTTGATCTCTCTGAGGCACAACAACAACATCTTCTTCAGTTAAATTAGTTAGATGAATTTCGTAGAGATGTTGTTCAGCAAAACATATTAATCCAGCAGCAACGGAAAAGGTGGCATGACAAGTCCATTCAGAAAAAGCAGTTCCAACCAGGTGATTGGGTACTCCTTTATGATTCTAGATTGAAAATTTTTAAAGGGAAATTCCATACACGTTGGATGGAACCATATGAAGTAATCCGAGTATTTTAGAATGGAGCTGTAGAAGTCAAAACTATTGATGGACAGGATACAGTATTCTTGGTAAATGGACATAGATTAAAGAAATATTTTCAACCACTTGCCAAGAAATATTTTACACAACAAGTTCAGCAGCAATTTGGAATGGTAGTGGTAAATGGTAATACCAACCTCTTGAAAATTTGAATCCCTCTTCTTCGAAAAAATTAACAAAATTAAAATTAAAAAAAAAAAAGTAAGAAAAAATAATTTCTTGTAATTATGAAAATCAGTTCGCTGACATGATTGCAGAAGGATCAACCTGAAAACCAGCTTGCTGGCAGGAAGATAAAAAATTTCTAATAAAAAGAGAATGTTGTTTGATCTTTAGATATGCTAGTAACCACCGAAGTAAAAGCAGGTTCAGCAGAACCAACCTTTATACAATTGGGGTAATTAGCATGGATATTTTTTCCAATTAACGCTTAATTCTCGCTGTAGTTATTTTTTCTTGCACCAGTGTAGGCAGACCTTCCAGAAAATTTTCTGCCTTTCTTCATATCCCATTTCATAATTTTCCCTCAGCTTTCTTCTCGGAATCCTAGTATAATTAACCTTCCCATATTCTTCTAAATTCACCTTATCCGCTTCCAAGAAATCCCACTTTAACCTTGATTTTTTTTTCCCCTATCCCACTTCTATTTTCCCTCTTTTAGTACTTTCTTGGAATCCCTGTGACAGAATTCCTTCCCATTCTAAAATTTCCTTTTCCCGCTCCTTTATTCCCTCATGAAGTTCATTGCAAGATCTTACATATAAAGAGCAAAAGGTTGTGCTCTGAAGCATCAAAGGGCGAAGAAAAATTCATAATAAGTTAAAGAAATCATGTGAAGTCCAGTCTATATTTTAATTCTCTGTCTTAACGTTATGTTTGCACTAGTGCAAGCATATTGTCCTATATGATATGAGCATAAAAGTACCAGCAGAATGATGTGATTTACGCGGCGCAAAGATCAATACAAGCATACACCTTATCAGCAGTAGTAAAAATTAGCATATGACATAAGAAAGTATTCATGATGAAAAGTTATATGATGTTCTTTATATCATTGATAAGCGGTTACGATATTATATTACTTAGGAGGAAATTACTTGAAAGTACAATTTTTTTTAAGTAGTAATCATGATATTTTTAAATGAATGCTAAGTTTTTTTGTAATTATGAAGGAATGTGAAATCGTGTAATCGTTATTTGCATATAATCCACCCCATTCAGCCATAATGTGAAATGTCCTTCACTCATAACTCCCCTTGCTCCTACCTTCATTCCAAACATCTCTTCATTACTGTACATAACCATTAAACCGTCGTCGCGCGTACCAATTGAGCCTGACTAGAAATGATGAGTACCTATGGCAGGTAAATCGGAGACACGATGGACGAACGGTTAAATCCTTATTTATGAAATTTGATCCCCCGATGTTGCATGCAAGCCTCAGAACTTATCATTCATAGCCGATAGTAGCAATTCCGCCCATTCGAAATGAACCCCTGTCTCTCAGCAAGATTGAGCAAACTGCCAAATTTCGCAGTTGTCTTCCATTGTTGCGGGAGTCGAGATTTCTACAGTTCCTGCAGAAGTTCGATGGGTATGACAGCGACGTCGCCTTACAATTTGTAAGAAGCTTTAAAAACGACCAAGTGAGGATTGGGCCGCTCAAGTTCAAAGTCATGAAGAAATTTGTAACAACAGAAATAGGTCTGGAGAATACGGGAGTGGAATGGTTCAAGAACCAGAAGTTGGAAAGTAAATGATGGTAGCGTTTTGTCACGGATAAGAATATGGAGGTCAATTGGAAACACGGAGTTCCGCACAAAGCCCTCCTAGGTCAATGGCAGGATCTCCTGTTTGTTTTGCAGAAATTTGTGACCTGCGAAGGGAGATACACCTGTACCCTGGTGTATCATTTCAGACTGCTACAACATTTTGACGGAGGCCGACACATTCGTTGGAGGATGAACTTTCCCTACTTTTTGCTCAAAAGTTTGGAGAAAATGGCTAGAAGTGTACAGGATGGAAGGGAGGACCAGGCCGATGCACGATTATACCACCACGGCCTGATAAAAATCTTGGTCTTAAAACAACTAGAAAGAAAAGGTATGACATGGGAAGAGCTATTAAAACAGCTGCAAGGGAACTCGATAGAGGAAGAGAAGACACAGGCCCCTAGTACAAGCAAGGGCCTGAAGAGAAGCAAAAAGGGAAGTCCTTCTCGCAGTAGTGCGAAAAGGAGGTAGACAGAGAAATCAACAGAAGGGAAGGCTTTGTCTTCCACTAAGGAAACAGCCGGTGCACTTGATGGAGAAACACCTTCTACACAGGCACAAGCCTCTGAGCACGACAGGCTGTCGGTTCTTGTAGATGCGGCGAATATTGCACAAATTGGGGACGATGTTCCACTGGAAAATATTATTAGAAAGCCCCAAAAGAAGAGGAAAGTTTCGGATGTAGAAGAAGAACCACAACCCCCACAGGGTATGGAACCCCATCCTGCACCGATACAAGAAGAAGTCGTGGCCTGAGAAGAAGAACCAGAAATTGAAGGAGGAGCTGAAGAAAAGGAGGACGCGGAAGCACCTGAGGAAGATGAACCTGAGGAAGAAGACCCGGAAGAGGAAGAAGAATTGGAAGAAGAGGAAGAAAAATTAGACGAGGAACCTGATGAAGATGAACCAAAAGAAGAACCTGAGAAAGAGGAACCAGAAAAAGAAGGACTGCAGGAAGAAGAGTTCCTTGATGCGACCGTGGTAGATATAGAAGTTCCGGAGCCAGTGATAGCCCCTGCTGAGACAGAGGAAGGAAAAGAGTTGGTGACTCCTGTTGCTCGCATAGCAAAATTAGAACTCCAAGTACAAAACTTGGAGCAGATTGTGACCAAAGCACAAGAGGAGAAGGAACAAATCAGAGGAGAATTGATGGCAGAGCTCAAACAAAAGAAAAGCGAGGTTAAAGTTTGGAAATATCGGGCTGGATGCTATCTCAGGAAATTAAAAAAGGTTTCAAATAAGTTAAGGCATATCAAGAGGAAGAAGGTTGAAACAGTGCAGTCTGAGGAAAACATGCTGGAACAAAACTGAGTTGGAGTATTCAAAAATTTTGGTTTTTTTTAGAGTTAAAAAAGTTGTGTGAGGACACAAAATTGTTTAGGGATGGGAGGATGTTAGTCCCCTAAATTGCATTCTTTTTTACCATTATTCCCTTCCCAAATCGTAATCATTTACCCTGTTTTACCTATCTTGTGTGCCCTCATCCTGCACTAGTGCGAGAACGATGACACATTTTGCATAAACTTCATATTTTACATTTTTAACTCATCTTAGCATTTATTAACTACCTATTACGTGATTTCTTACCTAGAATTACTTTCATAACTTATCGTTACCTCCTATGCTATTTAATATATGATCACTTATCTTGATCGCTAATTTTTAGTTCAGAACAGATCTCGCACCAGCACCAGCATCGTGAATCTTGGCAGCAAACCCGAATAATTTGGGTTGCCGCCTGTTTTGTATACGATCAAGGAGGATACATTTGAAGGCAACCGAGTCCCAGTTATGACAGCAGGTAAATCGAGAGTAGTTGAGATCGGACTTAAGAGAGATGAACAACTGGAGATAGCCGCGACCTATTTTGTTAAAAGTGATTTAATTTTGAAGGCCGAAAGCTTATTCTGCAATTGGTTATGTAATTTGTTATAACGATTTCTGTAATTGGCTATGTAATGGTAAACAATCCTTTTGGCCTACAGCCAAAAGGATCTATATAAGCAGAAATGTAAATAGGACAAACAGTTAAAAATGTTTTTAAAAATCGAATAGATCAGAGAATAGAACCAGGAGGCCATAACAGGACTGTCTTGTGTTATCACCCAAATCTGGGCTGGATATGTAATCGTGCATGTAATTTCTTTAAGGATCTAATAAGAAGAGCTTTGCCTCATGTTTTGTACATTTTATCATTTGGCTTAAATAGTTGATGAGTTAATTCTGAGTAGCGTTTTTGTTTGAAAGGGAAACGCATTGGTTGGCTAAGGGCCCAGCCAATCCAGCACGTTCTCCCTCCTTGTTGTTCTTGTAATTTATGTTTTAAACTATCAAGTGTGATTTAATTTGCAGCATTTGAAAATCTATTTGAGTGGAAGTAGATCTACTGCGTGAATTAGTTAAGTTACTTTTTGCACGATTGATTTCTTTCCCTTGCGTAGTTCGAGTTGGAGGAGTTACCTACCCCAGTGCACGTTGGTGTGCTATTCATTTTCTGCACAATTTGGTTTATTTCTTCTGCCTGGTTTGGTCCTGCACCATTACATGTTGGTGTGCTATTTATTTTCTGCACATTGGTTTGGTTTTTCCCTGGTGCAAGCAGGAGAACTGTTCTCGCACTAGTGCTAGATAATATGATGTAGCAAGCCTTTCTAGCTTACTTCTAACAACTTTCTTGCTTTCAGTCATATCTTAATTAAAAAATATTTTTTTCTTATTTTCTACAGATCTTCATCTTTACTGATATATGAATCGGTTTTATCACACTGCAGTAATGAATCATTGATTTCAAGGATCAAAAGTTAAAGTGCAAGAAGCTCGGATCGAGTACAAGAACCAGTTTCTTGGTATTGGATCTGAGTGTTGCGGACTTGAGAAAGTTAAAAGCCCTTGCATGAAGAAAAGCATTTTTTAGTAAAGACATTACTTTACACTTTCTGCATAAATCGTTGTTCCTACACTAGTGCAAGAAGACTGCACTAGTGCAAAATCGATTTTCGCAAGAAGGATATCTTTACATATGCAGGATTGAAGGGGCCCATTTGTTGAAAACTGATAAGGTATCTTTGCTGAGGGAAACACATTCTTAGTAGCTAATCAATATTTAGCTAGAGTGATTGCTCCTCTTTATTTATGAATCTCTTTTTCAAGTACATTTCTTATTGTTCTAGCCTCATATTGTTTTGATGGTTTGAGTTTTCTCTTTCTTCTCTAAAGTTTGATTCTGCAATTCTTCTTTTCAAAAGTAGGATTTGATATTAGAAATATTCATACCATCTCTGGCATTTCCTGTGCTTCGTCTCTAAGTTTATGAATCCCCCGGGTTGACAATTAAGTGTTGAAGATTTTTACTTAAGTGTAATTCCTGTACCCAACAGGAAACAAGTCCCTAAATCATCTCCTTCTCCAAATGTGTATAATCTGCCAAATATTCTCACAATATTCTACAAAAATAACCAATATTATGCAAAAATATGCAATTACCTTTAAAGCTTCCTAAGAAAATATTGAAGCATAAGAAAACATTATTAAGTGCAGAAGGAGAGATTTAATATATCCTTTTATGTGCATAAGGAAGGTAGATGGGCCTAATAAAGGTTAGCTGGGCCTTATTTTATGTCTAATTTAGAGGCCCATCATCACCCCCTACTGAAATTGTTGCTCATCCTCTAAGAAACCTATTCATCCTCCCTACCTTTTGGTTTTTCCTGCATGTTGGCTTATTTCATTTTCTGTTTATTAGCCCATGCGCTGCTCCTCCTGCTAATCTTATTGCTATTCTTCTTGCATTTCTTCTTGTAGGTGCTTCACGGAGGTCCTCATATGCCTTAAGTAAATCTGTTTTTCATGCCAAGAGGTGGTGGATCCACCTTTTCTTTTCTTTTTTCTTTTCTTTTCTTTCTTTCTTTCTTTCCTTTTTTTTTTTTTAAATTGCATGCAGAATAAACCCATAGCTCTTTTTCTGTGAACTAAATTCACCCTTGGTTACTCCTTTGGCACTCCTTGTCTTCCATTACATGAATTACTTACTACCCACTTACTCAATTCCTATTTACTTTTGTCTTGTTCCTTTTCTTGGTGGAAAAAGTGAGGCTAGTTGCTAGATAAGGCTGAGGTTGCTCTGCTACTGATTTTGGCTATATAAAAAAAAATTTCCTTCTCACACATTTTAATGTTTTATTAAGCTAAAATAGATTCGAAGAAAGGGTTGGATGATTTCATACCTGAGCCTCACCATTGATTTGTTTTTTCCTGTGATATTGAAGCTGCTGCTGAAGTTGCATGTGGCCATTTGCTTGAGGTCCTTTTGGAGCTTCTGAGCACAGGAGGAGGAAGTCCAAGTTTGACTACCTTTGACTAAAGTGTTGACCAAATTTTATTTTTATGCCAACTTGTTGTTTTTTTGCTTGCAAAGGTTGGAGAGCACCTGCATTCATTAGAGAGAGATACATGGAGAAATGTGTATTTTTTTTTAAGGCCTACTAGCTGCCTCAATGAGGTTTTCAACTAGAAGGTCGGCCTAGGCGCTTAAAAGGAGGTTTTCACCTAGGATTTTATTTTTGTCTCTTTTTTTTTCCAACCCAATGACCGCCTCATGGAGGTTTTCAATCAGTGAGCCAATCTCAGATGCCTCAAAAGAGTTTTTCGCCTGAGATTTTATTCTTTCCCTTTTTTTTCATTTTTTTCTTTTTTCACTTTCCTACTCTACTTGAAAAAAAAAATAAAAAAAATCAAGTATAGGAATACTTCCAATGGAGCCATGTACACATCAAGATGACAGATAAAACCATGTGCACACTTGGAATACATGCTTTGACATGTACCTGAATATGAGAGATGAATTTCTTTGACTGGGATTTTATCAAGTACTGTTGGAGAAGAGTGTGTTGTTGCAACTTAATGACTATTTGGAAACATATGTCAATATAGTTGTGATTCCCCTAGTTCACTTGCTGAGTTGGATCACCTTGGATGTCCTCTTCTATTATGGCAGTCAGATCTTCCTCTTTTTGATGATTGTTCTCTTGAACACATGGAGGGAATGCTGGTAAACATGAGGGAACTTTCTCAACATCTGATTCTAATTTCTTCTCTTCATCAAGTGCAGCCCTCGATATTTTGATCTCCTCATTTGGATCTTCTTCTTCTTGATGTTTGTTTTCCTTCAATGACATTAAGAAAATATCTTCTTTGCAATACCTTTCTTGAACTAAGATGCAGACCATTTAGATCAAGAGGATATGTTTGGTAGTGTTGTACCTCAGAAATGTAAGTGAGCTGAGATACTTCATTGTATGGGTTTGGAAATGGTGGTACAGGTAGTTGAGTCGGGGTGGATATATCACATGGATGTGGGTGGCGAAGCTGGATGGTAGGGATAGCATGGAGTCGAATATGGAGGATATTGAGGGAAATATTGAGGATGTTGAGGATTTTCCCAATAAGGACCTTGCCAACCATGTTGCCAATATTGGTTTTGGGGTTGATATGGCCAAGGTTTCCAAGGAGGGAGTGTGTCTCAATTATTTTGAGATGGATGTGAATAAGCTTGAAATTGTGAAGTGGGTCCTTGCATCATATCAAGTTGACTAGGCTGCCAAGGTCTCCTTGGAGCTACATATCACATCTTCTTTGGTGATTGCCTTGCTCCATTGTCTTCCTAGTAAACTTCTTTAAACCTGGGGAATGATGAAAAACATTTAGTAGCATATGATTCTACATGGATAAAAAAAATATCAGCATCTTCTTTTTTCTCATTTTGCATTCTTAACATTTCTACTTGTTCACTTATATTGCTAAGAATTTTTGTTCTAAAGTTGTTAAGAAAATTTCCAAGTTCATATTGCCTTACCAATGTTGATGCTGACTTACTTACTCTTTCCTTTCCTATTGATATGTGCTTGCATGTTTCACAAATTTTTTCAAATGAAAATTGATATACAAAACCTTTACTCAAGAGATTAAGGAGATCAATCCACTCATCCCTAATTGTTCTAAGTAAGAGGGATTTTAGTGTGTCAAATACTAAATGATGAAAATTTTCCCTCTTAACATTATACATGAACCTCTCTATTAGATCCTCAAGGCTCTCATCTTCTTCTTGGTTCATTCTAAAAAATTCTTAGATCTAAGATCACGATCTTTGTATTTTTCTAGAAGTGTCTTTTGCATATCATTCCATGATCTTATTGAATTAGTACCTAGACTCATGAACCATTTAAGAGCTCTATCCTTCAATGTTGCAGGAAACAATCTCAATTTTTAAGTGTGTGATAAGTAGCCATAATACCTACAATGTATCTCAAATTCAAAGAGAAATGTTTCCAGATCATCTGTCCTCATACCATGGAAGTTTGGAAGGAAATATGGAGGGATGCTCTTCATATGTACATTAATGTCCATATCTTGAATGGGAAACCCAATAAGATCTTCTTCATTTCCATCATATCCATCCATCTCTTCTACCTTCAAAAGTGTATGGTGATGTGGTTCTTACTGCACCACGTAGTCAAGTGGGGGCATTGGTATTGGAGAAGGATTTTTTTATTTTTTTTATTTTTATTTTTTAGTATCCCTACTCCTAAGAGGCATGAAAATAAGATATTTTTGTACTTTTTTTTAATATTTCTGAAATGGAATGAAAATAAAGGAAAGAATAAAATAATGCTAAAAAAAAAAATCAAAGCATCTATTAGAAACCTCCCTGGCAACGACGCCAAAAAGTGGTGTGCCCTGGTATTGCACCAAGAGTGCTGAAACTACTAGGCGTTGCCCTACTTTACTTTGTCAACCCAGGGTTCGTACAAACTTGGAGGTGACAGTGCTACATACACATCAGATGCATTATGTTCATGTCATCCTCTTCTGCTTTATGAAAGGTTGCTATTTCTAAGGGTTCTCAGTGAAGTCTATCACACTTCAATGAAACTAAACGAAATTGCAGAAAGGAAATTTCAAAAGGAAACTAAATTAAATCGGTAAAAAGAAATGATAGAAAGGGAACTAATCTAACTTGCTAAAAAGAAATGATAGAAAAGAAACTAAACTATATTGTTGAAAATAAATAGTAGAAAGAAACTAAATTAATTTGCTAAAAGGAAATGACAGGAAAGAAACTAAACTAAGTTTCAGAAAGGAGACTAATTTAAACCGCACTTAACTTGGGCAATCGGCTAAATGCACTCTATTTATCCTATGGTCTATCTACCATGCTTCTACCCATGCAACTAAGTTATCCATGACTTAATCTTAATTGAAAGAGTGTTGATTTTGCAGCTTGGAGGAAAGAAAAAGGGTCAAAGAGGCTAATGGAGGGCTTAGCACATGAAACAGGGCTTAGAAGTGAAAAGCAGGGGTTTAAATTGAATTAAGACTATATTATAGCGCAAAAGGATTTGGAGCGGAATAACTTGAAATATGCAATGGCGAATATGCGATGTGGAGGTGGGACCGATATCGCAATCGTGATATCGCGAAGTTGGAGCGGTAAGCGTTAAAGGGAATGAGATAAATAATGTGATGCGTGAAGTGCAGTGGGGAAGAGAGGAAAAGTGCGATAAAAATATCGCAATCAACAAACAAAAGCGTTAAGTCTTGGAGAAAAAGGGAAAAGATTTGAAATGAAATTTGCGATGGGTGACATGGCAGTGGAACCGTCGGCAGAGCGCGATCGCAATATCGCAATTGGCAGTTGGAGTGGTAAGTGCGAATGGGAAAAAGAGAAATAATGCGAAGTGTGAAATGCGATATTGCAATTCACAATATTGTAAATCTGGATGAATAGCAGAAGTGTTGTTTAGAAAAGACTGGGAAGTGCGATTTCAGAAAGGAGATGAATTGCGGTCGAGTGGAAAGGAAATGCGATGCGATTTGCGATAAGTATCTAAAGGAAAAGGGGGAAGGTGCAACCTACGATATGAAATATCACAATATCACAATCGGCTACAATTAGTGGTAAGTGTTAAATTAAAAGGGAAAAGTCATGAAGTGCGATTTGCTATGTACGGTAGCAGGGATTTCGAGGAGGAAAGGTGGAGTTCGACCTTGGATGGTTTTTCAAGTGTTTTGTGACTAAAGAGGGTAAGGAAACCGTGACTGATAAAAACAAATGAATACGACGGGCTGAATGGTTTAAGTGTTTTTACGAATAAAAAAGGTGGGTTCGGCAGTGAGAATAAGCGAGAAAATTTGGAGATGGAGGGCATAACAACAGAGATGGAAGGGAGATGGAAGATGAAGCAGGAGGTGTTGGAGAAAATCCCTCTGGCCTATACTACCCATACCTGCTATCAACCTGCCTATTTATGCAAGAAAGACAGACAATATGTTCATGAAAGTACAAGCACTGATCTAATATATTTCCCAAGAAATCATAAGCAAGAAAGAATTTTTGGTTTGTGGGAAAATTTCTACCCTCCTCGAGCTCTATTGACATAATTGAGAGGGGAATGCTGGCCTCACATCTTTATGGAGTTTATAAACTATTCTACCACTTTGTAAACAGATTAAATCTATAGCAAAAGACAGTGGGAAGTGAACTAAAACTTCAATAAAAATACCAGAAAACTAGCTAAATGACATGAAATAAAAGAATAGAAACAACAAAGAAGCTGAGGCACATGGGTTGGGCCCTAACCCATGAGCCCATCTCTCTGGAACTAGATCAATAGAAAGTCATCTGAATACTCATTGCATTAAAAATATGGTCTTATTACACCCGAAGGTATTAAACAGCAAAATCCTAATAGCTTGCAACAAAAGTTCTGAATGGAATCGAATCCCCTAGAATGGAGTGGAAATCGACTAGAATCAACTCACTGGCTAATTAACTCCTTCCTAGCTCTAGCTCTACTTTATTTATTCTACAGGGCAGCTACCAATAGCTCCCTTGGAAATGGTGATTGAGTCCACTTGACTCCCAGTAAACATATATCGAGTGCTCTTCATCTTCAGTTGCTTGGTTGCCTCTTGGAATTCGAATTGTTGGAGAATCCAAGTGAAGTATGGCTTTAGTGTACTTTGTCTTGAGTTGCTTGGTTGCCTTTGAGAGTTAAGAAGTGTGGAAAACCCCCTTGAATCTCTCCAAGATTTCTCCCTAATTTCCTGATATTGTGATCATTTATTCTTCAATCTTGATCTTCCAGTGGCAAGGAGCAAGTCCCTAAATCATCTCCTTCTCCAAATCTGTATAATCTGTCAAATATTCTCACAATATTCTACAAAAATAACTAATATTAGGAAAAAATATGAAATTACCTTTAAACCTTCCTAAGAAAATATTGAAGCATAAGAAAACAATATTAAGTGCAGAAGGAGAGATTTAATATATCATTTTATGTGCATAAGGAAGGTAGATGGGCCTAATAAAGGTTAGATGGGCCTTATTTTATGTCTAATTTAGAGGCCCATCATTGGGTATATCCAGATAGATATTGCAACACATATTGCAGTGTTTTCTGCTGAGGAATACAGAGATTCTCATCTAAATAGAAGAAAAAAGTCCAATTCACCATGAATTGGTACATGTGCAAACAATCGTTCACAATTAGGAACTGATTATGGTAATACCCATCATATTGTTCTTGATATGTTACATCATGCAATGTCACTCACCTTCCCTAATCCATGGCTCCAACACCTTTCTAACTTAGGGATGCACTCCACCAGCTTCGTGAAAAACAAAGTGCGATCTAGGCCCAAAGAATTTGGAATGATAAGCCATCCACTCTCTCATTCTCTACAGACTTAGGCCACCGTACAACAAGGAACCACAGTAGAGATAATCATAGGGAGGAGCATGGTTGTAAACAAATCCATTGTAAGTACCATGTTCTTCATTCAGTGCAACAATCCTCTCTGGTTTCCAAAATTTGTTGCATGGAGTGCGTGAAGAATGAGGTCTCCACCATTGTCACCAGTGCCCACACTCTCAGAAAATGTATAGTTCATAACCATGACTGTGTAAACTCTACCATAGCCCCAATTTGGAAGCATTCTGTGGGCCTTTCCCTTTCTTCCAGAAGACAAATTATAGGGGATCCATTCGCATTCAAATTCAGCTTCCCAAAAATGTGGAGAGGCTTGGAAGCAAGCCCAACTATAGAAAATGTAGCAGGACCTCATCTTTATTCCCCCGTCTGGATAAACAAGTATACGACAGTCCCATATGGGCAAAACAACCTCTTGTTCGGATCTTCTTCCACATGAATTAACTCAGTGCTTCTGCTGGTGTTGTTCATGGCTATGCTAGTATTATGAATAATAATAGGCTTTACCATCTGCTTCACCTCTATTTCTCTAAATTCGAAACTGAATGCACCCACCTTCGAATATTCCTGAAGAAATGATCCTCCTGTGAATTTACAAGAGAAGAAATCGTGTCACCCAAATGGCATAAATTCTAGCTGCTACTTCTGGTGAGCTGCATTCTCTTCCCTATGAAATTGACATTGCCTAAGGCTCTCGTCTGCCAGTTATCTGTAAATATACCCTTCCAACAACCGTCCCTCCATAAAATAGAAGCACTAGTCTATAGAAGTACAAAATTCATTAATACAAAACAAAGATGTGCAAGGAATTCATTAATATGAAACAGATATGTGTAAGATGTGTAAGGACTTCATTGGAAAGATGACTAATTTTTATTGATTGGAGGAATAACCAAATGTAAAATTCTAATTGGTTGGAAGGGCAAAAAGCAAAGCTTCTGACTGGCTGGGGTGAACAGTGTTTTCTCACCCCAAGCTAGCAAAGAAGACGCCTCCGGTGTAATTATATCTACTTTGTCTCAGATAAGCATTTAAGGGTTTTCCCTCTTCTATAATGCTTGCTTGTTGAGTTTATAAGTGAAAGATTAATTTGCAAATAAATTGAAATTTCAAAAAACAATGGCAAATAAACAAGATAGCAGAATAATCAAACACAAATTGACACATTGTTTTACATGATAAAACCCTCCTTGTGAAAGAAACATCCACGGGGAAATGATAATCGGTATTCTTATTATTCAAGGTTGATTTATGTTGATTTTTGAGTAGCATGGGAGGTACTCCAAGCCTTAGGGTTTAGTGTTTGGAGGTAAAATCACCACAACAACCACTTGTGGGCTTGGAACCCAAGGTTCGTATTTTTCACCCACTGTGATTTGGGCCAAAACCAAGAGCATATTTCGACATGTGATGGATGAGGATGATTGCTCTCTTCGAGACAAATCTGATGCAACGAAGATCATCCTATTTTGACTTGTAGAAATGGAGATATGAATTGTTGAAGTCTAGAAGTGGGTTTGCACAAGATTATTAGGGTCGGCTTGGTGTTAAGAAGTCATGTGATAGCTTGTACAAGCCCCATGGTGGACGTTTTGAGGAGCTCTAGAATGTGTATAAATACGAGGTGTTGTAAGTATCATTTCACTCATCCAAATGTGAAACACATCACAAAAAGAGCAACTCATTGAAGGAGAAAGATACCTTTGTATAGGCTGCAGCAAAGGAGAGTAACCAGTGTGGGAAGAAGGTTGCTTTGGGGCCTCTTTTGGTGACTGAATTGTAGGAAGAGAGAGAGGAGGTACAAGTGAAAAGATTGGAAGTGTTTGAGGGTGGTTTGTCCCCCAAAATAGGTTGTCGCAGACCTGTAGGTGGAAATATGAAGCAGTCGCAGAGAATTAAAGGAGAGATGAGGTTTGTTTGAGGGTTAGAACAACCTATATTTGGAGCAAACCTCCTTGGCCCCTCAAGGAATGACAACCACACTCAAAAGGAGAAATTCTGGGAAGAAATTGAGGGTTGTTAAGGAACTATGGTTTTTCCCTAACCAGGTCGAGATTGCAGCAGAGGAGAAGACCTAAAACATTGAACTAGAGGTATGTACTTTGGTGCATTTTTGTAGGTGTTGGATCAATGTTTTGGATCAGATTGTTTAGAAGCCCATGGGAGTCATTTGGAGGACTTTTTGTGATGGTTAGAATTCCATCCTTGGATTAGATCTTGCAATGAAGAGTTGGGAGCCATTGGACTAGTGGAAAGCAGCATGTTGGCTACCCAAAGTAGCCCTAGACTAGCAATCTTGAAGTGACGAAGACAACTGAAAGTTAGGTGAAGCTTGGAGCCTTATGTGTAGCTCTTTGATGGACGAAAGATGCTATAAGAAGGAAGATTGGAGCTCAGGTATTGGCCAGCCTAGAGAGAATATTGGATCAACTCGTGTTCATTGTAGCAGACGTGACTTGCAACAATGATAAGAGGCATCCCTCCTGGAGTGTCTATGTGTTATCCTTTGAAGGACTAAGGGGCGACTAGAGAGAAGTACAGAAGAAAAGGATCGACATCATGAGATACGACATAGACGCTGCAATGAAGATTGTCACTGTATCTTGTATTCTAGAGACTATTGTATTATTCATATTGGTTTAATAGAACGAAGATTGGGTTGTAAATTATTGTACAATATTTGTTAAAAATTGTCTACACTTGTTCATTTTTTATTTATTGCTTTGTATTTTCCATTGTGAAAAGTAATTCTTGTTGAGATTCTTGGTTTGGTAGCATCAGAGATTCTAAGATTCTAACCTAGACCCAAGATCATGGAAATTTAACATGGTATCATAATGTGTCTGAGCTACTTTAGAAGAAAGTGAATCAATGTTGTGCACAATGAAATACAACTTAAGATGGATTTGGTCACATTGTAGGTGAAGGGTTCACTTCAATGTCGAAGTTGCACACAGATATCTAGTATGAGGACATGTTGGAAGGGTTGTCCAACTATAGTCCTTGGAAGGAAAGGATCAAGCTGGTATTGCAGGTCAACGGGATCTAGGAGATTGTTGGGAAATCCATGAAGAAGCCAAGAAATCCATGAATAATCCAATTGTCTCGAAGGAGATGGAAGTGTACAGGGATTTGGATATGAGTGCGAGATTGAACATCATATATGGTGTGAAGGATACCCTAATACCTCATTTTTCCGTGAAGAACACTGCACATGAGATGTGGATGGCGCTTCAAAATTTGTTCCAGAAAACAAGAACTCAGTACTGTTATTGGAGGATAAGTTGAAGCCCACCAAGATGATAAAGGGTGAAGGAGTGACTCTATATCTAACAAGTTTGTCTCAGGTCAGAGATGAACTTGTTATCTTCAGTGTGACTATTTCAGATAGTGATATGGTAATGATTGCCTTGAAAGGGTTCACTGAGGAATGGAAGCCCATCATCGAAGGGATCGTTTCCAGAGATAAGTTTCCAGACTGGAATAGGTTGTGGCATGACTTCATTCAGGAAGAATTGTGAGACGAGGATCTTCATCCAATGAAGAGGATAGATAAGGACGTGACACTTGCAGTACGAATGAAGGGTAATAAAATAAGGACTTGAGTAAACTCAAGTGTTTAAAGTCTGGTGAGATGGGTCACTTTTTGTCGAGATGTTCGATGAAAAAGAAGGGAGATGATGAGAAGAATAAAGGGAAGCAGGTTGTTGGTGTTGCCACTTCTGTTGAGATAGATGCTCTCACTAAGAGGTTGGAAGACGATGAATTTTCTATGATCTCTTATTTCTCAGAGGGTACTATCAATGAGGATGGATGGTACATGGATAGTGGTGCAAAGAAACATATGACACGGTCATTGGAGGTTTTTGAGAGT
Source organism: Pinus albicaulis (assembly GCA_034641835.2). Lineage (NCBI taxonomy): Eukaryota > Viridiplantae > Streptophyta > Pinopsida > Pinales > Pinaceae > Pinus > Pinus albicaulis. Next base: position 1,210,561,696 of record CM076572.1, on the reverse strand, counting down.
CTAGCTGAATGGGACTCGAAGTTGCACATGGTGTTGGGTGACAAGATTCAGAAGGAGATATGAGGATTAGGAGTTGTGCCATTCATAATGGAAACATGACCAACGATGAGGGTACACATTGTACTATTTTTAATAATACTCGGATATGTCTGATATATGTCTCGATGATCGAGAAGAAGGGGTTTGAGGTATTGTTATAGGATGGGAAGGCAATACTCAGACTTAGAGGCTCTAGCTCCGCAATGATTGTGCTGGGAGTTAGAGAGCATGGTCTTTACAGGTTGACGAGAAAGCCTATGGATAATGGGAAGAAGAAGCAGGTGGAGCAGGTGCAGGTTCTAGAGAAGAAGGTGTAGTTGTAGGCTTTAGAGGGGCAGTTAGAGTTTCTAGAAAAGAAGGTCCAGGTTCCAGAGACTCGGAGGGAGTCGAGTTCTAGAGGGACATTGCACGTTCATAGGGAGAATTTGCAGCACAAGAAGGGCGCATGGTTAGTAGGGAGAAAGGGTTCTCCTACAACTGCCAAGAAGGAATAATGGAGGGAATGAAAGACATTTCAGGAGAAGAAGAATAAGCAAGATGCTTCCAGTGACAGTGACACTTCCGAGACAGAGTTCATGTTACATGGATTGTTGCAGTGGTGAGTGCCAAGAGTTGGGCAAATGTTACGAGTAGTTGAGAGGGAGTGCTAATTTTCGAGTATCTTGGAATTTACTCCATGCATTAGGGATCAGGGTTTGGAAGGAAAAGTGCCACAACAGTCACTTGCGGGCTTGTAACCCAAGTTTGGGGTTTTTCACCCATCGTGATTTTGGCTAAAACCAAGAGCGTATTTCAGCATGTGATGGATGAGGATGATAGATTTTGTTGAGACAAATCTGACACAATGAAAATCATCTGATTTTGAGCTGTAGAAATGGAGATATAACTTTTTTAAGTCTAGAAGTGGGTTTGCACAAGATGATTAGGGTTGGATTGGTGTTAAGAAGTCATGTGAAAACATTTACAAGCCCCATGGTTGACGTTTTGAGGAGCCCTAGTATGTGTATAAATACAAGGTGTTGTAAGTATCATTTCACTGATCCAAATGTACAACACATCAAAAAAAGAGCAGCTCGTTGAAGGAGAAAGATACCTCTATCTAGGTCGCAGCAAAGGAAAGTAACCAACGTGGGAAGAAGGTTGTTTTGGGTCCTCTTTTGGTGACCGAATTGTAGGAAGAGAGGGTCAAGGTATAGTGGTAAAGGTTTGAAGTATTTTAGGGTTGTTTTGACGGTGGTGTGTCCCCTAAACTAAGTTTTCATATACTTGTAGGTGGAAATCTTAGGCAGCCACAGAGAATTGAAGGAGGTTTGAGGCTTGTTTGAGGGCTAGAACAACCCAGATTTGGAGAAAACCTAGTAGATCCCTCAAGGAAGGACAACCACACTCAAAAGGAGAAATTCTAGTAAGCAATTAAGGGTTGTTAAGGGATTGTCGTTTTTTCCTAATCAGGTCGATATTGTGGAGAGGAGAAGACCTTAAATGTTGAGCTAGAGGAATGTACTTTGGTTCATTTTTATAGGTGTTGGATTCGTTTTTTGGATCAGTTTTGGATCAGAATATTTAGAATCCTATGGGATCCATTTGGTGGAATTTTTCTGATGGTTAAAATTCCATCACAGGTGCAGATATTGCAGTGAGGAGTTGGGAGCCATTAGACCAATGGAGGCCCAGTGTGTTAGTTACCCAAAGTAGCCCTACACTAGAAATCTTGAAGTGACGAAGACAAGTAAAGGTTGGGTGAAGTTTGGAGCCTTGTGTGTTGCTCTTTGATGTATTAAAGAGGCTACTAGAAGGCATATTGGAGCTCAGGTATTGGCCAGCCTAGAGAGCATACTGGATCAGCCTGTGTTCATTGTAGAATACGTGACTTGCAACAGTGATATGAGGAAACCCTCTTGGAGTCTCTGTGTTGTCCTTTGAAGGAGTAATGGGTGACTAGAGAGCAGTAAAGAAGAAAAGGAATGATAGGACGAAACATGACACAAAAGCTGTAACAAAGATTTCCATTGTATCTTGTATTCCATAAAATTTTGTATTATTCATATTGGTTTACTATAACGAAGATTGGGTTGTACATTATTGTACAATATTTGTTAAAAAATGTCTACAATGTGCATGTGTGATTTACTACTTTATATTTTCTGTTGTGAAAATTAGTTCTTGTTGATACTCTTGGTTTGGTAGCATCATGTATTCTACGATTATAACCTATACCCAAGATCATGGAAATTCAACAATTTACAACAACCAAATCATAGGCATACATTATGCAACCATTCAACCCACTCTCCATTTGTTTTTTATTTTATTTTTATTTTTATTTTATAGGCTTCCATGGATAAATAGAAACTCGTCATATTTTTCCTAAATCCGTCCACATATTTTAAAGAAATTACATAAGAAACTTTTTACATAAAACAAAATTCAATTTATATGTTTTTTCCAAAAACTTAGATTACAAAAAAAAACCAAACCAAAGGAACCAAACTTAACTATTATCCCAAGAATACAGGGAAATAGTTGGCAACTTCTAACAATCTCCACCTTGACAACAATTTACCTGATATATCATGCCCAAATTATTCATCACCTTCCTTGCAAGCCAAGAGAAGCTAGGCACCATTTTAGCTTCTCTGACAATACTAGTTTTGTGAACATGTCTGCATAATTTTGCTTTGTATGGAATTTTTCCAGAGCCACCACTCCACTTTCATCAATAACCTATCTTACAAAATGGTATTTAATAGGTATATGTTTTTTTACTATGATAAGTTGGATTTTGTGCTAAATGAATAACACTTTGACTATCAAAAAGTACTTTCACCTTGTTATGCATCCTTCCAAACTCACCTAGCAAACATTTTAACCAAATTTCCTCTTTGCAAGCATGTGAGACAACTATGTATTCTGCCTCAGTAGTGGATAAAAAAAATATGTTATTAAGCTTTGACATCAAACTAATAGCTCCACTTGGAAGAGCAAAAGCATATCGAGAGGTGGATCTCCTGTTGTCTAAGTCACCTACAAAATCTGAATCAACATAACCACATACTGAATCACTACTACCATTATAGGTGATAAAATAATTACTTGTGCCCCTAAGATACCGAAGCACCCATTTCACTTCTTCCCAATGCTCTTTATCTGGATTTTCCATGTATCTACTCACAACACCAATTGCATGTGAAATATTTGGCCTTGTACTAAACATCACATACATTAAGCATCCTATTTCATTAACATATGGTACATGAGATATATACTCCTTTTCTTTATCATTACTAGGACACAAACCTTAAGAAAATTTGAAATGAGAAGCTAAAGGGATTTGAACAGGTTTCACATTATTCATACTAAAATATCATAATTATTTTCTCCACATACTTTTGTTGTGATAACCATAACTTACTATTTTTCTTGTCTCTATGTATCTCCATGCCCAAGATTTGTTTTGCTTCTCCAAGATCCTTCATTTAGAAATTCCTATCCAACTGAACCTTTAACCTCTTGATCTCAACCATGCTTTTGTGTGCTACAAGAATATCATTAGCATATAACACCAAAATAATGAATATGCCATTTTCCAACTTTTGAAATAAAGCACAATGATCATACTCACTTCTGTTAAAATTGGAGCTCATCATGAAGGAGTCAAACTTCTTGTACCATTGCCTGGGAGACTTCGGTCCATATAATGACTTCTTGAGTTTTCAAACAAACCTCTTGTTGTTATTTTGAACAAACCCTTATGGTTTTTCCATATATGTATCCTCATCCAAACCTCCATGTAAGCATGTTGTTTTACCATCTATTTGCTCTAACTCTAGATCAAGCAATGTAACTAATGCTAACACAACTCTAATTGAAACAAGCTTAACAACTGGTGAAAAAATATCATGGAAATAAATACCTTCCTTTTGAGAATATCTTTTTGAAACCAGTCTTGATTTGTACTTCTAAACAATATCATCAGCTTGTTTCTTCAATTTGTAAACACACTTGCAACCGAAAACCTTCTTATCCTTAGGAAGTTCCACCAGATCCCATGTCTTGTTTCTTTGTGAGGCATCCATTCCCTCTTTCATTGCTACTTTCCATTTATCACTATCAGATACTTCCATTTCTTCTTGATAACAACTAGGTTCTCCATCATTAGTAATTAAAGCAGCGAATGTAGAAAATTAGCCATAAGATCTGATCCGTGTAGACCTTAGTGCAATTTGTTGCGGTATTTACTCAATTTCTTGAGAAATTTCTCTATCCTCATCTTCTTTTGTAGGAGTTTCTTCATCAACATCTTCATGACCCTCCTCCCTTGAAGATGATTAAGTTTCCAATTGAACTTGCTGAATCTGTGGTACTTTTCCCTGTTTCATTTCACCATCTACATCTTATTTCATGAGTGACGATTCATCAAATATGAGATCTATGTTAATGATGATTTTGTAGTTAGCAGGATCCCACAATATATATCCCTTAACTCCATCACCATATCCAAGAAATATTAGTCTTTTTCATTTTGGATCTAACTTATAACATTGATTCTTTGGAATAAGAGCATAGGCATCACAACCAAAAACTTAAGATTTGAATAATCACAAGGTTGACCTGTCCATACCTCTTTTGTAATATTAAAGTTAATTGCAGTTGATGGTGACTGAATTACCAGATATCACGTTGTAAGAACTAACATTTCCCACAATTCTTGCGGAAACTTGGCATTACTGAGCATACTCCTTGCTCTCTCTAGAAGATTCTTATTCATACGTTCAACAACATCGTTTTGTTGAGGAGTATAAATTGTGCTTTTATGTATTTCAATCCCAACTTCCTTGCAATAATTTTCAAATTCCTTTGAATTAAACTCGGTTCCATTGTGATTTCGCAAGCATTTAATTGACCTACAAGTGCTCTTTTCAACCAAAGCTTTATACTTCTGAAAAGCATTAAATACATCAACTTTTCTTTTCAGTAAATATTTCCACACCTTTCTAGATTATTCATCTATAAATGTTACAAAATATGAAGATACTCCAAAAGATACTTTAGGAGATGGTCCCCAAAGATATGAATGGATGTAATCAAGAATACCTTTACTAACATGTTTTCTTGTTTTAAATTTTTGTCTAGATTTCTTTCCATAAATACAATTCTCATAGAAATTCAAATTCAGATATTTCAAGCTTGGAAGTATCTTACAATCGACCAATACCTTCAACACTTTCTTGCTCATATGACCCAATTGTTGATGCCATAAACAAGTAGAGTCACTTTCACCTTTAGATGTACTATTGCATGATTTTATTTATTTATTTATTTATTTATTTATTTTTTTTCTGTCCTTCCTTCAAGATTATAAATATTCCAAAACCTTTTAGCCTTCATCTCTACCAGGATGCCTCGTCACCTTCATAACTCCACCTTGTATTGTACATTTATAACGATCAGAATCTAACACTCCCAAAGATATTAAGTTATTTCTAAGCTCATGAGCATGCCTCACCTTTGTTAACGTTCTAACATTACCATCATACATTTTAATCCTAATACTACGAATCCCAACAGTTTTTCATGTAACATCATTATGTATGAAAACCGCACCGTCATCAATAGATTGGTATGAAGAGAACCAATTCCTATGAAGGCACATATGATGGGAAGCACAAGAATCTAGCAACAAATTATGATGATGTTGAGAAACAATAGAAGTGGACAATACCTCATCAACAATACCTGCACTTGTTTCAGTTGAATTAACTTCTTTTGTAGAGTCCTTTTTAGCAGCTTGTTCCTTTCTTTTCCAATAATCCTTCTTAAGATGCCCTAATTTGTTACAATACCAACACTTTAACTTACTCTTATTTCCTCTTGACTTCGATCTTAATGTGTCTCTCAAATTATAATCTTTTTCTTTTGATCGACCTCTAGCCACCGTTGCTTCTGATGTTGAGGTTTCAAGGTTAGATTTCTGCCGAGTTTTCTTAGACAACAAAGCTCCCATAAAAACATCAAAATCAATGGTATCGGTAGAAATAAAACTGATAGAGGTTACAAAATCATCCCAAGACTCGAGTAGAGAACACAATAGTGTAACTGCTTTGACTTCCCCTACGAGATTTACATCTATACTAGACAACTAACATAAAAGAGTATTGAAAGAATTCAAATGATCAGAGATATGTGTACCTTAATTCATCCAAAAAATGTATAACTTCTGCTTCAAGTAGATTCTATTAGTAAAGGACTTCGTCTTATAAAGGATTTCTAACTTGGTCCATAAGCCTGCAGTTGTTTTCACTCCAACGATGTTAAACAACACATCATTTTCTAAGCACAAATGAATGACACTGAGGACTCTTGAATCCATGTCCTCCCAGTCGTCATTATCTATGACCACGGGTTTATTTTCCCTGCCTAGCAATGCCTTTGCCACTCCTTGTTGCACGAGCATATCCTGCATCTTAACCTTCCATAGCTCAAAGTTATTACTTCCATTGAACTTTTCGATTTCAAACTACGCATTTTGCATCTTCGCCATTAACAAAAACTTTTCCCAAAAGCTCGAAACCCACTCTCCATTTTTGTTTTTTATGTTTTTCATATTGCCTCTATAGGCTTACATGGATAAATAACAACCTGACATATTTATTTCTATATGTGTCCACAATTTTTAAAGCAATTACATAAGAATTTTTTTACATTAAACAAAAAAGTTCATTTTATATGTTTTTTCCAAAAACTTAGATTAGGAAAAACAAACCAAATCAAAGGAACCAATCTTAGCTATTATCCCAAGAATATAGGGAAATAGTTGGCAACTTCTATTGCAGGTGCAAACTCTTTCATGAAATCAAAGTGGGGTAATGTGATTTCTGTGGAAAGTGTGCAGGAGAATCATCTTTATTTTGAGATGCAACACTCGGAATATCCACAGTCTTCATTTTGACTAAAAATGAAGACTGTGGATATTCGAGTGTTGCATCTCAAAATCTACACCACACAAACCTTCAATCTGTCATCTTTATTCTCTTCACTCCTTTATTAGTTCAAACCACTCATCTTTCTCCATATTGTTATTGTATCATAATTTCATTGAAAAAAAGTTGAATAAGAAAATATTTAAACTACTAATGCAACCATATACATTAAATGAATGGTTAACGATGATAGATGTCAATCCTTGATAAACTTACATCTCAAGTTGCTAAATTAAAAAAAATTAAGCATTATTATTAATAATAATATAAGCGCTAAACATATATACATATTTTTAAAAAATAACAATTTTAACCGTGGAGATTCACTCCCACATTACTATGGTAATTTTCAACTTGTAAGTAGTTCTTATTACAATACAATGGGTCAATACCATGGTTCATCAATACCACATGCCAAATATGACATGTGTTGATATGACATTTTCTTTAATTAATTAATTTGAAATAAATTAATTAAAAGAGCATAACTAATTTGGAGATAAATCTGAACTCTTGATCTGTAAATACTAATATGAATATTTTAGCATAAGCATGTACCTAATACAAAATTATAATTAAATTAAAATTTTGGAAGACCTATTATGAAATAGATACACCTACAGTTTATTTTAAATTATTATTATTATTAGTTTTAAAAATAAATAATATATTAGTCAAATCTATATATATATTAAAAAAACATGTAACAATATTCTTAACAATGGAGATTTAGTGTCACTTTATCATGGACATTCTTAACTTGTAAATAACTTTTTTTACAATACCATGGGTCAGTACCATGGTTTATCAATACCATGATAATCTTTTTACCCATAGGATTGTACCATGGTAGTCTCACAAAATAAAATAAATTCCAATACAAAAAATATCTAATAAATCTAATTGAGAAAACATTTACACTACAATATCATAGTACTCAATTTTTTTACTCATATTATTATACTACATTAAATCAATGATTGACTCAATATTCTTTTATCTTGTCCATTAAATGTCATTTTATTATTATAAAATAAACCAGATAAAAAGACATTGCACCAATTATTGACTCAGTGGACAACGTGCAGTTGAGACTGGTATATATTGTCGTTTGAATCCAGATTCAAGGGACGGGATGAAGTGTGCATGATAATGGTTTTTTTACTAATAATATTCTCATTTACTTATAGTTGTATGGTCATAATCTTATTAAAAAATATCAATTCATAAAATGTTTAACTAAATAATTTTTAAATATTTTTTTTAATTATATAATTGTATTATTATAGTTTTATTAAAAATACAAATTTTTAAAAAAATTAAATTATTTCTAATATTTTTTAAATTTTTTAAATTTTTTATTTAATTATCAATAATTATTAAATTTATGGTAAGGATTTAATCTTAAAATATTCTTAATAGTAGTTACAAATCAAAATTTGAGATTCATTTTAAAAATAAATATGTCATTTATTCACAATTAATTAAATTGATTAATTTAAAAAAATTATGAAATGAATATCATTTATAGTTTTTTTTGACATATGATGTTAGTAAGCCATAGTATTGGTATGTAGTATGGTAACAAAACCTACTTATAAGTTAAAAATATTGGTATATATTTTTAAAATATAGATATTATTAACTCATATGTTAATTTTTTATAATGAATAATAAAATTATAATTTAGTTAATTTTTATGAATTTTTTATTGTATAATGAAATAAGTTTTTTTTTTAATGTCTATTAGCATTTACGAATCATTTAGTTCGAATTTCAGTTAAAAAATACCAATTCATAATACGTTTAAATGATTTTATATTGTTCTTTTATACTTCAATTAAAAAAAATTAAAAAATAAAAAAATAAAAAAATAAAAACTAAAACCTTATAATATTAAGCTAACATTAACCTTATGATATTCTCAATATTATCAAAATTTCAATAAATAAATTCTAAAATTAAAAACCATCTCAATCTCAAATACTATAATCTTATCATTACAGAAAATATTAGCCTTTTCAAGTGTAGACACTCAATGGATGTGGAATTAAATTTCGCATCCAACGAGTATCTATTATCCAAGACCCGCATTGATAAAAATTTCAAATACATTAAAAAAACGTGTTTTTTAATGTATCTGCAATTTTTATCATTGTGGGTCTTCTCAAAAGTGTGCATAATGGGTACTGGTGGATGCGAAATTTAAGCCAAAAACCTGTAAGAAGATAAGCCAAAAATACAATTATTTTCTAAGACTCACTGAAATTTCTTCTAATGAATATCCAATGCCATTATACCAAAACCATTCTAATTTTATAATATTCATCTATTTACCCATCATAATATCATTAAAAAAAAACATTTAAACTACCATATTTATATAATATCCATCCATTTTTCTAATATCATTAAAAAAAATAATTAAGAAAACATTTAAACTACCATGTTCATATAATATCCATCCATTTTTCTCATATCATTGTATTATAGTAATATATATTTTGAAGGATTTAGTTTAATGGTTAGGGGAAGGTTTGGTCCGTTCAATGTAGAGCAAGACATTAAAGTCACAAATTTGATATACTTCCTCATAAATCATAAAAAATAGTGGAATAATTTCGTTTACATTTATATTTAAAAATTTTAATTTTGTATTAGAAAATTAAGATATTATTTTATATTTTATATTAATAAATGAAATTTTTAATATTAATTTTCATCCATGGTTAAATTTATCATTATTGAAATTTTATCATTATTGAAATTGTTTACTTTGTCATATTTACTTAACATATATTAAAATTATTGTTTTAAATTAATATAATTAAATTTAGATATGGTAAATGTTTTCACTTATTACCATTGTCCATTTGTATATTTATTAATATATAATTAATGTAAAAAATGTTTTGGATTACCCAATTTCAAATGATTAATATATAATTAATGTTAAAAATGTTTTGGATTATACCCAATTTCAAATGATTGTAAATTATTTCAGTGACTGAGAATCGTTAAAAAGTTGATTAAGCCAACGGATCTCTTCTGACTCAATGCAGTCATGGACACTCGCCACTAATAATCGGTTGTTAAATAATTGAACTTTGAAATGTCGTGTTTCAAACGGGATTTTGAAGTTTGAATTATCATTGCAATATTGACTAAACAAATTGAATGAACGAAAATTTCAAGACTTCATTTATGGTAAAGTCGAACGTCTCTGTAAAATTGTTGTGAACGCAAAAACCTTTTCGCCCTCTATATATTTTGATCCACATCTCATCTCCTCCACAATTAGATCTGATTTGTCTGAGATAAGCATTCAAGTGTTCTTCCTCTGCTGTATTAATGGCTGCTGCAGATGCAAATTCTTTCGTCAATCCAAAGTGGGGCATCGTGATTCCCGTGGAAAGTGTGACAGGAGCTTCTAAAAAATGATGCCCACTCACATGAAGTTGTTCCCGGCGGATACATCAGGTCTCAGCAAGAGAGGCCCACGACCTCCTCATTACTGGTTTCTCTTCAAACTGCAATTCCTGTCATCGACATGGAAAAGTTGAGCATCTTGCCTGGACAAGATGATTAGTGGCAGCAAGAAATGCTGAGGCTTTCCATGGCTTGCCAAGATTGGGGTTTCTTTCAGGTATGCAATTTCCATAAACAAGCAAGCCAAGTTGTACATTGTTTATTAATCGGATCATATCATTAATCCAAACAAAATTTAATTGTTTGACTTTGCTTTTATCAGTCTTAAATATGTTTGAGTTTGCTCTTATCCATCTGTAACTATCCATCTTTGAATGTCACTTATGAATGCTATAGCATTATATTTGTACTGATGGATCATAGGTTTATATTTGTCCTCATTAATCATAGGTTTAGATCTATGCTGATTATTAGTTATGATGTCACTTGTGAATTCCAGAGAATTATATTTGTACTGATTTTCCTGGATGATTGCTGCTAATGCAATGATTGATTTCTCAGATTGTGAACCATGGGATTCCTCATTCTTTAATTGATGAGATAAAGGGTGTAGCTAAAGAGTTCTTTAACCTTCCATTACAAGAAAAACAGAAATATGCTCCCCAAGTAGGAGACGTTCAGGGATATGGTAAGACGTTCGTGATAGCTGAGGATCAAACGTTGGATTGGGGTGACCTGTTTGCTTTGGACTTATGCCTCAAAGCCTTAAAAATCTCACCCTCTAGCCCACCGTCCCCGCAAATTTCAGGTAACTGAAATTGTTTTTGTAATCGGAGTCATGGGTATTGTCACTACATTAATTTATTATTAGTATTGATTAGAGTGATGGGTATTGCTATAAAGAGCTTAATTGGTTGATGGGTAGGGATACTGTTGAGAGGTATGCAATAGAGATGCAGAGAGTTGCTCAAGAGGTGTTGAGTTTATTTGCTGAAAATCTGAATCTGGAGGGTACTGATTATTTCAAGGAGAAGTTTGGGTCAGAGCCCATGAATTTGATGCGCATGAACTTGTACCCTCCTTGCCCTAGACCAGAGCTTGTTTTGGGTTAAAGTCCTCACTCTGATGGAGGGGGGCTAACATTGCTCTTGCAGGATGACGAAACAGTAGGCTTGCATGTCCGGAAAGATAATCAATGGATTCCTGTGCAACCCACTCCATATGGCCTTGTTGTAAACATTGGGGACTTGCTAGAGGTAATTGTCTGGGATAATTAATTAAATTGCTTAGATTTTGTTGCAGGCATTAACAATTTTTGAAGGTCTATTCATGGTGTACGCAGGTAATGACAAATGGAAGATATAAAAGTGTGGAGCATTGCGCAGTAACAAATGCAGAGAGAGCCCCGGATGTGGGTGACGATGCAGCGAATTAAGGAGATGGGATGGTCGAGGGGCATAATGGGTCGTCATATGCCAACCTGCCTCGAAGCTGTCATTTGGTTCATCAATTGGAATGTTTAGAGTTTAATGCATTTAACTACCGGCGCTCATAACGACTTCGCCTACGATCCTCGAGACCTTTTCGCACATTGCGACCTGGCCATGTCTTCAGCTCAAATTTATGAAGGTTTAATGCGAAGGACTTACTGTTGCACAGTATATTGGGATGATAGAATGGCGCGCAGTCATGGCTCTAGCAGAACTCCTCAGCCTGTTAAGCGATGCTACACTCCGAAGGCTAGGCGTTCTTCCGCGCGCACTGTTACTAGCAAGAGAACCAGTCTCAATTTCTGATTGGAGTTAGGCGACAGCTTCCACTACTCTCTTACAGGCTCTTGCATGCTCTCCTCGGTGACTTTGCCTACTCAAACGCCCCCAGCTTCAATCCTGCATTCGCCTCCCCACATTGCTATCTCATCCGAGGATATGCCGCGTCTCAGGCATAAGATGCGTTGCAGAAGAGGATCCACCAGACGCCAAATTCGGCGCTCCACCACCTCCTCCAGTACCTCCTCAGCGTCTTCCACAAACTCCGATAGCCTTTCTAGTGCACATAGGGGTATTGTTCATCGCTCAGGGTGCAACTTTCGTTCCCCCATTCCTCTGATTCCTCCTGCTCAGCCCCACACTGTGCATTTTTCTTTCAATAGCTCTCTTAATCGTCCCAGAGTGACGGCCTCAATTACATTCGTCTTTCAGGAAACTTCTCAGAACATAACTCCCTGCTCTGGCAGGGAGGAATGCAGCAATGAGGGCACCCAGATTTCGGGGCAAAATGCTGGCATGTAGCTCATTGACATCATGAATTTGCAGGATGTGGTGGGCAAAGCCACTCAAGACAACGCAAGCAAAGGCGTGGCTGGTCAGCCTAGTATGCTGCCGAACGTGATGAAAGACGACATTGGTCACGCACATGCTGAGCAGGCCCATCCTTCTCCGCCAGGGAATTTGGTCACTTCATTAGATGACCTTCTCAACGCTGGCCGGGATGCTGAGCATGAAAGCGAAAAGCTGAAAACTGGTAGTCAAGCGAGCGAGATGAAGACTGCTAGAGGACAAACGAGCGAGGCGCAGACTGCAGAGGGTCAAGCGAGCGTGGTGTAGGTTCCTTATGTCCTGGGGAAGGTGATTCATTCAACTGTGGACCTGTACAAGGACGATGGGGAACCAGATGAACTCTAGTGCAGGGTTGTTGAAGAAGTTCCTGATGAGTAGCACCTCCCTCTTACTCTGTTTTTTGTGCTTTATCTCTGCCCTTTCTTCAGGGCCTGTTCCTGCCTGTTATGATGTATATGTTTCAGTTTTTGTTAGCCATGATATCAAAACTCAGAACTTCATGTCTCCCTTGCGTGGGATTTTTCTTGAAAAAAACTCAGCATTGGTTTCCCTCTTGAAGGGCAGTGTTCAACATTGGGTTTTGTTCAAAATGCCACTACACTGGGCAAGGAAATGGCTATGGCCTGCTGTACATAATTTTCTTTGTTAATAGATTAAGTTTACTTAGAAAAAAAAAACAAATGCAGAGAGAGCCAGGCTTTCAATTGCGTTGTTCTACAGTGCAGGTATGGACGCAGAGGTGGCTCCAGCATCGAAACTAGTGGATGAACACCACCCCTGCGTGTACAGGAAATTCAAACACGAAGAATGCATTCGCTATTACTTGTCGAGACAACTTAAAGGGAAACACCTGCTTGCAGACTTTGCCAAGCTTGACATCCACAATAATTAAGCTCAGCCGCTATTTTTTAAACAGATCACCCTGTCCAATAATGTTGTCATATGTTGGCTTGCTTCACAAAATCCTAGCTCATTACATTAAGTAGTAGTTTAACTGGATTGCCTTTTTGTCCTGAAAATCATTGAAATTTAGGTAAGATTTTTAAAAAATCTGGTAAGGATTTTTGTAAATCCAGGTTATAGTTATCAATTTTTAATATTTTGGGTGCCCTGGAAGTTTTTGATGGTGCTGAATCCATTTCTACCATCAAAAACATGATTCAAACACTGCTATTGCAAGATTTCTGGAAAAAAAATTGCCCAGATTCCAACGAATTTTGACCATCCAGGCAATTCTAGTTAGACAACTCCTTACATTAAACTAATTTAAAAGTAAATTAAAATAATTACGTTTCAAATTTCTTTATAAAATAGTTATTTTCAATTTTGCCTGCTTAAATCTTTTCCTTCTTTCCTTATTTGTCCCTGGAAACATGGGAAGAAAATCCATTCCATTCATCGAACTTCACCTGCATCCATCAGACTTGACTTACCACGGAGCCTCAGTATCCACATTACTCCAAATTAAATTAGGGAAATCCCAATAACAAAATTACTAAGTCTAATAATAACTGCTATTATACTCTTATGATTATTAAGTTGTATCACTAGTCCATTAAAAATATGCACATAAGAAGCCTAAACCCTCAATTGGAATTCCAACTATACCTGAAACACTACAAAATACCAACTACTCCTAACCCAACTATCAATAAATGACCACAACTCCTCAACACTTTGCCTTAAAGCCATTGAGGTGCCACCTATCATCATACTATGCGAGATGACGGTATTTTAGAGCATTGTCATTTTTTTCCCTATTTTTGAGCGATGAGATGGGAAATCATGAATACGATGGTCATGTTTATAGCATGTAATGCACACATTCGACAAATTAAAGTACCTCATCTCCTAGCATGTAATGTACTCATTCGACAAATTAAAGTACCTCATCTTTTATTGGTCAAGCTCATTAATGGTGCACATAGAGATGAAAGGGGAATGTTCTATTTCAAATCGACCTACATACACCCTCAAATTAGTACAAAATGAAATACTTCAACCATCATCTTTTATTGGTAGAGCCCATTAATGGTGTACAAAGAGATGAAGGGGACTGTTCTATTTCAAATTTACCTACACACATTCTCGAATTAGTACCAAATGAATTACTTCAACCATCATGAATAAGAGGAGCAAGTCTTAACATGCATAGAAAACCTAGCATCATATGCTCAAGCAAATTTTACATAGGCTACAGTTCCTAGAAGAAGTCCAAAACTATGAGACAAAGATAACATGACTTTTCACAGATTGGGTTGAAAGGAGATAATTTCTAGACAAAGAAAAATTGTACTCCATGCTCATTTAATAAAGATTTTGAGGACTAAAATCCTACCAAAATAAGGAAGTATGATCTAGATGTGATGATTATATAAATTTTAGTTTATGTAGATGTGTTTAGAGTGGAATAATTGGAGGAACCAACTTGTAGGAGCAATTTTATCAACAAATCTTAGTTTGGAAAATTGGGGTCTGAAAACTTCTAAAGACATTCTAAGGCTTTAAATGAATTTTTTTTGAGTTAAAACTCTCACTTAAGCATGAGACCTTATGAATTTTTTCTACACATAAATAATGTCTTTCCAATCATACAAGAATCATCTAGAGGAGAATTGACAATACTGAGATTAAGATATATATATATATATATATATATATATATATATATATATATATATATATAT
This sequence comes from Pinus albicaulis, assembly GCA_034641835.2. NCBI lineage: Eukaryota > Viridiplantae > Streptophyta > Pinopsida > Pinales > Pinaceae > Pinus > Pinus albicaulis. The sequence goes on along the minus strand of CM076572.1, from coordinate 1,210,546,222 downwards.
AACGCATTTCTAATATATATTAATTTAGTTATCAGTTATAATTTTCATTTTTTATAAAAAAAATTATATAATTGATGTGGGTTTTAAAATTCATCCCTTGATGTTATAACTAAACTCATCTGTAGATCCGTGCCTAATTTAGTTATTACAGAAGTGTTTAGTTTTGGTGAAAATGTAATCTTATAAAATATAATGTGAATTTATCCCTTGATGTCATACCTAAATTCATTCGTCGATCCATGTCTAATTTAGTTATTATAAAGGTATTTAGTTTTGATAAAAATGTATTATAATAAATTATTATATTATAAAAAAGTGATTTTGAGAAAAACAAAATATTAGTATAATTTTAATAAAAATAAAATCTTATATTATATAGCTATAAAGATTTTTCTTACATATGATGTGTCTTGAGCAATCTAAAAATTAATATTGAGAGTTTCTTGTGACAAAATAAACCAAAGATAAAGATAAAGATAATAATTCTAAATTTATCCCATAAGAAAATCACCTTAATGTTATTTTTATCAATGCTCAACTTGTTAACTTGATGAGAGTGAGTGCCTCAGTTTTATCGTTGCCACGAATATTCATTGCAGTTATTTCTTTTGTGCTAGTGATTTTCTTTGTAATACTTTTGTGTTAGTGATTTTTTTTGTAATAAATCACTAACACAAAAGAAACAACTATTGGCCAGCCTAGAGAGAATATTGGATCAGCCCATGTTCATTGTAGCAACCATGACTTGCAGCAGTGATATGAGGAAACCCTCCTGGAGTCTCTATGTGTTGTCCTTTGAAGGAGTAAGGGACGACTAGAGAGCAGTACAAAAGAAAAGGACTAACACGAGATACGACATAGAAGTTGCAATGAAGACTGCCATTGTATCTTGTATTCCATAAACTTTTGTATTATTCATATTGGTTTAATATAACGAAGATTGGGTTGTACATTATTGTACAATATTTGCTAAAAATTGTCTACACTTATGCATGTGTGATTTACTGATCTATATTTTCTGATGTGCAAAGTAGTTCTTGTTGAGATCCTTGGTTTGGTAGCATCATAAATTCTAAGATTATAACCTAGACCCAAGATCGTGGAAATTCAACAATTTACAATAGCCAACTCATAGGCATACATTATCCAACCATTCAACCTACTCTCCATTTATTTTTTTTAATTTTTTATAGGCTTACATGGATAAATAGAAACCTGTCATATTTTTTCTAAATTCATCCACATATTTTAAAGCAATTACATAAGAAACTTTTTACATAACAAAAAGGTTCATTTTATATGTTTTTTCCAAAAACTTAGATTAGGAAAAAAAACCAAACCAAAGGAACCAAACTTATCTATTATCCCAAGAATATAGGGAAATAGTTGGCAACTTCTAACAATCTCCACCTTGACAACAATTTACCTGATATATCATGCCCAAATTATTCATCACCTTCCTTGCAAGCCAAGAGAAGCTCGACACCATTTTAACTTCTCCGACAACACTAGTTTTGTGAACATGTCTGGCCAAATTTGCTTTGTATGGAATTTTTCCAGAGCCACCACTTCACTTTCATCAATAACCTATCTTACAAAATGGTATTTAATAGGTATATGTTTTGTTTTACTATGATAAGCTGGACTTTGTGCCGAATGAATAACAATTTGACTATAAAAACACTTTCACCTTGTTCTGAATCCTTCCAAACTCACCTAGCAAACCTTTTAACCAAATTTCCTCTTTGAAATCATGTGAGACAGCTATGTATTATGCCTCAGTAGTGGATAAATAAACTATGTTCTGAAGCTTTGACATCCAACTAATAGCTCCACTTGGAAGAGTAAAAGCATATCGAGAGGTGGATCTCCTGTTGTCCAAGTCACCTACAAAATCTGAATCAGCATAACCTTATATTGAATCACTACTACCATTATAGGTGATACAATAACTACTTGTGCCCTTAAGATACCGAAGCACCCATTTCACTTCTTCCCAATGCTCTTTACCTAGATTTTCCATGTATCTACTCACAACACCAATTGCATGTGAGATATTTGGCCTTGTACTAACCATCACATACATTAAGCATCCTATTTCATTAACATATGGCACATGATACATATACTCCTTTTCATCATCATTACTAGGACACAAACCTAAAGAAAGCTTGAAATGAGAAGCTAAAGGGATTTGAACAAGTTTCACATAATTCATACCAAATCTTAGAATTATTTTCTCCACATACTTTTGTTGTGATAACCACAACTCACTATTTTTCTTGTCTCTATGTATCTCCATGCCCAAGATTTGTTTTACTTCTCCAAGATCCTTCATTTCGAAAGTCCTAGCCAATTGAGCCTTTAAACTCTTGATCTCAACCATGCTTTTTCTTGCTGCAAGCATATCATCAACATATAACACCAAAATAATGAATATTTCATTTTCCAAATTTTGAAAGTAAACACAATGATCAGACTCAATTCTGGTAAAATTGGAGCTCATCATGAAGGAATCAAACTTCTTGTACCATTGCCTAGGAGACTAATCCAGGCCATACAATGACTTCTTGAATTTGCAAACAAACCTCTTGTTTCAATTTTGAACAAACCCTTCTTGTTGTTCCAGATATGTATCCTCATCCAAACCTCCATGTAAGCATGTTTTTTTACCATCTAGTTGCTCTAACTCTAGATCAAGTAATGCAACTAATGCTAACACAACTCTAATTGAAACAAACTTAACAACTGGTGAAAAAAATCTCATGGAAATAAATACCTTCCTTTTGAGAATATACTTTTGCAACCAGTCTTGATTTGTACTTCTGAACAATATCATAAGCTCGTTTCTTCAATTTTTAAACCCACTTGCAACTGACAACCTTCATGTCCTTAGGAAGTTCCACCAGATCCCATGTCCTATTTCTTTGTAAGGCATCCATTTCCTCTTTCATTGCTACTTTCCATTTATCACTCTCAGATACTTCTATTGCTTCCTGATAACAACTAGGTTCTCCATCATTAGTAATTAAAGTAACAAATGTAGAAAGTTAAACATAAGATCCGATCCGTGTAGACCTTAGTGTAATTTGTTGCGGTATTTCCTCAGTTTCTCGAGAAATTTCTCTATCCTCATCTTCTTCTGTAGGAGTTTCTTCATGAACATCTTCATGATCCTCCTCCCTTGAAGATGATTGAGATTCCAATTGAACTTGTTGAATATGTGGTACTTTTTCCTATTTCATTTCACCATCTACATCTGATTTCATGAGTGACGATTCATTAAATATGACATCTCTGTTAATGATGATTTTGTGGTTAGTAGGACCCAAAAATCTATATCCCTTAACTCCATCACCATATCCAACAAATATTAGTCATTTTTTATTTATTTTGGATCTAACTTAGAATGCTAATTCTTTGGAATAAGATTACAGGCATCACAACCAAAAAATTTAAGATTTGAATAATCACAACCATGTTGACTTATCCATACCTCTCTTGGAATATTAAAGTGAATGGTAGTTGATGGTGACTGATTACTAGATATCACGTTGTAAGAACTACTTTTTCCCACAATTCTCGCTGCAACTTGGCATTACTGAGCATACTCCTTGCTCTCTCTAGAAGAGTCCTATTCATGTGTTCAAAAACACCATTTTGATAAGGAGTATAAACCATGGTTTTATGTCTTTCTATCCCAACTTATTTGCAATAATTTTTGAATTCCTTTGAATTAAACTCGGTTCCATTGTGATTTCGCAAACATTTAATTGACCTGCAAGTGTTATTTTCAACCAAAGCTCTATACTTCCGAAAAGCATCAAATACATCAACTTTTATTTTTAGTAAATATTTCCACACCTTTCTAGAGTAATCATCTATAAATGTTACAAAATATGAAGATACTCCAAAAGATACTTTACGAGATGGTCCCCAAAGATATGAATGGATGTAATCAATGATACCTTTACTAACATGTTTTCTTGTTTTGAATTTCTATCTAGATTTCTTTCGATAAATAAAATTCTCATAGAAATTCAAATTCAGATATTTCAAGCTTGGAAGTAACTTACGATCAACCAATACCTTCAACCCTTTCTCGCTCATATGACCCACGTTTTGATGCCATAAACAAATAGAGTCACTTGCACCTTCAAATGATATTGTTGCATGATTTGTTTCTGTCCTTCCTTCAAGCTTATAAAGGTTTTGCATGTAACATCATTACCTATGAAAATCACACCGTCATCAATAGATTGGTATGAAGAGAACCAATTCCTATGAAGGCACATGTGATGGGAAGCACCAGAATATAGCAACCAATTATGATGATGTTGAGAAACAATAGAAGTGGAATATACCACATCAACAATACCTGCACTTGTTACAGTTGAATTAACTTCCTTTGCAGAGTCATTTTTAGCAGCTTGCTCCTTTCTTTTCCAGCAATCCTTCTTAAGATGCCCTGATTTGTTACAATACCAACACTTTAACTTACTCTTCATTCCTCCTGACTTCGATCTTGATGTGTCTCTCAAATTCTAATCTTTTTTTTTGGTCGACCTCTAGCCACCATGCTTATGATGTTGAGGTTTCAAGGCTAGATTTCCACCAAGTTTTATTAGACAACAAAGCTCCCATAACAACAATAAAATCAATGGTATCAGTAGAAATAAAACTGATAGAGGTTACAAAATCAACACAAGACTCAGGCAGAGAACACAACAGTGTAATTGCTTTGACTTCCCCTTCTATATTTACATCTATACTAGACAACTGACATAAAAGGGTATTGAAAGAATTCAAATGATCAGATATATTTGTACCTTACTTCATCCACAAAATTTATAACTTTTTCTTCAAGTAGATTTTATTGGTAAATGACTTTATCTTATAAAGGATTTCTAACTTGGTCCATAAGCCTGCAGTTGTTTTCACTCCAACGATGTTAAACAACACATCATTTGCTAAGCACAAACAAATGACACTGAGGACTCTTGTGTCCATGTCCTCCTAGACGTCATTATCTATGCCCACGGGTTTCTTTTCCCTACCTAGCAATGCCTTTGCCATTCCTTGATGCACAAGCATATCCTGCATCTTAACCTTCCATAGCTCAAATTTATTACACCCATTGAGCTTTTCTATTTCAAACTTTGCACTTTGCATCTTCGCCATTAACACAAATTTTTTCACCGAAAGCTCTGATACTACTTGTTGAGTTGACAAGTGAAAGCATAACTTGCAAATAAATTGAAATTTCAAAAAACGATGGCAAATAAACAAGATAGAAAAATAATCAAACACATAAATTAACACCGTGTTTTAGGTGGTAAAACCCTCCTTGTGAGGGAAACATCCAGGGGGCAACGATAATTTGTATTGTTATTATTCAAGGGAGATTTGCAACAATCAACTCAAAGACATACATTATCCAACCATTCAACCCACTCTCCATTTTTTCTTTTAATGTTTTTCATATTGCCTCTATAGGCTTACATGGATAAATAACAACGTGTCATATTTAAAGCAATTACATAGGAAACTTTTACATAAAACAAAAAAGTTCCTTTTATATGTTTTTTCCAAAAACTTAGATTAGGGAAAACAAACCAGATCAAAGGAACCAATCTTAGCTATTATCCCAAGAATATAGGGAAATAGTTGACAACTTCTAACACTGGTGCAAGTGCAAACTCTTTTCATGAATCCAAAGTGGGGAAATGCGATTTTAGTGGAAAGTGTGAAGGAGAATCATCTTTATTATCTTCACTTCTTTATTAGTTTAAACTGCTCATCTTTCTCCATATTGTTATTTTATCATAATTTCATTTAAAAATAAGTTGAATAAGAAAATATGTAAACTACTAGTACAACCATATAAATTAAATGAATGGTTAACAATGATAGATGTCAATCCCTAATAAGCATCACCACACTTACATCTCAAGTTGCTAGATTAAAAAAAAATAGGCATTATTATTAATAATTATAACACAAATTAATATAAGCGCTAAACATATATACATATTAAAAAAAAAGTAACAATTTTAACCATGGAGATTCACTCCCACAATACCATGGTAAATTTCAACTTATAAGTAGTTCTTATTACAATACAATGAGTCATTACCATGGTTCATCAATACCACATGCTAAATGACATGTGTTGATATGACATTTTCTTTAATTAATTAATTTGAGATAAATTAATTAAAAGAGCATAACTAACTTGGAGATAAATCTTAATTCTTGATATGTAAATACTATATGAATATTTTAGCATAAATGTGTACCTAAAAAAAATTATAATTAAATTAAAATTTTGGAAAACCTATTATGAAATAGATACACCTACCCTTTATTTTAAATTATTATTATTATTATTAGTTCTAAAAATAAATAATATATTAGTTAAATCTATATATATTTTAAAAAAACATGTAACACTATTCTTAACAATGTAGATTTAATGTCACTTTATCATGGACATTCTTAACTTGTAAATAAATTTTCTTACAATTCCATGGACTAGTAACATGGTTTATCAATACCACATGCCTAATATTACATGTATAAATATGACATTTTTACTTAAATAATTTGACTTAAATTAATTAAAATAATATAACTAACTTGGAGATAAATAATAACCCTTAATTTTTGTGTAATAGTCCTTTTCTAGTAATAACCTTTTTACTTATACAGTTGTACTATAATAATCTCACAAAATAAAATAAATTCCAATAAAAAAATATCTAATAAATTTAATTGAAAAAACATTTACACTATAATATTATAGTACTTGATCTTTTTACTCATACTATAAAATGCATTGAATTAATGATTGACTCAATATCTTTTATCTTATCCATTGAATATCACTTTATTATTTCATTGACTCAATCTTTTATCTTATCCATTGAATATCACTTTATTATTATGAAATAAAGTAGAAAAGACATTCCACCAACTATTCACTTACTGAGACCGGGATTGATGTTGATATATTGTCTTTTGAATCCAGATTCAAGGTACGGGGATGAAGTGTGCATGATATTGTCGTTTGTATTACTTTAATATTATAATATTTTTTTTATTATAATGGTAGTGTTATAATTTTTTTTGAAATACCAATTCATAAAATGTTTAATTAAATATTATTTTCTAATATTTTTTTTAGATTATATAAGTGTATTATTATAGTTTTATTAAAAATATCAATTTGTAAAAAGTTAAAATTATTTATAATATATTTTTACATTTATAAAATTAAATTTTTTAAATTTTTTATTTAATTATCAATAATTATTAGGTATATGGTAAAGATTTAACTTCCATTTAATATGATAGAATATATTTAATAGTATTCACAAATCAAATATTGAGATTCATTTCAAAAGTAATGATGTTATTTTTTCATAATTAATTAAAAAAAATATTAAATGAATATCATTTATAGTTTTTTGGACATATGATGTTAATAAGCCATAGTATTAGTATGTAATATGGTAACAAAACCTACTTATATGTTAAAAATATTGCTATATATTTTTAAAGTATAGATATTATTAACTCATATGTTAATTCTTTTATAATGAATAATAATAACTTGAAAGAAAATTATAATTTAGTTAATTGTTATGGATTTTTTTTTTTTAATTTTGAAAATATAAAATGTATTATGAAATAAGTTTTTTTTTTAATGTCTATTTGCAATTACAAATTCATAATACGTTTAAACTTTTTTATACTATTCTTCATATAGTTATACTTCAAATTTAAAAAATTTAAAAAAATAATAAAACTTGATTGAAAAATATTTTAAAAACTATAATCTTACAATATTCAGCTAATTACTTATTTAGACCATTAACCTTATAATATTCTCAATATTATCAAAATTTCAATAAATAAATCCTAAAATTAAAGATCATTTCAATTACTATAATCTTATAAAATCCATACTCTTTACCAATACCATTATACCAAACAATTAGACCATTGTAGTCCTATAATATTCATCTATTTTATCCATCATAATATTATTAAAAAAACTAATTGATAAAACATTTAAACTATTATGTTCATATAATATCCATTCTCTTTTCTCATATCAGTGTATTACAGTAATATATACTTTCAAAGATGTGGTTCAATGATTAGGTGGGAAGTTTAGTCTTCATAAGTCTTGTGATCCAATACTAGAGTACGACTATTAAACATTAAAATATTAAACATTGAAATACAAATCTCTAGATATTTTGATTTTGTATTAAAAAATAAAGATATTATCTTATGTTCTATATTAATAAATGAAATTTTTAATATTAATTAAGTGTCGTGTTTGAAACGGGATTTTGAGTTTGAACTATCATTCCAATATTGACTAAAAAAATTGACTGAACGGAATTTTTAAGACTCGTTGATTGTAAAGCCGAACGTCTCTGTAAAATGGTTGCGCACGCAAAAACCTTTTCGCCTCCTATATATTTTGATCCACATCTCATCTCCTCCACAATTAGATCTGCTTTGTCTGAAATAAGCATTCAAGTGTTCTTCCTCTGCTGTAATGGCTGCTGCAGGTGCAAATTCTTTCGTCAATCCAAAGTGGGGGCATCGTGATTCCAGTGGAAAGTGTGCAGGAGCTTCTCAAAAATGATGCCCACTCACATGAAGTTGTTCCCGGCCGATACATCAGGTCTCAGCCAGAGAGGCCCACGACCTCCTCATTACTGGTTTCTCTTCAAACTGCAATTCCTGTCATCGACATGGAAAAGTTGAGCATCTTGCCTGGACAAGATTATCACAGGCAGCAAGAAATGCTGAGGCTTTCCATGGCTTGCCAAGATTGGGGTTTTTTTCAGGTATGCAATTCCCATAAACAAGCAAGTCAAGTTGTACATTCTCAGTGGGTGAAGTATTAATCTGATCATATTTGCGATATCTTTAATCTAAATAAAATTAACTGTTTAACTGTTTGACTTTGCTCTTATCTATCTGTAACTATCCATCCATCTTTGGATGTGACTTATGAATGGTATAGCAGTATATGTGTACTCATTAATGATAGGTTTAGATCTATGCTAATTATTAGTTAGGATGTCACTTGTGAGTCCCAGAGAATTATATTTGTACTGATTTTCCTGGATGATTGCTGGTAATGCAATGATTTCTCAGATTGTGAACCATGGGATTCCTCATTCTTTAATTGATGAGATAAAGGGTGTAGCTAAAGAGTTCTTTAACCTTCCATTACAAGAAAAACAGAAATATGTTCCCCAAGAAGGAGATGTTCAGGGATATGGTAAGACGTTCGTGATAGCTGAGGATCAAACGTTGGATTGGGGTGACTTGTTTGCTTTGGCACTTATGCCTCAAAGCCTTAAAAATCTTACCCTCTAGCCGACCGTCCCCACAAATTTCAGGTAACTGAAATTATAATTATAATCCGACTAATGGGTATTGTCAGCACATTAATTTATTATTAGTATTGATCAGAGTGATGGGTATTGCTATAAAGAGCTTAATTGGTTGATGGGCAGGGATACTGTTGAGAGGTATGCTATACAGGTGGAGAGAGTTGCTCAAGAGGTGTTGAGTTTATTTGCTGAAAACCTGAATCTGGAGGGTACTGATTATTTCAAGGAGAAGTTTGGGTCAGAGCCCATGAATTTGATGCGCATGAACTTGTACCCTCCTTGCCCTAGACCAGAGCTTGTTCTGGGTTTGAGTCTGGGTTTGAGTCCTCACTCTGATGGAGGGGGGCTAACATTGCTCTTGCAGGATGACGAAACAGTAGGCTTGCATGTCCGGAAAGATAATCAGTGGATCCCTGTGCAACCCATTCCATATGCCCTTGTTGTAAACATTGGGGACTTGGTAGAGGTAACTATCCCAATAACTAGGATAATTAATAAAATTGCTTAGATTTTGTTGGAGACATTAATAATTTTTGAAGGTCTATTCATGGTGCTATTCATGGTGCTATTAATAATTTTTGAAGGTCTAATTTTTGAAGGTCTATTCATGACAAATGGGAGATATAAAAGTGTGGAGCATCGCGCAGTAACAAATGCAGAGAGAGCCAGGCTTTCAATTGCGCTTTTCTACAGTGCAGGTATGGATGCAGAGGTAGCTCCAGCATCGAAACTAGTGGATGAACACCACCCCTGCGTGTACAGGAAGTTCAAACACGAAGAATACATTCGCTATTACCTGTCGAGACAACTTAAGGGGAAACACCTGCTTGCAGACTTTGCCAAGCTTGACATCAACAATAATTAAGCTCAGCCGCTGTTTTTTAAACAGATCACCCTGTCCAATAATGTTGCCATATGCTGGTTTGTGTATATTGTCATATGCTAGTTTGCTTTACATTAAACTAATTTAAAAGTAAATTAAAATAATTACGTTTCAAATTTAAATTAAAATAATTACGTTTCAAATTTATTTATAATATAGTTATTTTCAATTTTGCCTGCTTAAATCTTTTCCTTCTTTCCTTATTTGTCCCTGGAAACATGGGAAGAAAATCCATTCCATTCATCGAACTTCACCTGCATTCATCAGACTTGACTTGATAAAGGGGGCTATCCTATTTCAAATTGATCTACACACATTCTCAAATTAGTACCAAATGAATTACTTCAACCATCATGAATAAGAGGAGCAAGTCTTAACATGCATAGAAAACCTAGCATCATATGCTCAAGCAAATTTTACATAGGCTACAGTTTCTAGAAGTCCAAAAATATGAGACAAAGGTAACATGACTTTTCACAGATTTCTAGACAAAGAAAAATTGTACTCCATGCTCATTAAATAAAAATTTTGAGGACTAAAATCCTACCAAAATAAGGAAGTATGATCTAGATTTGATGATTATATAAATTTCTGTTTATGTAGATGTGTTTAGAGTGGAAAAATTGGAGGAACCAACTTGTAGGAGCAATTTTATCAACAAGCCAACTTATAGGAGCAATTTTATCAACAAGTCTCAGTTTGGAGAATTGGGGCCTGAAAACTTCTAAGGACATTCTAAGACTTTAAATGAATTTTTTTGAGATAAAACTTTCTCACTTAATCATGAGACTTTATAAATTTTTTCTACACATACAAAATGTCTTTCTAACCATGCAAGAATCATCTAGAGGAGAAATGACAATACTGAGATTAAGATATTATAAAAAATATAACCATACTTTAAAAAAAAAAGAATTATAAATTTTTAATAAATACATAATGCATTTCTAATATACATTAATTTAATTATCAGTTATAATTTTCAATTTTTATAAATAAAAATATATAATTTATGTGGCCTTTAGAATTCATCCCTTAATGTTATAACTAAACTCATCTGTGGATCCCGTGCCTAATTTAGTTATTACAAAGGTGTTTAGTTTTGGTGAAAATGTAACCTTATAAACTATAACATGAATTTATCCCTTGATGTTATAACTAAATTCAGTCGTCCATCCATGTTTAATTTAGTTATTATAAAGATATTTAGTTTTGATAAAAATGTAATTTTATAAATTATTATATTATAAAAATGTGATTTTAGGAAAAACAAAATATTAGTATAATTTTGATAAAAATTATACTATGGTCTCTTGGTCTTACTATGCTCGGTTTATAATATATTTTGAACAGTAGCAATTTTGTTCAATATACTATAATTTATTATGATCAAATATTTAGAGGTATTTATAACATTGCTATAGTCTTCATATGCCGACTCCTATTGAAATGTTGTGTGGCATGTAGACATGATGTAATTTATTTTACAACTAATTATTTTTGTTCCCTTATAATGTCAATTCGTAAATCTTGTGTACAGTTTGGAATTATTTTGTAGATCTTTCGTAATATGAGAGTCTTATTCTTTACAAAATAACTGTGTTTATATTTCTAAATTTATATTAAGTTAATATTTTAAAACACTAATATAAAGATGAATCATGAGAATGAAGTGGTAATATAAAGATCATGTAGTTAGTTAAAGGTCAATTATTAAAATAACTCATGTTTTTGAAGTATATAGATTTTCTTTCCACTAATAAAGATGGTAAGAATTTGGTAGAAAAGGTAGATATAAGTAGAGTCTACTACAATTTATGGCTTAGTCGTGGTGAAACAATATCTTTTAAAAGTTTTGTTTGGTTCATGATCAACTTAAATAGTAAAAAAAAACAAGTAAAGTTGTAAATCAATAAGAATTGTAGCTCTATTTATCATCATATATCAACAATTAGAAAGAAGTTTGCTATAAGATTAGGTAGTTCTTTAAAATTTATCTAGTGTCACAAAATAAGCTAATCGTTTGGTAGAAATTTTAGGCACGGGCAGAGTTCTACTATGATCCAAAGCTCATTCATAGTGGAACAATGCTTTTACAAGTTTTGCCAAGTTCTAGGTCAATCCGTATTGTCAAAATTTCATTGTGGTTTTGGATGAATGAGAATCATGACTATCTGTGTCGTCAAATTTTTCTCACTATAGGGAAGTTTACTAGTGTATTAAATGGCTCTATGATATCACCCCTAACCTCCATATTCACAAAGTGAACATGGGTGTTTAATACACATGTAGTTATGATTGAGATATTTATTATGCACCTAAGTGTTTACTTAATCCGCCATTGTGCATGTCATGGCATGTTGATACATACTCCAATGCAATTGCATTAGTTTTGTGTCACCATGCAATCATTTTTGCACTAGCGATGAAGTTCCAACACCTACAACAACAACGGATAATCCTACACCAATGTCGAGTTCCCTACGTGGTCATCTCATCTGTGGTTTAATAAACCCATGATACTACAATGATCACCAATCAAGTATGACTAGGGGAATTACAAGTCCATGCCAATGTCAATGGTCAACTCAGACTAAGATAATTCCTATGAAAGTGGTGATCAATTTTGTACATTGTGCTTAAGATAAGGTGCTTATAGTCACTAAGTGATGGTTGTAGTTACAAGGATAAGGTTTTGGTGTTATAATGCAAGGATTATAAGGACCAAGGGCTGTGAAGGCTAAGCATTGTTGGAAATATGGATTATAAGGTTAGGGGTTTTAATGCAAGGATTATAAGGACTAAGTTTGTAAACATTAGGGATTATTTGAAATATGGGTTATAAGGTTATATTAGGAGTTTTAGGGTTTAAAAAGAGATAGGGATTAAAGGTTATAAAATTTAGGGTTTATGATTGTAAAATGTAAAGAGATATAATGGTTATAGTATTATGGTTATGGTTTATATGTGTTAAGGAGTATAGTGGTCAGATGTCAATGATTATATGTATTATATGTTAGAGAGGTAAATTCTCTTAGAGGATAAGGGTTGTAATCTTTAGGTATTAAGTGTGCCAAGGGTTATAAGGATTGGGTCTTATAAGTTTTAGAGGAATTAGGGCTTAGGATTAAAGTTCATATGAATTAACAATAATATAGGTTATATGTTAGAGGGATTAAGGATTATAGGGTTGTTGACAGGGCAAAAATTCCACCTCGCCAACAAGGGGGAATTAACTCGATCGTAGGTCCCAACTAGACCAGCTTTCATTTGGAATGGCTAATCCCAATGAGTTTTAAGGATTGTTATAACGGTTATGGAATAATGAGTTAGTGGCTTTAGGATTAGGGTTTATGGGTTTCAAGGATTCCATGTTAGGGGTTAGGGGTTAAGGGGTTAGTGGCTTGGGGTTTAAGGGATCAAGGGGTTAATTTTTTATGAGTTACGAGTGTAGGGGTTAAGGGATTGTGGCTTTGGGGTTAAAGGGATACATACTTTAGTGTTTATGGGTTAAGTTCTTATGGGTTGTGATAATGTGTCCCCTAATCCCCTTATCACAACTATTGTAGGTTCCCCTATCAATTGCTCTCATTGTCTTACTTAAATAGGTCCCCAAGCCCTTGTGGCATAAGGCCCTAAGGCTCCTTCTCATTCTCTAATGTTAGTATTATAGATCTCAATATACCATGAACTAACCTCTCACTTCTACCCATCCATGATACCCTTATGTCCCCTTGCCCCGTTCAATACACCAAAAGATCCCCTTCCCCCATAATTCATGAGAATTGAACATTTGGATGCGATCATTTAACAAAAGCTTCTAAATTTTTTATTGTAATGACTTTTTTGGAAGGGGGTGTAGAAATTTGAATAATAGCTGAATTATTCACCGAGATTATCCTGATTATACACTATTTAAGCTTCATGCATAATACATAACCTCTTCTACAAATGATCATCAATTTGCGGAATTAGAAGCAGTTGCATGCGCACATTAAAACATAATCAAGCACACATATAACACAGTATGTAATGGGGAAAGCTTACAGCTGAAAACCCCCAACTATCTGTATATTATAATGATAAAGAACATGTAACAATCATAGTACAATACTCCTCACAAATACTCAGTACTATCTCCAATAGTTAGACACAAACTAGCTCGGATCTGAACAAGTCATAGGTTCAAATCTCCTCCACTGTTTGCCTACCTCTACTGCGCAATCCAAGATGAGAATGAATGAGATCCAAGTTCGAATCCCCTTGGCTTGTACCACGCAATCCTCATTGGCAATCTCAATCAATGTGTGTGCAAATCTCATGCACAAGTATAGTCACAACTGATAGCCACACTCACCCTTTCACCCACCTCTAACACTGGTCTCCACTGAACTGTCCATGCATTGTAGTTAACTGATGTGTTCTTTAGTTGATTTATGGGTTAATAATTAGTGAATTAATTAATAATTAATTCACACCACTCATCACTAGTGTATTTGTCAGTTAGACTAAATACAACTAGTTCAACTAAGTTAAACCGAACACAACTCCACCAACTGTCTCATCAACTCCACAAAACTCTGCCACATGAGTTCTAACTGAAGTCAACCATGCAATAGCTCAACTAACCCTTAGGAAAAGTGTATTTCCTTCTGTCAGCTGCATGTGCCACATCCAAGCATCAAATTGAAGTGCTCCAAGAGGATAAGATAATGTTTATAGTCTAAATATTATTAAGGGTTAATAATATTTGATTGTTCTATTTTTAGCCCGGCAGTCTAAAAATAGAAACCGCCCAATGTCTAAAAATAGAGGTCCATATATTTTTACCAACTCGACCAATCATCCATAAATAGCATCCTGCAACTCATAGACCATAATCCATATGTCTAAAAATAGACTTTGCGACAAAAATCACTTGTGTGGCCCCCACCTAGTTTTGGTGATCACTTTCCAACTAAGATTAGGAAAGATGTTTCAAGATACCTCCTTCACTGTTTCTTGTTGCAATCTTCAACACTCCCTCTCAACAAGAAAGGACTGTCTTTGCATGCGACATGCAACTCCATGCATTTGCCTTGCAACCTTCACAAGCGCCATGCAACTCCATGCATATTCTTTGCAACTCCTATGAAACTGAATAGGCTCCAAAAAACTCAATCAGTCTGATGCATCTATCATCAAAGTGTGACCAACTGCTTTGTTCAACTCCATGTTATCGGGGAACCAACCTATGTTGTTGAACTCTTGCATATGCACACTCTTGCACTTCTTGTCCTTGCTTCCGATCCAGCTCCATTTTATCCGACAACATCACTTTTGTCTGCCTACATCTATCCAGCCAGTTATGCTACTCTGCTGTGGCTGGCCAGGCACCTCGTAGCCAGGTTCAATTCATGAGATCCACACCATCTCATGAATTCTGCCCAGAAATCTCCTCTTGGGATTAATCATGCATGTCGCCCCACCTCTCACCTGGTGGTATAGCTGCATGCACTCCCTTCGCCCATATGGCACGAAATTTCTCTACATGAGTGGTTTCTTCCACTCCATGATCCTCATCTTGTGGCTGCTCCACATCCCGAGGTTCATTATTACCTGCATGCAAAACTTGCTTCCTCTCAAGCATCAATTGCATGTCTTTCTTGCACTTCCCAACAGTAGGAAGCTCCGTAGACATCCCATCTACTTCAAGTCTGTAGAGACTCTTTGCTCAAATCCCAACCTTCTTGACTTGTCCTATTGCCTTGTGCCAAAGGAAAACTTTTCCTTCACTGAAGACAACTTCATACCCTTTATCCTCTAACATTGCAACTGAGATCAAATTCTTCTTTAAACCTGGAACATGCACTACATCTTGTAAAATAATGAGTTTACATGACTCCCTCTGAAAGGTTATGGTACCAATTCCGGTTGCATTGTATCGTCCATTGTCGCCCAACTCAACATGCAACTGGAGATCTTTCTCCACCAAGTCACTGAAAAGATTCACATCTCCCGTCATGTGAAAGGAAGCGCCACTATCAAAATACCACCCCGATCCCGATGCACTAGACACCATGCATGTGATCAATGAGAAGTCCAGCTCAAATTGCGAGGCAAGAGCCTCACCAGCTGCAGCTCCAGCAGCCTGCTTGTTCTTCTTCTTCTGTGGACAATTTGTGGCGTAATGTCCATGATCGTGACAGTGAAAACACTTCACTTTGGACATGTCACGCTCTTTACCATCTGCACCGGATTGAGAAGCATTCTTCTTGCCCTTCCCCTTCCTTGCTTTGGCAGCCAAAGCGCAATCCTCTTCATCAGATGCCTTTGATGAAGATCCATCCCTGGTACTGCGCCTTATCTCCTCTTGCACAAGATCCGACCAAAGTCGCTCCCATCCTGGCAATTTCTCTCGACCATTGACAGAATCCTCATAGGAATGCCAACTCTTCGGAAGACCAAGGAGAGCCAAGCTCACCAAGTCCTCATCATCCACACTAACTCCTACACTCCCAAGCTCATCCCTGCAGTGGACAAACTTGGTCAAGTATACCGGAATAGTGTCATTCTTCTCCATCTTTATTTTCCTAAGTTTATCCTTGAGCGCCAACTTCCTCTGGTCGCTCTTGCTTTGGAACAATTCTGTCAATGCTTTCCACATCAAGTATGGAGAAGCTTTTCCATGCAGGCTGGATACTATGTGATCCTTCACGCCCTCCAACAGAATCCTTCGACACCTTGCTGTCTTCTTTTGCCAAGCCTCAACCAAGGCTGCATCGCTAGGCTTTGGAACTTCAGCATCTATGAACTCCTTCAGCCCATTGTCATCGAGCACCGCCTCCATCCTATCTCTCCATGAAATATAATTCGAACTGCCTTCAAGAGCATACTCCAATCGCAATCCTTGATAAGACATTTTGACTTCGACACCAAGAAAACACTTCTGCAAATTCGAATTCCACCAGCTCAAACTCAACCGCTTCTGGATCTGTGAGAACAAAGTATTTCTAGCACAGAGATCGACTGTAGGGGCGTTTACTGGATTTATCACCTTTCAAAGAAAGGATGGATCCATAGGCTTCCTGGCCCGCTTACAGACTTTGTCTACCGAAATAAATTGTAATCACTGTAATAGATCCGATGATCAATTTCGCTCTGATGCCATGTAGAAATTTGAATAATAGCTGAATTATTCACCGAGATTATCCTGATTACACACTATTTAAGCTTCATTCATAATACATAACCTCTTCTACAATTGATCATCAATTTGCGGAATTAGAAGCAGTCGCATGCGCACATTAAAACATAATCAAGCACACATATAACACAGTATGTAATGGGGAAAGCTTACAGCTGAAAACCCCCAAATATCCGTATATTATAATGATAGAGAACATGTAACAATCATAGTACAATACTCCTCACAAGTACTTAGTACTATCTCCAATAGTTACACACAAACTAGCTCAGATCTAAACAAGTCACAGGTTCAAATCTCCTCCACTGTTTTCCTGCCTCTACTGCGCAATCCAAGATGAGAATGAATGAGATCCAAGTTCGAATCCCCTTGGCTTGTACTGCGCAATCCTCATTGGCAATCTTAATCAATGTGTGTGCAAATATCATGCACAAGTATAGTCACAACTGATAGCCACACTCACCCTTTCACCCACCTCTAACATTGGTCTCCACTGAACTGTCCATGCATTGTAGTTAACTGATGTGTTCTTTAGTTGATTTATGAGTTAATAATTAGTGAATTAATTAATAATTAATTCACACCACTCATCACTAGTGTATTTGTCAGTTAGACTAAATACAACTAGTTCAACTAAATTAAACCGAACACAACTCCACCAACTGTCTCATCAACTCCACCAAACTCTGCCACACGAGTTCTAACTGAAGTCAACCATGCAATAACTCAACTAACCCTTAGGAAAAGCGTATTTCCTTCTGTCAGCTGCATGTGCCACATCCAAGCATCAAATTGAAGTGCTCTAAGAGGATAAGATAATGTCTATAGTCTAAATATTATTAAGGGTTAATAATATTTGACTATTCTATTTTTAGCCCAGCAGTCTAAAAATATAAACTGCCCAATGTCTAAAAATAGATGTCCATCTATTTTTACCAACTTGACCAATCATCCATAAATAGCATCTTGCAACTCATAGACCATGATCCATATGTCTAAAAATAGACATAGTCTAAAAATAGACTTTGCGACAAAAATCACTTGTGTGGCCCCCACCTAGTTTAGGTGATCACTTTCCAACTAGGATCGGGAAAGATGTTTCAGGATGCCTCCTTCACTGTTTCTTGTTGCAATCTTCAACGAAGTGGGGTTGTCCATCAAAGCCTCCAAAAGTTACATTGTCATGAAATTTCAGGGTGATTCATGGATTCTAAGTTGAGAACAAAAAATACCATGAATAGACAAAGAATCTAATGAGTTTAAGAGCTAAAAAATATACCACCCATAATGAACATTTTCATCCAAAGATTATTCCATGTTGGGCCACAACAAAACCTTTCGATAGAAATTACATGTAGCCTACTACTACAAAGGAAATTCAAACCATAACTTTTTGTTCCACTTCTAATTTTACCCAAAATTACCTCATATTTAAAGGTATCACCATATCTTATACCAAAAAAAATTCAAAAAATAGATATCCTTTAGAGAAATAGGATCATTAAAAAAAAAAAATGAACCATGCATATTAATGAACCATATTTTAAATATTAATATTAGGATGAACCTATTTTTTTATTGGAAAGAGATAAAATTTCGTAGATACTGATGAATCCTTATGCATTACCTGCATTCTAATGAGTTAACAGAACTGGCACTAGGAGAGTGATGATATTGTGTTTTTGGAAAAGATCTTTATATCTCTTCCTCCAACACCAAGATTTTTCTTGTATGTTGCTGAAAAAATGGAAATCCCCAATGGATATTGTTGCCTTCACAACTACTCCATTATACTGGTGTCTTGGGCATAAAATCAAACTCTTTTAGGCTATATCTATTAGATGTAATTTCATTGATCTATAGTGCTAGGTGAGAGCTATGCATAAATCAGTAAAGGTGTATCAATAGGCTATTAGTCTATTGCATATAGAATTAGACTCATTTTATTTGTAACTTAGCGAAATGGAAAAGATGTGGAAATGGAAATGTAACTTAGAGCATTCTCTTTTTTACCTGTGTCTCGAGGCCTTGCTCGCTTCTTATCCCATTTCCCTTTATTCGTTGCATTACCTTTCTAGTCTATTTAGTCTCAGATCTATGCTTTGATTGCTCATAACAATGCTTTAGCTTCCGTATGGCCTCCTCCAATGATCTAGGCTCATCAAACTCAATCATGTCTTTGAATATTATTGACAACCCATTGATGAATCATTGAATCTTGACCTTCTCCTCCTTGAGGTAACGCACATATCCCAACAACTCCAGAAATCTACTAGTTTACTCCTCATCGATAATAGAGTCTATATTTAGCTCATAAAACTATTTTTCCTTGTCATCATAGTACATCTTCCATAGATACTGCTTCCTGAATAGTCTCTCAAATTCACTCCAAGTCAACTCCTCATAAACATCTCTAATGTTATTTACATCTTCACACCAAATATCTGCTTTACCTTTAAGACTGAATGTAGATATCCTGGCCTTCATGTTCTCTACGTAATCGTGCAATATGAAGAATTTATTCATTCCAATCAACCATGCTTTTGCATCATGTGATTTATTCATTTCCCCGTCGAATGTAGGTGGATTTTCTTTTTTGAACTCATCCGGAAAATATCCTCTGTCACTCCTCCTTTAAGGATTATAACGATGATGACCATGATACCTTTCAGAACCAGAACGAGAATAGTACTTTTGTCCATCACCCCTCCTTTCCGGAGTATCCAAGAACCTAACGTCCCTAATCGTGTCATCTCTATCTAACATGTGACCACTATGGGGTCTACTTCCACATGCCCCATTAGTTATATCCTCCTATCCATATTTGATCCGAAGTGGTCCATGTCTCTGAAATTCTGACAAACTCTGAAGAATTATAGCATTGACTCCTACTTATTTCTCCTATGCCTGCATGATTTTGTCATTATCTACTTTGCAAATCCTTATTTCCTTCTTCAAACTCCTCAATGTGTCTGCTAATTCAGAAGTGTTCCCAACACCACGCTACTCATCTGATTCATAGGGAGAATCTTTGTAGTCTACTATCTTGTTAGTCATCTTTGATCTCTTCTTCCTGCAAGGTATATTATGTCAGTTAAACCAAATCATAAGAAAACTAGTGTACTTTAGTATAGCTTGAAGAGGATATCTCATCTGCAAGACCGACCATATTAGCGCAATACACACACACACACACACATATAAACATAATCATATCAACATATAAACATATTTTCAACCATTATCCATTTATCAATGCATGACTATGCTGACCACATACCATGAATTCATGCACAACGACCATCATCTAGTCAAAGTATGCATAACAACATATAAACACTGATACACATAATTGATGCATGGCCGACATAAACACAAAAAATACATTCAACAACGACACCATCAACTTTCACATGACGACAACACTAAAATCATGACCAATACCATGCATAAACAATAAGCACACAGATCACAAGTACAAGGACCTATATGCAACCAACATGTAGATACGAAAACACATTCATAAAAGTGGAACGGAAACCCGACATCACCCAAGGAGAAGAGAACCATGTTATGATACTACTCTATAACACCCTCCTCCCACATCTACCCAAGTTACCTGCCAACTAGGGAAAACATATGACAAAAAATTACTAGGATATGATTCAACTCCCTATATATCAATTAAGGAAGTGGAACCGACGTAACACAACCAACCTAACCTTCTGCACTTGCAAAAAAAAACCTAGGAGCCATCCAACCCATCCAAGTGACTAACCCTTGAGACAAAATGAAATTTTTATGCATCAATGCCTTAATATCTCCCTTGACATGGGCATGCATGCGACTTAGAACCTCCAGTCACTCCCACAACAAGGAATGCCTGTGACTAGGGACATTTCCAAGTAGTTCTATGCCAACGACTCTGAATTAGTAGAAAGTTTTTTTACAATTAAAAAAATGAAATACTAAAATTTTATCTAAAAAATAATTAAATTATTGTTATTTATCTCTTTGATATATTTGTTTAGTAGTGAAAAGAAAACCGAGATGTGACTCTAAGACATATGAAAGAATCAAAATTTTCATTTTCATTTTGAAAGAAAAAAATGAAGGTTTAAAATGCATATATGGAAAAAAATTGAGAATATATATATATATATATATATATATATATATATATATATTTTTTTTTTTTTTATTTTTATTTTTTTTTTTTTTTTTCGTTATATTGTATTTAATTTCTTTCAAATTTATATCAAAGTTTTAGTTGAAGTAAATTAAAAATGTTAACATATTTAAAAAATAAACAATTTTAGTTGATGGAATGTAATTCATTTGAAAATTACCTTGTTATGAAGTATTATGTAAAAACATGAGATTCAAACTTTAATCCCTTCGAGTGGCCAACCAAAAAATAATATTTTTTTAATCTAATTATTTATTATATTTTTAGAAAGTGGTTTAATGGAAAAGGAAAAATCTAATATAAAAGAAATAAAATTGACATGATTACATTTCATGTGGTTTGAATATATATATATATATATATATATATATGATGATGATGATGATGATGATGGTTAACGTCCACTCAGACCAAACTTTGGTCTATCGGACCTATAAATTTTCTTAGTTCTTAATTGTCTGGCTTCTAGTCTTTCTTGGCGAGATTGGTGTTGTAGCTTTCTTTTTCTTCTCTACGATCTTCCAACTTCCTTTATCTTGCAACTCCTTCATCTCTTCTGATCCTTGGGACACTAGTGTCTTATCTTCAGGATCTGGAAGATCTACTTTGCTGCTAAATGAAGATTTATTTTGCACGGTATTCGAATCCTTAAAATTGTTGATGCTTAAGGAGCTGTCAAGTTGACATATGAAGATGACACTTTCATAGTCAATTTTATGGTTCCATACATAGTCTTTTCTTGTTAAGATTATTTCAGCTGGTAAACCGGCGCTAAATTCCATTTCTACACAGATGCGTGCATAGGTGGTTCTGACATATTCCTCTGTTTCTGGGCAGCTGCAGTAAAATTTCCCAGTTGCATTTCCAATGGCTTTTAGCGAGGAGAGATTCCAGAGATGCAAAGGTAGGTTTGGCAATCTGATCCAAACTGGTGTTGAGGTTATGACTGTTGTTGAGGGATCGAATGATGGGTTCCATAGCTTCATGAATAGGCTCGATTTTTCCCAAAACCAAGGGCTGGAATCTAAGATGAATTGTTTGCTTTCATAGTTTTCAAAATCTACTATAAAGAAACCCTTAGCACAGGGGTAGATATTAATTTCATCAAAAATGAGAGGCTTCCATACCTTCGAGATCCAACTCTGGAGAGCTGTCAGCCGTCTGCGGTGTGAGTGTAGTCTGTGATGCGGTGTTACCATTAGTCTGCGTTTGTGTCTGCGGTGCGAGTGTAGTCTGCGTTTGCATCTGTGCTTGGGTGACATTGTCGGTAGCTGAGAATTGAGCGACCAAATTCTTCTTAATTCCCTAGCCCCTCCTCGAATCCCCAACCTTGACGCCGATGTTTGAAGGTGTGGGATAGGTTCGCAGTTTACACTGAATTGGCATGAAATCATAGAGATAATTCAGTTTCAATATCGATCTCCGCAAAGCAAGAAAAAGGCGTGTCTTCATTTTTTAAAATTTGCATAATGTTTGTTTGAAAAATTAGTTTAAGTGATTCCAAGGGCATATTGAAGAATTTTTATCAATATTTGGTTCTATGATGCCTCCAATAAATAATTATACACCTATTAAGCCCTCAGAAATCTATACTATGACGCATGAAGAAGAAGAATTGCAGTATGAGATATCAAAATTACGGTACCAAGTGCAACAAATTTCGATCTTACGAAGAGCAACCGAAGATGATATACACAGTTTATAAGCAGAAATGGAGGCTAAGTTGGATGGTTTTAAGGATCAAATAAAAGCTAATATGGACGATAAAGTAGTGGAATATCAGATCGAGCATCAACAACAAGTTCTCCAACTCTCAAAGGATAACTTAACTTTGGTGCAGAATCAAATGAAACGACAGGAAGATCAACATCACATCGAAAGAAGTTCTGAAGCAATCACAGAAACAAGAACTCGACAAGTACGATCAATTTCAGAGTATCTCAGCAAGTGGAAGAACTTTCCTGTAGAAGATTCCACGTGGGAGGATGATAATTTTATACAAAAGCATCAAGAAATAATCAAGCGTTAAGGACAACACTTGTTTGAAGGAGAGGATCATGTTAGGCCCCTATATTACTAGTATAGTCCCTTATTATTGTTAGTGTAACCCCCTTATTGTTATTGTTGTACCCCTGTAACCCCCTTATTGTTATTGTTGTATCCCTGTAACCCCCATATTGTTATTATTGTGCCCTTACATTATTATTGTTAGGTCGGCTAGGATTACATTGTGGCCCTACTAGGACTACATTGTGGCCCCATAGACTCCTATATATAGAAAGAAGGTTTTGTCATTTGTAGCATCCAATAATTGTTCATTAATGTAATGTATTGGAGGTTGTCCCCTCGAAGTGGCTTCTTTCTAAGGGATTGATCTCTCTTTTCTTCTATTTTTCTTTCTGCTTTCATATTCAAAAATAAAAAATATAATTATCCACTATCTACTCATAGAATTTCAGTGCAAACTTCCACCATACTAATGGTTTTGTCTTAATTGCTAAATGTCTTAAATGGGTTTTGTCTTAATTTCCATTGTCTTAAATATAAAGTTTTATATTAAATTTTTTTTGTCTCAAAGTGCTTTTGTCTTAAATATAAAGTTTTGTATTAAAATATTTTTGTCTCAAACTCCTTTTGTTTTAAATATAAAGTTTTGTCTTAAAATATTTTTGTCTCAAACTGTTTTTGTCTAAAATATAAAGTTTTGTCTTAAATTGTTTTCGTCTTAAAATATTTTTGTCTCAAATTGCTTTTGTCTTAAATATAAAGTTTTGTCTCAAACTACTTTTGTCTTAAATTTTATATTTAAGACAATTCAATTGATATTAAATTTAATATAAAATAACTAAAATAAAAAAGTAACTTTTTAAGACAAAAGATTTCTTTTGTCTTAAACAAATGTCTTAAAATGCCCTTGGTGTAGTAGTGCAACCAGTAGAAGTCAAGTGCATGCGAGCGGCAGAAGGATCGGGATAGATGCATAACAAGTACCATAGTACACCTCAGATTTTTATATGTATTAGATGAAATTATGTTGTCGAGTTATTATATCTGATATGATTATGTTGTTGCAATAAATATGTATTACACGTTTGATAACTGTGGTATATGGCTTCGGCTATAATGACCACATCACACACACACACACACACACACACACACATATATATAAGTTAAAACCCAAAAGACCAATGTGTGCACAGCAATGTCATAGTTCCATAGCATAGAAGTAATGTTATGAACAATGATAAAAGGGAATTATGTATATGATCTGAATTTCGAAATATTAATGATTAGTAGACTATGGTATGACTTTGCTAGGTATATCATTAGATGTATAGATAGAAAATAAAGTAATAATATTTTATTTATTTATTTATTTACATTTTGGTCATTATTATAATATGAATGAATGTTACAACAAGATAATATCATATTATAATTTCATTTTAAAAAAAAAACTAATTTCTATAATCTTTAAATCACTATAATATTATATTCCATTTTACTATAATATTATCATATTCCTTCCCTAAACTATTGTCATTTTATATATTTTCATATATTAATATCATATAAATTTATTATTATTATCATATAAATATATTAATATTTCAATACTTTAAATATTAACTCGGGAAATTGTGTGAATAATGTTTTCCCTCACCCTTAACAAAACAATGAAAGTCGTTAACTTCATTGATGGTAAAACTGAACGTCTTTGTAAACTTGTGCACGCAAAATGCTCTTCATCGTCACACATATTAATTACTAGCAATTGCACCAAGAGGTGCAAAGGAACGCCGGGCGGTAGATATGTAAGGGGAGTAATTTAACCCCCATATGACCAGTCCCCTTTCCCGAGTCCTCGCCTCGAATCCCTCTGGTAGCCCCACTTCAGTCCCCTTGGGCATAAGCTCCATATGTGGGCTTCTGATTGCCCAGATGAAAGCTTGGCCACTCGCCTCCAACCGCACAGCCACCGCGTGGATTTGCTTCTCGTCGAGAAAAAACATGCTCCCAAAACACACGAACACCGTGGAGTGCGGGCTCCGAGAATCCAGCCATCTCAAGCATTCCTCCTCGGCAATGTCCGCCGCCTTACCCCTGCTATTGATGCTTTCACAACCGATCCTAGTGTCATCGAAAATGACGGGAGGGAGAATGGGACCGATGCTCCATACGGGTTTCCCCGTTAGGGTTTTGATGTGATTGATCCCCAAGGAATCGAAGTCGTAAAACGTATTAAAAATAATACACCGGCTCTCCATGCTCCTCTTAATCTCCTCCTTAACGAAGTTCTGCATGGGATTCGAATCTGGATCACGCATCATCACCGACAGATCAGATTTCCGCAGCTTGAGGTCGAAGCTCACGTGTGGGATCTCAAAAAACTCATCGTCTCCCTCCACGTTCTTCTGCGGAGTGTAAGTAATGTGCATGACAGAAATAGCAAATGCACCCATCCCGTAAACATGTCGCTGATAATGCATACACGAGGAGAGAAAGCGGCAACCTCCTCAGTATTCTCCAACAAAACCCATCAACCTTTATTAACCATACTTCGTTGGCTTTGGGTGTTCAAATTTCTATCCTAGCTTGAATCTAGTGAATATACACTACAAAGAGTGGATAAGCTAATGAAAAAATTAAAGTCCTTACATTATTATAATATGAATTATAGATAAAGATACAATATCAACAAATTTAATGCTTATTTCTAAATAAATTTCAAAATTTTACAATTATATTGACCTTATTCCTAATATTTTAGGTAAGAAGTTAAGCATTTTCAAGCTTATCTACAAGGTATGATCTAATAGACAATATGCAATCAAAGAACACAAAATTAATTGGAAGATTATTCAATCAAATAAGACTCCAAATTACAATGATGTGGGGAAAGAACATAATATAAAAACAATTTAAATAAATAAATGTTCACTTTAATATTTTCACATATACCAACATTATCAATAAATAAACATTTCTTAATTAACTATGGAACAAAAATTTAATCAATATGAAAGATGAAATACACAATATAGGAAATATATTCCTAGCTTCTAAACTTTGTTATATTTATTGGAAAAGACCATAAATTTTTAAATGAGCAAAATAGACAAATTATTACTATAATTTATTTTTATCAAAATAATGTTGAGAATCTATTTTTAATAGAAATATAAAATATTTTTATAATGTGAAAGATGAGTCAATAAAAAAACCTTCAAAAAAAAACCTGGAAAAGCAAATAATTTTGGAAATTTATAAAACCTGTCGCCTTAAAATAAATGTAGAAATAATTATCAAAAAATAATTATTCCTAAAATTTGTTAATTGATTATTCATTTTAAAAAAATATTAAAACATTTTTGGAGAATTAATTATTTAAAAATATTAATGAAGAAATAAAGTATTTAAAAAAATTAACAAACAAAATATTTGATAAAATATTATTTACAATATAAATTAAAAAGGGCCCAAAAGCTTTGGTATAATGTTCGGATTCAAATTTTGGTATCATCTTGCCACTATATTTAATTAATATATAAGTTCATAACACATCATACAGTCAATATATTCCTAAGTTTAAGCTTGGAAGAGACACATTCATAAATATGCAAAATCTATTATCATTAAAAAAAAATCATCCAAATGCTCTTCAGGATTTATTTCAAAGAAAAATAGACCTGTGAAAAAATAAAATTAGATTAATTATTTTTCCATATAAAAGTGAAAAATGGATCAATGAAACCCTAAAATGAAAAATAATTTACTTTAAAATTTCCTATATACCTTGTCGAGGACAATGTTATCAATAAACATTTTGACATTCTTTCTCCAAGCTTGTTTGTAGCGATTCCTGAATCTTCAACCTTATTGTATTTGTTCGAGGGACAGGGAATTTCAGAAATTTGCAAACCTGATCATTTATCAAAAACACTTGAGAAATAAATCCAGAAATAAATTGTTCCTCGAATTTACAAAACAAAAATGTCCATCAAATACTCTTCAGGAAACAAATTATTTCATAGTTTTGAAAAGAAGTGAATTATTTCAGTAGTACTCTTTAGAAATATTCTTCCGGAAATAAATTGGTCCTCGAATTTACAGAACAAACTGTTCATCAAAATACTTCGCAGGAAACAAATTATTTCAAAATTTTGAAAAGAAGCGAATTATTTCAGGAGTTACTCTTCAGAAATATTCATCCGGAAATAAATTGTTCCTCGAATTTACAAAACACTATCCATCAAAATACTCTGCAGGAAACAAATTACTTCAAAATTTGAAAGAAACAAATTACTCTGCGGCAACCTCCTCAGTATTCTCCTTAATATTATTCATTTGTTCCTCGAGCCATTGTTCGAACGGCCTGGCCAGCTTATACGACGAAACAGAGTATTCCGGCGACATGAACGCGAACGTTATTTGAGTTATCGATGGGAGGCAAGGGCAGAGACAACAGCCGGAGATCGAGATTCGAACCCTGGACCTGAGGCTGGAGCCGTTTGGCGCTTCCCGGTGTTGTTATATACGAAACCGAGAGGTCATGCGAGGCGAGCAGCTTGGCCAATTCCATGAATGGAATGAGATGGCCCTGAGCCAATGATGGAACCACCACGACATGCGCTTTCTCTTTTCCTTAGAATCAGCAGTTCGATCATGAAGAACTCCGGGCTCTCAGCCCGATACACGAGGCGCGTGAACATCGAGAGCGGAGGAGATGAGGTTGAGATGCAAGTCTGATTGTCAAACAGAATTGACGACCGTCTGACTAGCCAGTACATATCCCAGATGCGATCGGCCCTCCCGCGATGAGCGGAGTGCAGGAGTAATGAATACATGCAAGGCGACCACTGTGTTCGTTTGCGGCGCAGTTGTGGCGGCGTTATCGTTTGAACCCACAAAACCATGGTTGTGGTATACCATTGTCATGAGGGGCAGCTGGAGAGATAAGGCAGAGCGGAGCGAACGAGAAGGAACTGGTGCAGCTGGCGGCGCAGTTGAACGGAGAGTATACAAACACGTGGCGAAATCTGATAGGTTCCATGCGCCATAGCTTTGCACACCCCAACCCCGCAATGGAAAACGCCTCCGGCGTAATTAAGCACCAAGCAATGGGAAAAATCCTATAGAGATGTGATGATGTATTCACTTGATAAAAGTACTTCCCTACTCTTTTATTTGAGGAGTTTAATCAAATTTATTACTATTTCATTACTATTTTTTTCAATACTTTTAGCAAGTTTTTTAATGAGATTTCGTTTAAATAGTTTAATAGAACTTCTAATTCATGGTATGACAAAGATTCTAAGATGGCTAGGAAAGCGATCAGAGACGCTCCTAATGAAATCATTAAGTATATTAATAAAATACATGATTATCTTCTCCGAGCAGTCTAATAGAACTTCCAATCCATGGTATGACAAAAATTGCAAGATGAGAAAGCGATGAGAGATGCTCCTAATGAAATCATTAAGTATATTAATAAAAGACATGATTATCTTCTCCACCTTTTTAAAGGGGCGCCCAAAAAAAATAAGGGTTATTATTAATAATTGTAACACGAATTCATATAAGTGCTAAACATATATACATATTTAAAAAAAAATAACAATTTTAACCATGGAGATTCACTCCCACATTACTATGGCAATTTTGAACTTGTAAGTAGTTCTTATTACAATACAATGGGTCAATACCATGGTTGATCAATACCACATGCCAAACATGACAAGTGTTGATATGAACTTTTCTTTAATTAATTAATTTGAGATAAATTAATTAAAAGAGCATAACTAACTTGGAGATAAATCATAAGTCTTGATCATACTAAATACTAGTATGAATATTTTAGCATAAGCGTGTACCTAATAAAAAATTATAATTAAATCAAAATTTTGGAAGAACTATTATGAATAGATACACCTATTGTTTATTTTAAGTTATTATTATTAGTTTTAAAAATAAATAATATATTAGTTAAATCTATACATATTTTTAAAAAACATGTAACAATATTCTTAACAATAAAGATTTAATGTCACTTTATCATGGACATTCTTAATTTGTAAATAATGTTTCTTACAATACCATGCGCAAGTAGTATGATTTATCAATACCATGATTTATCAATACTACATGCCTAATATTATATATGTAAATATGACATTTTTTAATTAATTAATTTGATTTAAATTAATTAAAATAATATAACTAAATTGAAAATAAATATTAACCCTTATTTTTTAATAATAACCTTTTGCAGTAATAATCTTTTTACCCATACCATTGTACAAAATAAAATAAATTTACACTACAATATTATAGCACTCGGTCTTTTTACTCATACTATTAAAACCGTGCATTAAATTAATAATTAGGTCAGTGTCTTAGCGTCTTTTTATCGTATTCATTGAATATCACTTTATTATTATGAAATAAAGCAGATAAAAAGACATTGAACCAATTATTGACTTAGTGGACAACGTGCTCTCGTAGTCAGTGTAGTCAGTGTATTGATGTTGATATATTGTCGTTTGAATCCAGATTCAAGGGACGGGATGAATTGTGCATGATATTGTCGTTTGTATTACTTTAATATTATAATAGCTTCTTTTACTAATAATATTCTTTTTTACTTATCAATTCATAAAATATCAATATCAATTCATAAAATGTTTAATTAAATATTTTTAGATTATATAAGTATAATTTTAGATTAAAATTTTATTTAATTATTAATAATTATTAAGTAGATGATAAGGATTTAATCTTTATTTAATATGTGAAAATATTTTTAATAATAATCACAAATCAAACATTGAGATTCATTTTAAAAGTAATTATGTCATTTCTTCACAATTAATTAAATTGATTAATTTAAAAAATAATAATAAATGAATATCATTTATAGTTTTTTGGGCATATGATGTTAGTAAGCCATACTATTGATATGTAATATGGTAAGAAAGGTTAAAAATATTGCTATATATTTTTAAAATATAGATACTATTAACTCATATGTTAATTTTTTTATAATGAATAATAATAACTTAAAATAAAATTATAATTTAGTTAATTTTTATAAAAGAAAAAATTAATTTTAAAAATATAAAATATATCATGAAATAAGTTGTTTTTTTAATGTCTATTTGCATTTATCACCCATTTAATTTATATATCAATGTTAGTTCTAATTTCATTTAAAAAATACCAATTCATAATACTTTTAAACACTTTTACACTATTCTCCATGTAATTATCTTTCAAATTTTTAAATTTAAAAAACAAACAAACAAAAACTAAACTAAACTTAACTATAATCTTATAATATTCAGCTAGTTACTTATATAAACCAGTAACCTTATAATATTCTCAATATTATCAAAATTTCAATAAATAAATTCTAAAATTAAAAATCATCTCAATTACTATAATCTTATCATATCCATTCTCTTTACCAATACCATTATACCAAACAACTAGACCATTATAATCTTATAATATTTATCTATTTAACCCATCATAATCTTATTAAAAATGACTAATTCAAAAAACATTTAAACTATATCCATTTCCTTTTCTCACATCATTCATTGTATTATGGTAGTATATACTTTCAAGAATGTGGTTCAATGATTAAGTGGGAAGGTTTGGTCTTCAGAGGTTTTATGGTCCAGTCTAGAGTAAGACTATTAAGCATTGAAATATTAAACATTAAAAAACGGAAAACAAAATCTTTCACAAATTTGATCATAAAAAAGTAATAGAATAATTTTTTTTATATTTAGAAATTTTAATTTTGCATTAGAAAATTAAGATATTATCTTATATTGTATATTAATAAATGAAAATTTTAATATTATTTCCCATGCGTGATTAAATTTATCATTATTGAATTTGAAGTGTCGTGTTTGAAACGGGATTTTGAAGTATGTTTGAACTATCATGCTCGTCTTATCATTCCAATATTGACTAAAGAAATTGAGTGAATGAAATTTTGAAGACTTCATTTATGGTAAAGCCGAACGTCTCTGTAAAATTGTTATGCACGCAAAAACCTTTTCGCCCCCTATATATTTCGATCCACACCTCATCTCCTCCACCATGAGATCTGCTTTGTGCGAGATAAGCTGCATTCAAGGGTCCTTCCTCTGCTGTAATGGCTGCTGCAGGTGCAAACTCTTTCGTCAATCCAAAGTGGGGCAACGTGATTCCCGTGGAAAGTGTGCAGGAGCTTCTCAAAAATCATGCCCACTCACATGAAACTGTTCCCAGCCAATACATCAGGCCTCAGAAAGAGAGGCCCACGACCTCCTCATTACTGGTTTCTCTTCAAACTGCAATTCCTGTCATCGTCATGGAGAAGTTGAGCATCTTGCCTGGACAAGATGATCAGTGGCAGCAAGAAATGTTGAGGCTTTCCATGGCAGCAAGATTGGTGTTTCTTCCAGGTATGCAATTGCCATAAACAAGCAAGGGGGATATTTGTTATTGGTGTTAAGTATTAATTTGATCATATTTTGGATTGCGATATCTAAACAAAGTTTTTGACTTTGTTCTTCTCCCGTCTTAAATATGTAGGTATCCATATTTGGATGTCACTTTCTATTGCAACATTTAAAAAAAGTTAATTGTTTGACTTTGCTCTTATTCTTCTTAAATATGTAGCTATTCATCTTTGAATGTCACTTATAAAAGCATTATATATTTGTACTCATTGATCATAAGTTTATATTTGTACTGATTAATCATAGGTTTAAATCTATGCTAATTATTAGTTAGGATGTCACTTGTGAATCCCAGAGAATTATATTTGTACTGATTTTCCTGGATGATTGCTGCTAATGCAATGATTTCTCAGATTGTGAACCATGGGATTCCTCATTCTTTAATTGATGAGATAAAGGGTGTAGCTCAAGAGTTCTTTAACCTTCCATTACAAGAAAAACAGAAATATGTTCCCCAAGAAGGAGATGTTCAGGGATATGGTAAGACGTTCGTGATAGCTAAGGATCAAACGTTGGACTGGGGTGACTTGTTTACTTTGGTGCTTATGCCTCAAAGCCTTAAAAATCTCACCCTATCGCCCACCGTCCCCACAAATTTCAGGTAACTAAAATTATAATTATAATCTGACCAATGGGTATTGTGAGCACATTAATTTATTATTAGTATTGATCAAAGTGACGGGTATTGTTATAAAGAGCTTAATTGGTTGACGGGTAGGGATACCGTTGAGAGGTATGCAATAGAAGTGGAGAGAGTCGCTCAAGAGGTGTTGAGTTTGTTTGTTGAAAACGTGAATCTGGAGGGTACTGATTATTTCAAGGAGAAGTTTGGGTCATAGCCCATGAATTTGATGCACATGAACTTGTACCCTCCTTGCCCTAGACCAGAGCTTGTTCTGGGTTTGAGTCCTCACTCTGATGGAGGGGGGGCTAACATTGCTCCTACACGATGAAGAAACAATAGGCTTGCATGTCCGGAAAGATAATCAGTGGATTCCTGTGCAACCCAATCCATATGGCCTTGTTGTAAACATTGGGGACTTGGTAGAGGTAATTATCCTAATACCTGGGATAATTAATAAAATTTCTCAGATTTTGTTGCAGACATTAATAATTTTTAAAGGTCTATTCATGGCGTTATTCATTGTTGTTACACAGCATTTTGCCATCGTCCCTGCAATCCCTCGCCTCGCATATTGGAGGGTCTTTCTCGTGACCTGTGAGCAGTGTCATACTCTGCAAACACCTTCTTTGCATCCTTCTGCATAAGGACATCATTTATATTGTTGAACATTTTCTCAAAAAGCACACAAAAACCTATGTTTTGGCATTGGCGCGGGTAGCCAGTTCACCCCTCGCACCAATAGGGAAGATTTGCACTAGAGCCCTCACCACCTGGCACTTTGTCTCTGTGTATTGCCAGCGCCAGCTATTTTAGGAATGTTTTTTAACAAAAAGAGGCGGAAGTTTCCTTCTAAATACCTCAGGGATGACTCATTAGAAGTGGTTAAACTTGATAAGCCACAGATCTCTCCCTTTAGGTAGTGGTTTTTACCTCCCATGGAACATTCTTTGAAGATAGGACTACCCTCCATGATTATAGGGATCCTAACCTCTCCCTCTTCCTTTATATAAACAATCCTTCTCCCTTTACCAAAGTTAGCTGAACATATAGCCAAGAAGCTGAACTTGGAGAAGAGATACTATAGCTAAGTAATTGCTATAGAGGAGGTAGAACCAAGGAGAATTCCGTAGAGAGAGCCTCGTCTGAATTCCGACGAGCCTTTGTGAGACGCGCTCCGCTGGAACCCTATTGGAGGAGACCGCAACGTCGAAGCTTTGTTGTACTCTTCCTTTCTTTCATTAATATACTCGACTATGGTATTGGTTCCATCATTGTGTTATGTTTATTTAATGCAGTTTATTTAGTCTTCTTCGACTGACTAATAGTTACCAATGTGAAATAGTATGTTGTATATCGTCATTGTTTCTTGTGTGTGTGTAGTTACCCGGGCGTGAAGGCAAGCAGATCGTGATCTGTCAAACCAGGAGCGAGAGGCAGCCACTCTTTTCGATGACAACAACAGCATAGGACCTCCAGTAAGTCATTTATCGAATCTCCTTTCATTTTTTAACTAGGAATCAATGTTATAGCGTGTCTCGTTTATCGCTAGACCCACTCTAGGGTTAGTGGGATCGCCTCTATCCACAGAGGGGATTTACCTCAACAACAAATTGGCGACTCCACTGGGGATCAATGTGAGTTTTTCTTTCATCCATTAGGTCTTCTTCTTGGTCTTTGCTTCCTTAGCTTTCCTTTTCTGATTATTTTTGCCGAGTCTAAGACCCTTGTTCAACCCCAGAGGATCAGATTTGACCTCTGTTTTTCCAAGATTTTCCTTTTACCAAGGTTGACTTGATTGGCGTGTTTTTTGGCTTGACAGTCGCGTCCACTGGCACTTTTTGCTAGTTCAGCACCTGCGCCATCCCCTGTTTGGTGCTGATTACAACCAAACAGTCGCGCCAATTCCTGTAGGTGCTAGGGTTTGCTTGATTTTGGAGTTTTTGGTCAGTGCTTGTGCTTCTGGGTGGTTTCTTGATATGTTTTGAGTGCTTTGGGATTGTTTGTGATTGCGAACAGCCTCCTTCCTTCAGTTGTTCGTCTGTTTCCTGTCATCATCATAGCCTTAGGGTTTTCTAGTGCTTTGGCATGCTCATCCTCCTATAGGAGTCTGGGTCTTTTGTTTCATGGTCAACTTCATTCCTTGCTCGATTGCATTTGGCTCCCTTGATCCATTTGAGTGATTGCATTTGGTGAAATGAGTCTTGCCTCTTTCATTCAGTTGTGCTTCTTGTCACTCCAAGCATAGATTACACTACTTGTATGGGTCTATTTCGACATATTTCTTCGATTTGAGAGATTGCAACATTGGTTTGAGTTTTTTTTTTGTTTGCTTTTGAGTTGATTGAATTGTTTCGCTTCAACTCTCGCATTGACATCCTCGAACTAGTGTGTTGGTTTGTTTTTCATGTCATTTAGTGCATTGTTTGCCCTATTACACGGAAAAAATCAAAATAATTTTGTGCTTGCATCCTTGTTTGCATTGTGGAATTGAAAATATTTCGTATAACTAGCATTGGACAATTCTAGGAAAGATTTCTCATTTTCATTAGCTTGTATAGGATACTGTAGTGGATGCTTTTGTGTGTTCTCATTATTGTTTATCGCTCGAAAATTCCTAAACTTTCTCCTAGATAGATTTTCATCAAACAAAATGGTATTTTATGGCAAGTAGCTTGCATTTAGGGATTCATGAGATTCAACATTCGATAGGACCTTGGAATTGAAACATAAATGAAAAATCAACTTAAAATTTATTCAATTAACCTAAGGCAACATTGAAACCTAACGAAATATTTAGTGGTCTAAGTTAGAGACGCGTTCCGGCGTCTTTAAACCTAGCAGCTGTCGCTCGCCATCTAGCTTCAAATAGCACTAGTACGGACTTGCGCTCCCCATAGTGTCGAGTATATAAAGGGAGACCCCTCTAGGTTGCAATCCTTTTATCCGTAGGAAGCCGAGTTTTCCGCCTTGTAACCGTGATACACCGAACACAACATTTGGGGAGACTACCTGCACATACGTCAAGTCCTTGGTTATTTCTTCTTTCATTTTATTACCAAGTTGTATATGGCAATTCACAGGAACCTGGTACACCCTTTTACCTAGACTACCTAAGCAGTCATTTTCGATCTTTACTGACTCCATAAATTTGAAAAGATCATCGAGCACTTGTCCTTTCGCACTCGCTTAAAACTGAAAGAGACTAGAGTCATCTTTGACTGTTTCTTGGCTCTTAAAACATGAAACAACAAATTTTTGGTTTCAATGCGGTAAAATAAAATACCTACGATTACACGCCCTTTAAAGTTTGATTACTTGGCCTATCTTTGTTTGCCTTGGTTTTGATCCAAGAGTCTTCTTTTCCGATCTTTTTCCCTTTTCTAGTGTGCTACAGTCACAGTGGCGGAACCATCCGTTTCATCTACTGGTATTCCTTTCTCGGACGATTCATCTAAAACTTCGTAAACCTCTAGGTCTGTCAAGCTTTAGCAGCCTATCATCCCATCAGAGTACCCCTTTGGAGAACCGGTTGAGTTTGATTAGCCTCTTTCGAACTCTTGGTTTGGGTTTGGGGTCGGGGAACATTTTTCCCCTCTGACATCAGGATCGTTGTTTTTGGCTGCTATCATACCTCCTAGTCCCCGTAGTATTTTAAAAGATCTCACGGTGGATTCAAACATGGACTCGTTTGGTCCTAATGGCAGTGAGGGCATTCCAGTTTCTAATGAAGAATACCAACTTTTTCCGGAAGACATCCACCAAGAGCCTGCTTACTCTTCACCATCGGTGTCGCTTCCAGCCGGATATAGGTCTTTGGGTCAGATTATAGCTGGTATTGCCTCCATGGCAACATCAACTTCGTCGAGGGGGCCGGTTCTCCCATCATTATGGATGTCGCCGACGACACCTGTCTCGTCGATGCATTTTGTTACATCTGTCCCCACTAGGCCTATCTTTTGTGTGGTTGCATCGGCACTGATTGTCACTGCTCAGTCGTCAGGAGTTTCAACTTCGGTAGAGACTTCGATTTCCATGGAAATCCCTGACAGCCTTTATTTTGAGAAGTATCAGCTGGTTGTTCAGCAGCAGAGCTCCCAGACTAATCAGTCCCCTCAGGATCCTAATCGTCCTTATTTTTCTCATTATGGCGCGGATGGTACCCTGATTTATTCACTTCCATTTCAATATGATGAGCACGACAACCCCATCTATTTGCCTGCTCCTGAGGCTTGTCAATTCATTAACGGTTCTATACCTACCTTGCCTGGGAAACCTTCTAACCAACAAGGGCAACCCTTTCAGGGACAACCTTCGGTTCAGCAAGGGTATGCTTTCGGCCCACAAGGACAACCCTTTCAAGGACAAACTTCGGCCCAACAAGGGTATGCGTACGACCCACAAGGGCAACCCTTACAAGGACAACCTTCAGTCCAGCAGGGATTATTTTACGGCCCACAAGGGCAGCCTTACAATCCTCAAGGTCAACCTTTACAAGCTCAACCTGTGGTCCAGCTAGGGAAACCTCAAGGACCAGCTAGGCAACTGGTATATCAACCTAGACCTTTATACAGTCCTGAGGGGCAAATCCATCTATCTCAACCTTTGGTGCAACAACAACAGCCATATTTTCCAATTGGTCCAAATGTTGCACAGCCTGGACCATCTTATGGTCCTACTCCAGGTCAACCTGGTTATAAGGCACAACCTAGCCGACCGCAGCCATAAGGCCAACCTGCTCAGTAGGGGCAACCTGGAGGCCCTCATTCAGGTCAACATGTTCAGCCAGGACAACCTACACAAACAGTTCACCCTCCTCAGCCACCGCTCTATTCCATGCCGCAGTCGAATCAACCTGTGCGCCCGACCTATCCAGCTCAGCAGGGCCCTACTTATCAGCAGCTCGTTCAACCCCAAGGTGTTTATTACCCTCAAGGTCAATATCGACCTGTATAAAATGCGCCTCAAGGGTCTGCTTATTACCCTCAACCGCCAGGCCATACTTATATTCCATAGCAAAATCCTTATGCTGCTCAATCAGGACCCTCGTATACTCATAATTAGTATCCTGGTTTTCAACCCCTATATCCTAGTCCTCATCTTCCATATCAACCAAATTATCTCGCTTATACCCCTTATGGTCCGAATTGATCAGTAGCTCAAGTCCAAGCCATGGAAAAAGCTCAAAATTGAAAATGTTCAAAATCACTTTCAACTTGAACAATCGAATAGGCCTCGGCGATACGATCCTGATGCCGTGAATGGCACTCAAATCTGACACTGTATGTGAAAGTTATTAAAGTTTGAAAATTCACAATTTCAGGAAAAAGACCAGTTTGACCAAGTTTGACTTCCAAATTTGAAAAATTAAAAAAATAATATTCCTTGGAATATTCCCTAGAATATTCCACCCGGGCCAATTATATTCTGACACTTGGAAATCTTTAGTTGGAAGTTGGTTTGACTTTTGTATTTATGGGCTAATGGAAAGCTGCCACGTGGCAGGCCCGGAGGCTGCCATGTGGCCCAGAACAAGTCATATAAAATTTTTTGGAGGCCAAGGGAATTGAACACCCGACCTCATTGCCGCCAGTGCCACACACTACCATTGTGCCACGTATATGGTTCTTAACATATATGTTTGGCGGTGTTTATTTCAAGTTTGAAATAGTTTTGGGCGGAGCATAAAAGGGCTAGCCCGACACCATATGTCCATAGCTGGTGACCAGAGGCTCGGAACCGGCAGTTACAGTTAGGAGCAGCGGTTACAACGGACATGTGGCCATAAGTCATGCCACAATAAAATGCCACAATGTAATGGCTAAGCATAACAGTTTGGGCGGCGGTTTAGTCGACAGTAATCATGTGACCGCCCAATTAAACATTTAATTCGACTGCTAGTGGTTCCGCCTTATTTGGGCGCGTTCCACCAAATCAGGCCTTAGTGCCAAATTTAGTGCGGTTAACTCCAGTTCTCCCACATTTAGTGGGATTTTTAATTAACATTGGGCAAAATACTATTTGGAGCATAACTTCTCCATTACTGCACCTTTTTGAACAAATTTTTTATTTTTTTATTTTGGGTATTTAGAGCATTATGAATCCATTGGAATAGGTTTTAGAGCCATTGGAGTTGATATTCAATCCCTTTTGATTTAGGGAAGCAATGAGAGCCATTAGGGCCAAGAGGGAGTTGGAGCTGTGTTGAGCCATGGTTAACCATTTGAGGCAAAAGAAAAGTCATTTCCAACTATTTTCAACATTCCAAAGCCATTGAGATAGGTTCCAGAGGCAGTAGAGGTGTTCTACAACCATTTTAGTTTCATGGAAGCTTTTTAAGCCACTAGGGCCATTTTGGTAATAAAGTTGTATTAGGTTGTACCTTTCTGTTTAAGGTGAACCAAATACCATGTTCAGCTATTTTCCACCTTATGAAACCAATGGAAGAGGTTTCAGAACTGTTTGAAGAATTTCAGAGGCTGAAAACCTTCAGGAGAGTTTTCAGGGCCACTAGGGCCATTTTGGGGTTGGAGCTGTTTTGAGTTGTTCCTCTCTGTTTGAGGCAAACCAAAGATCATTTTCAGCTAATTTCGACCTTCTGAACCTAATGAAAGAGGTTTCAAACCTGTTTGAGGACTTCTGTAGCCTGAAAAGCTTCATAGGAGTTTAAAGAGCCGTCAGGGCCTTATTGAAGAAATCACTGTTTATGGTAATTCTTCATTGTTTAGTGAATTTGGAAAGGCATTCTTAGCTTTTTCATGTCTTCTGAATCAGTATTTGTATTCAGATTTGTCTTTTGAGACACTTTTAAACTTGTATTATAATTTTGAAGCATTTTAATACAAGAGGTAAAGCTCATTTTGGGAGGCTTGATCCAGCAGACGTAGCCCAGGAGGGGTGAACTGCTCATCAAACATTTGTGTCATGTTATGCTGAAGCTATATTGCTGAAAATTTCTGATTTAATATGTTAAACAATAAATACAAGTAGTGTCTTTACCAGATCATGAGTGTTAACTTCTACAAGTTCTAAAGACAAAGTCTGTAAAGGGCCAGGTAGCCTCTGGATCTCATCCTTTTATCAAAGGTGACATATCCAGTAAATGCCCCTACAGTCAATCTCTGGAACAGATGTAAGAAGTTGCATTTTCAGATCAGTTAATTTAACTTGCCTTCACACATAAACTCTTATACAGTTTCCATAAACACTTTGTTTTATGCAACAAGACATAGAGAATTTTGCACACATTTAATTAATGGAAATGGATACCTTGCACACATTTTCAAGTACTTCCATTTTCAGATGAGAATGGTATCAAAGTTTTGGTTCAACTTGGTTATGTTCAGCTTGAGCATTTTTGTGTGTGCAAAAGGTATTAAAACAATGTAAAATATTGACTGTTTTATTAGTTGCAAAATGGTTGATTGTTGAGTTTTCTTGAGTTGAAAAGATAGCTGTTGATAGCTAAGTCTTGGAAAGAAAAAAGAATTGTAGGCTACAAGATTATTTTTGGAAAACAAACCCATTTGATTAAGTGTTTGCTACAAGCTATTTGAGTTTGTGTTTTATGGCTGCTTGAATAAGAAGAGGTCTTTACTGACATTTGGTTAAAAGCTTGTCATTTGTTTGAAAGCTTTGAGAACTTTTCTTTGGAAGTTCCTTTTGCTAATTTGACCATTTACATAATGTCAACTTCTTCTACAAGTGAAGTTTCCTCCTTCATGAGATTCTTCAATGATGACATGAAGAATGAGTTCATTAAGGTGAAGGACATGTTGCAGATTTTGATTGAGGATCAAAGAGAAAGTGTTAAGCTTCATGCATAATTGTTAGCTATGAATGAAGAGAAGGAATCAATTCTTCAAAGGTTGCATGACATGGAGAAACAACTCCTTCAAGCTCAAGAAGATTTGTCCAAGAAAATTCCCGAGGAAGAGGTAAATCATTCCAACTTGTCTTCAATTTCCTCTATTTAAAAGTGTGTTGGTTCTTTTGAAAAACATACAAGTGGAATAGGTTCCAAATTAATGTTTAATATGGGCAATCAAGAAGAAAAATGTTTGGGAAAGCATTCACAAGGCATGGTTGACCCTATTTCAATTGTGGAGCGACCCAAGAATGTTGGTCTTGGTTATGTGCAGTTTAATGGCGAAGACTCCAAATCCTTGAATGCATGTGATGCAAATTTAAAGAGAACCTTTAGTCCAAGTTATAAAATGCATATATGTCAATTTTTTTTTAAGGATGATTGCCATTTTTTTAAGCCATCATTGCAGCAAGTAGAGGGTAAACATGTTGCTTATGGCGAGCCTTCAAGTTCAAACAGTTTTCAAGACAAGAACTGTGATGAAAGTTTGAAAAGGAAAGCTGTCTCCTCTACTAGTTCATCGTCTTTCGAAGACAAAAAGGATGGACATTCCATGCAGCAAAAGAGGTATAATTATTCACATGATCAATTTTATTATGTTTCATCAAAGAATGATAATTTTGCTTGTTCAAATGAAAGAAATTTTTGTTGCACATTTTGTGGTGGATTTAACCATGTTGCTTCAAGATGCTGGTTGAAAAAGAAAGCACACAGGAAGCAGAAGAGGCAAAGAGAACTTTCTCAGAAAGTGCTTAAGAGTTGCACATTTTGTCAAAGGAAGGGACATGATGTCTCTCATTCTTGGACCTTGCATCCAACAAATCGTCCAAAGCACATGCAACTAGAGGACAAAAATCTTGGCGTAAGTGGATCTATGGAGTCCATTATCGATGTGGAAATGGAAGACTCACATGAAGGTGTATTGCAACTGCAAAAGACGCCATGGAGTTGGCTTGGTAGAAAGTGGATTAACTTCTTAATGCAGTAAGTCATCTTCATTTTTTACATGCGAATTTCAGATTTGTAAGCATGTATTTTAGTTGAAAAGGTTGATGCAAGATTGCATGTAAAAGCAGTTTCAGTTGAAGGAATTTCTTTGCTGTTGCAAAAGTTTCACAATGGAGGCAAAAGATGAGTATGATACTCACTTATGTTGCAACAATGTCTTTTAGTTTCAGCTCTTAGTCACCCACATGTTTTTTGGGTTGATGTACTTGTTGGCATTTGGAAAAAAGAGTTGAATTTGCACATGTACATAGAGGTTGTATGTGTAAATAGCGAACTGTATATAGTTCATTATACATGATACATACACATATGTTTGTCAAGATGTATCTTGTTGTTTATCAACTTGTGTCGATTGTGTCACACATGTTTATTGACTCGTGTCAATTGTGTTACACTTTTTACATTGATGGTTGTATCAATTGTATAGCACATTTCATTGTCAACTTGTTGTTGATGTCGTATGTTGCACAAGGTGCCTTTGGGGTCGATTGGTGCAGAGAATGAAGTGTCAGTGCAAAGAAATGCAAGATTCCATGAGTTGGAAAGGCATGCAAGCAAAGAGGGCACAAAGTTTAGCAAGGTTCATTGCTGGTTTCAGAATGGCAGATTGGTATGGCGAGAAAAACTTGGTCGGGATTCGACACAAGTACATGGCTCATTCAGCAAAATTCACCATGTGAACAGTTGGAAATTTAGGAAAATTTTTTGGAGGCTGAAGAGAAGAGGATGTTGTTATTCTCTCATTTTCTATACTACAGTTTAGTTTCATCATTTCGGTGAGCTTTTGGGGTCCAAAAGCTTCTCATTTGGGAGGTGTGATCAAGAGCTCATGTCCAAGCCATGGAAAAAGCTCAAAATTGAAAGTGTTCAAAATCACTTGAAACCTGAATGATTAGATAAGCCTCGGCGATACGATCCTGATGCCGTGAATGAAACTCAAGTCCAACACTGTATGTGAAAGTTATTCAAGTTTGAAAACTCACAATTTCAGGCAAAAGACCAGTTTGACCATGTTTGACTTCCAAATTTGAAAAATTAAAAAAGGATTCCACCTAGGCCAATTATATTCTGACACTTGGAAATATTCGTTTGTAAGTTGGTTTGACTTTTGTATCTATGGGCCAATGGAAAGCCGCCACATGGCAAGCCCGGAGGCCGCCACATGGCCCAGAACTCATATAAAATTTTGTGGAGGCCCAGGGAATTGTACACCCGACCTCATTGCCACCAGCGGCACGCACTACCATTGTGCGACATATATGGTTCTTAACATATATGTTTGGCGTTGTTTATTTCAAGTTTGAAATAGTTTTGGGCGGAGCATAAAAGGGCTAGCCCGACACCATACATCCATAGTTGATGACCAGGGGCTCGGAACCGACAGTTACGGTTAGGACCGATGGTTAACAACGGACATGTGGCCATAAGTCATGCCACAATAAAATGCCACAATGTAATGGTTAAGCATAACGGTTTGGGCGGCGGTTTAGTTGGCGGTAATCATGTGACCGCCAAATTAAACATTTAATTCGACTGCTAGTGGTTCTGCTGTATTTGGGCGTATTCCACCAAATCAGGCCTTAGTGCCAAATTTAGTGCGGTTAACTCCAGTTCTCCCACATTTAGTAGGATTTTTAATTAACATTGGGCAAAATACTGTTTGGAGGATCAATTCTCCATTACTGAACCTTTTTGGATGAATTTTTTTTTGATTTCAGGTATTCAGAGAATTATAAATACATTGGAACATGTTTCAGAGCCATTGGAGTTGATATTTAGTTCCTTTTTCTTCAGGGAAGCAATGAGAGCCATCAGGGCCAAGAGGGAGTTGGAGCTGTGTTGAGCTATGTTAACCATTTTAGGTGAACCAAAAGTCATTTTCGACTATTTTCAGCATTCTAGAGACATTTAGATAGGTTCTAGAGGTAGTAGAGGCATTTTACAACCATTTTAGCTTTAGGGAAGCTTTTTGAGCCACTAGGGCCATTTTGGTAATAGAGCTGTATTAGGTCGTAACTTTCATTTTAAGGTGAACCAAAGACCATGTTCAGATATTTTCCACCTTTTGAAACCAATGGAAGAGGTTTTGGAACTGTTTTAAGACTTTCAGTGGCCAAAGACCTTCAAGAGAGTTTTCAGGGCTACTAGGGCCATTTTGGGGTTGGAGTTGTTTTGAGTTGTACCTCTCTGTTTGAGGCGAACCA
Organism: Pinus albicaulis; assembly: GCA_034641835.2. Taxonomy (NCBI): domain Eukaryota; kingdom Viridiplantae; phylum Streptophyta; class Pinopsida; order Pinales; family Pinaceae; genus Pinus; species Pinus albicaulis. The sequence continues at coordinate 1,210,502,318 of CM076572.1, read as the reverse complement.
AAGATCATTTTCAGCTAATTTCAACATTATAAACCTAATGAAAGAGGTTTCAAACCTTTTTTAGGACTTCTATAGCACGAAAAGCTTCATAGGAATTCAAAGAGCCATAAGGGCCTTATTGAAGAAATCACTGTTTATGGTAATTATTCATTGTTTAGTGAAGTTGGAAAGGCATTCTTTGCTTTTTTATGTCTTCTGGATCAGTATTTGTATTCATATTTTTCTATTGAGACACTTTTAAACTTGTATTAGCATTTTGAAGCATTTTAATACAATAGGACAAGCTCATTTTGGGAGGCTTGATCCAGCAGACGTAGCCCAGGAGGGGTGAACTGCTCATCAAACATTTGTGTCATGTTATGTTGAAGCTATCTTGCTGAAAATTTATGATTTAATATTTTAAATATAAAATACAAGTAGTTTCATTACCAGATCATGAGTGTTAACTTCTACAAGTTCTAAAGACAGAGTCTGTAAAGGGCCAGGTAGCCTCCGGATCTCATCCTTTTATCAAAGGTGACATATCTAGTAAATGCCCCTACAATCAATCTCTGGAACATATCTAAGAAGTTGCATTTTCAGATCAGTTAATTTAACTTGCCTTCACACATAAACTCTTATACAGTTTCCATAAACACTTTGTTTTATACAACAAGACATGGAGAGTTTTGCACACATTTAATTAATGGAAATGGATACATTGCACACATTTTCAAGTACTTCCATTTTAGAATTAGAATGGTATCAAAGCTTTGGTTCAGCTTGGTTGTGTTCAGCTTAAGCATTTGTTTTTGTGCAAAAGGTATTAAAACGGTGTAAAAGATTGATTGTTTTATTAGTTGCAAAAGGTTTGACTGTTGAGTTTTCTTGAGTTGAAAAGATAGATGTTGATAGCTAAGTCTTGGAAAGGAAAAAAGAGTTGTAGGCTATTTCCTTATCCCAAAGTACCTAAAGATTATTTTTGGAAAATAAACCCACTTGATTAAGTGTTTGCTACAATCTATTGGAGTTTGTGTTTTATGGTTGCTTGAATAAGAAGGGGTCTTTGCTGACATTTGGTTAAAAGCTTGTAATTTATTTGAAAGCTTTGAGAACTTTTCTTTGGAAGTTCCTTTTGTTAATTTGACCATTTGCATAATTTCAACTTCTTCTACAAGTGAATTTTCCTCCTTCACAAGATTCTTCAATGATGACATGAAGAATGAGTTCATTAAGGTGAAGGACATGTTGCAAATTTTGATTGAGGATCAAAGAGAAAGTGTTAAGCTTTATGCACAATTGTTAGCTATGAAGGAAGAGAAGGAAGCAATTCTTCAAAGGTTGCATAACATGGAGAAACAACTTCTTCAAGCTCAAGAAGCTTAGTCCAAGAAAATTCCTGAGGAAGAGGTAAATCATTCCAACTTGTCTTCAATTTCCTCTATTGAAAAGTGTGTTGGTTCTTTTGAAAAACATACTAGGGGAATAGGTTCCAAATTAATGTTTAAGATGGGCTATCAAGAAGGAAAAGGTTTGGAAAAGCATGCACAAGGCATGGTTGACCCTATTTCAGTTGTGGAATGACCCAAGAATGTTGATCTTGGTTATGTACAGTTTAATGGCGAAGACTCCAAATCCTTGAATGCATGTGATGCAAATTTAAGGAGAACCTTTATTCCAAGTTCTAAAATGAATATATGTCAAATTTGTTTTAAGGATGATTGCCATTGTTTTAATCCATCATTGCAGCAAGTAGAGGGTAAACATGTCGCTTATGGCGAGCCTTCAAGTTCAAACAATTTTGAAGACATGAACTGTGATGAAAGTCTGAAAAGGAAAGTTGTCTCCTCTACTAGTTCATCGTCTTTCGAAGACAAAAAGGATGGACATTCCATGAAGCAAAAGAGGTATAATTATTCACATGATCAATTTTATTATGTTTCAGCAAAGAATGATAATTTTTCTTGTTCAAATGAAAGAAATTTTTGTTGCACATTTTGTGGTGGATTTAACCATGTTGCTTCAAGATGTTGGTTGAAAAAGAAAGCACACAGGAAGCAGAAGAGGCAAAGAGAACTTTCTCAGAAAGTGCTTAAGAGTTGCACATTTTGTCAAAGGAAGGGACATGATGTCTCTCCTTGTTAGACCTTGCATCCAAAAAATCGTCCAAAGCATATGCAGCTAGAGGACAAAAATCTTGGCATAAGTGGATCTATGGAGTCCATTATTGACGTGGAAATGGAATATTCACATGAAGGTGTATTGCAACCACAAAAGACGCCATGGAGTTGGCTTGGTAGGAAGTGGATTAACTTCTTAATGCAGTAAGTCATCTTCATTTTGCACATGCAAATTTTAGATTTGTAAGCATGTATTTCAGTAGAAAAGGTTGATGCAATATTGCATGTAAAAGCAGTTTTAGTTGAAGGAATTTCTTTTTTATTGCAAAAGTTTCGCCATGGAGGCAAAAGATGAGTATGATACTTATGTTTCATAAATGTCTTTTAGTTTCAGCTCTTAGTCACCCACATGTTTTTTGGGATGTTGTACTTGTTGGCATTTGAAAAGAAGAGTTGAAGTTGCACATGTACATAGAGGTTGTATGTGTAAATAGTGAATTGTATATAGTTCATTGTACATGATACATACACATGTGTTTGTCAAGATGTATTTTGTTGTTTATCGGCTTGTTTCGATTGTGTCACACATGTTTATCGACTTGTGTCAATTGTGTTACAATTTTTACATTGATGGTTGTGTAAATTATATAGCACATTTCATTGTCAACTTATATTTGATGTCGTATGTTGCACAAGGTGCCTTTGGGGTCGATTGGTGCAGAGAACGAAGTGTCAATGCAAAGCAGTGCAAGATTCCATGAGTTGGAAAGGCATGCAAGCAAAGAGGGCACAAATTTCAGCAAGGGTCATTGCTGGTTTCAGAATGGAAAATTGGTATGTCGAGAAAAACTTGGTCGGGATTCGACACAAGTACATGGCTCATTCAACAAAATTCACCATGTGAACAGTTGGAAATATAAGAAAAAAATTTGGAGGCTAAAGAGAAGAGGATGTTGTTATTCTCTCATTTTCTATACTACAGTTCAGTTTCATCATGTCAGTGAGCTTTTTGGGTCCAAAAGCTTCTCATTTGGGAGGTGTGATCAAGAGCTCAAGTCCAAGCCATGGAAAAAGCTCAAACTTGAAAGTGTTCAAAATCACTTGAAACCTGAATGATTAGATAAGCCTCGGCGATACGATCCTAATGCCGTAAACGACACTCAAATCCGACACTGTATGTGAAAGTTATTCAAGTTTGAAAATTCACAATTTTAGGAAAAAGACCAGTTTGACCAGGTTTGACTTCCAAATTTGAAAAATTAAAAAAGGAATATTTCTTCGAATACTCTTGGAATATTCCTTGAAATATTACCTAGAATATTCCACCTGGGCAAATTATATTCTGACACTTGGCAATCTTCAGTTGGAAGTTGGTTTGACTTTTGTATTTATGGGCCAATGGAAAGCTGCCACGTGGCAGGCCCGGAGGCCGCCACGTGGCCCAGAACAAGTCATATAAAATTTTGTGGAGGCCAAGGGAATTGAACACCCGACCTCATTTCCACCAGCGCCATGCACTACTATTGTGCCACGTATATGGTTCTTAACATATATGTTTGGCGATGTTTATTTAAAGTTTGAAATAGTTTTGGGCGGAGCATAAAAGGGCTAGCCCGACACCATACGTCCATAGCTGGTGACCAGGGGCTCAGAACTGGCTGTTACGGTTAGGAGCGGTGGTTAACAATGGACATGTGGCCATAAGTCATGCCACAATAAAATGCCACAATGTAATGGTTAAGCATAACGGTTTGGGCGGCGGTTTAGTCGGCGGTAATCATGTGACCACCCAATTAAACATTTAATTCGACTGCTAGTGGTTTCGCCTTATTTGGGCACGTTCCACCAAATCAGGCCTTAGTGCCAAATTTAGTGTGGTTAACTCCAGTTCTCCCACATTTAGTGGGATTTTTAATTAACATTGGGAAAAATACTGTTTGGAGCATAACTTCTCCACTACTGAACCTTTTTGGATGAAATTTTTTTGATTTCGGGTATTCAGAGCATTCTGAAACCATTGGAATAGGTTGCAGAGCCATTGGAGTTGATCTTTAGTCCCTTTTGCTTCAGGGAAGAAATGAGAGCCATCCGGGCCAAGAGGGAGTTAGAGTTGTGTTGAGCTATGGTTAACCATTTGAGGTGAACCAAAAGTCATTTTCAACTATTTTTAGCATTCCAGAGCCAGTGAGATGGGTTCTAGAGGTAGTAGAGGTGTTCTACAGCCATTTTAGCTTCAAGGAATCTTTTTGAGCCACTAGGGCCATTTTGGTAATAGAGCTGTATTGGGTTGTACCTTTCTATTTAAGGTGAAACAAAGACCATGTTCAGCTATTTTCCACCTTATGAAACCAATGGAAGAGGTTTCAGAACTGTTTGAAGACTTTTAGAGGTCAAAAACCTTCAGGATATTTTTCAGGGCCACTAGGGCCATTTTGGGGTTGGAGCTGTTTTGAGTTGTACCTCTCTGTTTGAGGCAAACCAAAAATAATTGTCAGCTAATTTTGACCTTCTAAACCTAATGAAAGAGGTTTTAGACCTATTTTAGGACTTCTACAGCCGAAAAAGCTTCATAGGAGTTCAAAGAGCCATAAGGGCCTTATTGAAGAAATCACTATTTATGGTAATTCTTCACTGTTTAGTGAATTTGGAAAGGAATTCTTAGCTTTTTCATGTCTTCTGAATCAGTATTTGTATTCAGATTTGCCTATTGAGACACTTTTAAACTTGTATTAGCATTTTGAAGAATTTTAATACAAGAGGACAAGCTCATTTTGGGAGGCTTGATCCCGCAGACGTAGCCCAGGACGGGTGAACTGCTCGTTATGCTGAAGTTATCTTGCTGAACATTTCTGATTTAATATGTTAAACAAAAAATAAAAGTAGTTTCATTACCAGATCATGAGTGTTAACTTCTAAAATTTCTAAGGACAGAGTCTGTAAAGGGCCAGGTAGCCTCTGGATCTCATCCTTTTATTAAAGGTAACATATCCAGTAAATGACCCTACAGTCGATCTCTAGAACAGATCTAAGAAGTTTCATTTTCAGATCAGTCAATTTAACTTGCCTTCACACATAAACTCTTATACAGTTTCCATAAACACTTTGTTTTATGCAACAAGACATGGAGAATTTTTCACACATTTAATTAATGGAAATGGATACCTTGCACACATTTTCAAGTACTTCCATTTTCAAATCATGAATCCTCTGAGACAGAACCAATGGGGGCAAATTTATACTCAACCAAGATGTAGTATGGGTACGGGTCCTTATCGAGGACCTGCTATGCCTTTTAACCCTTAATTGACAAATGATCCAACTCTTCATAATCCATATTGGCCCCTGGTTCCAACGAAGGTTCGTGGTGATTGTCCCAAGTTTTAGGGCAAGTCTAGAGAAGACCCCCAAGCACACATCATGACATACCATTTATGGTGTTATTCCAATTCTTGGGTGGATGACTCTGTTCGACTCCGTCTTTTCCAGCGCACTCTTACCGGAGCTGTTGTTAAGTGTTATATCAAACTGCCTCGTGGTATATTTCAAGATTTCAACACTCTCGCTATGGAATTCCTTACTCATTTCCAATTGTCGGTTCGTTATGAAGTCGGGACGCATCTCCTAACATCTTTGAAACAGGACCGGGCTACCCATATCTCGGACCACATTCATGAATGGAGACGACGTCATCACCTGATCAAGTTCAAAATTCCTGATTAAATTCTTACCCATTGGTTCACTACCTCTTTTTTCAATCAGATTGTGAAAGACATCGCCATGGGGGCATGTGTAATCGAGGAACAAGCCATTGCTCGTGCCCAATACCTTGATTTAGTGTACTCTCAATCGGGCATATTGTATGACATCTTGACTGAGGCTCCACGACCTGGGACCTCTAAAGCCCCGGCTACCCCATTGGTCGACGACATTATTGGTTCCGTGTCTTATAATTCACGTAAGTATTCCAATGGGAAGCAGAAATCAAATTCTTCCAATGCTTCTGCTCCTTAGCCTACCTCGAATTTTGGTAAAACCGCTGAGGTCAACACCGCTCAGACTAATCCTGTAGACAAGACTTCCAACGGAAGAAAGAAGGGAAAAGGCAAGGCCAAAGCCGATGCCCCAAAACCAGAATCGTCTAAACCTTGTGCTGATGATGGTTCACAACGAAATCTGAGGTATCCCTGTCTGATTTGTGATGAGGAACACTACACTAAGGATTGTCCTAGACGATCTGAGGTTAGTCAACTGCTCAAAGGTGCTAAGGGAACTCCGACGGTCCTTGAAGAACCATTCCCATCTCAGCAAACTCAAATGGTCGATCAACCTACACCGTCTACACCGTTTGGCTCTCAAGTGTTTATGGTAAACGATTCTGCACCCCTTTCCATTGCTACTCAGTCGAAAGATTATGCTGGATCATGCTAGGCAGCCGGGAAAGAGATCGCTTATGGTCCTCCTCCCCCACCTGCCTCTGATCCTCTTGAGATTGAAAGGCCCAGTGTTGAACCCATTGTACAGCCACCTTCTAAAGGTGTTCTCCGAAACTCTTCTTATAATCCTAACGCCCGTGCTGCTTAGCATTACAGTATTGTTGAGGATTTATCACAGGTGCCATCCGTGATGTCCACATTGGAAGTGCTTTAGATTTGTCCATCTCAACGGAAAGCATTATTATATGCGATCGGCGGAATCGATCCTGTTGATTCTAGCCTTCTCTCTTTCGATTTAGAGAATTTTTTCCCCTGAATTTCGCACCAAATTGCGCTTGTTATCCAATTCGGCATTAATGGTCTCAACATCCATGGAGCCATTGTGGACGAAGGTGCATCCGCTTGTGTCATGTCATCGAATTTCTGGAAAGATATTGGCTCTCCAGCTCTCACTTCGTCACCCAATGCCCCTGAGGCATTTGATGGAAGGGAATCGAAACCCTTGGGTGTTCTCGCTAGCTTACCGATCACATTGCAAGGTAAGACGGTCAATGTCGAATTAGAAGTAGTTGATGCTAAAATCAATTACAATCTTCTACTCGGTCGCAGTTGGACTCACGCTATGCTGTGCGTTCCGTCCACCCTCTTTCGTCTTCTAAAGTTTCCACACGAGGGAAAAATCATTACTGTCGATTAGTTGTCGTTATTTACCTCGTCTTCCGAGAACAACGTGCCACACGTGGATCAGATTCCTTCTCCCCCTGACAGTGTAGGGCTGGGTCTTTTCAAAGATCCCACTCTCATGGGTATCTTTCCCCTTCCACCAACAAATATTGTTCAAGTTAATATGATCTCTTGGTCAGATGACCCATGGATCGTCCCTTTACCTAAACAGGTTGATTCATTTGAGGAGTCAATGCCGCTTAGTCCAATTGAAATCAATTATTGTGAGCTTACAGCTGCATTTGATTCTCCCCCTTATGAAGGTGCTCCTTTGAGCATGGCTCTTGACGTTTATTCTCAATCCCCCTGGCTCGGCGATGCGGATTCACCTGATCCTTTGAAAGAAGTGTTTCCATCTGATGAGGCTATAATGGAAACCATGTCTCTCGAAAATCTACCGTGGAGCAATGGGCATCATCGTTCCTCGTTTATGCCTGGCCTCGGGGAAATGTCTAACTATCTTGAGTGTTGTTCATCTCAATTTCCTTCTCTGCCACTTCAAACACCAATATTGACTCATGAAGTCTTCGCTAAAGGTAACCTGGGTAACATCACTCAGATGATGCCTATTAAAATTTCCGTGAAACCAGGAATTGTCGAGAACATCCATGTGGGAGTCACTTGCTCTTCCGATGAAGTCCAAGTGTATACTAGCCTCTTTCGCGAATTACGTGATGTTTTCGCCTGGTCTTACGAAGAGATTCCTGGAATTGATCCCAGTATTGTGGTGCACGATATTCCCACCTACCTAGATGTGAAGCCTATTCGCCAGCGTCTGCGTCCAGTGCATCCTCGGAAAGCCGTCGCCAGAAAAGCTGAAGTTGAAAAACTTCTTAAAGCGGGTTTGATTTATCCGATTCCTTTGACAAAGTGGGTTCCTAACATTGTTCCTATGGATAAGAAGTAAGGAGAAATTCGCGTCTGTGTTGACTATCGCGATATTAATCGGGCCTGTCCTAAAGATAACTATCCCACCCCTTTCATCGATCAGATCATTGACGATTTTGTGGGTAGTGAGATTTTTTCCCTTATGGAAAGTTTTGCGGGCTATAATCAGATAAACATTCTCCCATCCGATCAACACAAGACCGCTTTTATCTGTCCCTGGGAACATTCGCGTATAAAAAACTCCCTTTTGGATTGAAGAACGCTGGGGCTACGTTCCAGCGTGCGATGTCTTATGCCTTTCACGATATTAGTCATATTTTTCAACTGTACCTGGATGACCTTCCGGCTCATTCAGCTGCGCAAAAAGACCACTCGGACCATCTCTGCCAGATCTTTCTTCGTTGTAGACGCTACAACATTTGGCTCAATCTGCATAAATGTGTCTTCTGCGTCGATTCCGGTAGACTTTTAGGGTTTATCGTATCTAAAGATGGAGTTTGCCTTGATCCGCTTAAGGTTGAGGCTATTGTTAATCTCCCCTCTCCATCCTCGTTACACTAGCTCCAGGGTCTCCAAGGGAAAGCAAATTTCTTATGTCGTTTTCCGAACTATGCCGAAGTAGCCAAGGGATTCACACAACTTTTAAAGTAGGACGTCCCATTCTATTGGGATGAGATTGCTCAACGATATTTTGATACACTTAAGACGTTTCTTGTCAATGCTCCTCTACTACGTCCTCCAAATTACCATCGTGATTTCACCCTCTATCTAGCCATCGCCTTCAGTATGATCGCCATGGTTTTGGTTCAAGATGATGATGACGGTAACGAACATGTCGTTTATTTACTTATCTCAAAACCTTCTCGACCCTGAAACACGTTACGCACATGTCAAGAAGTTAGCGTTGGTTGTGGTCCAGGTCGTCCAACGTTTTCGTCATTATATCCTTTTACGCACGGTGACCATGATTTCTGATTGTAACCCCATGACCTATATTCTGTCTTGGAAGTTGCTAGGGGGAAAATACTCGGAGTGGATCGTTATCCTCCAAGAGTTTGATTTGCAATTTATTACAGCCAAATCAAAGAAATCACTTGTTTTCGCTGATTTGATTTTTTCTCTCCCCGCTGACTCTGCTCCTTCTCATTCCGAGGATCATATTCCAAACGAAACTCTTTTCTTGATTAGCACCCTCGATCCATGGTACGGTGATATCATCATGTATCTCCAAACCTCTACTTTGAGGTCTAAGTTAACAAAATATGCCTGACGTCGCATTTGGCATCAGTCGCAACCTTATCGTATTATTGGAGATACCCTCTATCGTGTTGGAGTCGATTCTATACTCCGCCGATGTCTGACCCTTGAGGAAGCTGAGAAAGTTTTAAATGACTGCCACAGTGGCACCTGTGGTGGTCACATGTCTAGTTATGCCACCGCACAGAAGATCCTTCGTGCTGGCTATTTTTGGCCATCCATTTTTAAAGATTGCATTGTTGCAGTACGCAAATTTCATGCATGCCAGATATATCAACGCAAGATGCGTGCACCACCTGTTCCTTTACACCTTTTCATTACCGTTGGTCCGTTTGCACAATGGGGCATCGATTTTATGATGTGTAACCCTCGCTCGGCTGGGGAGCATGCATATATTATTGTTGCCATCGATTATTTCACAAAATGGGCCAAAGCAATGCCTTCACTAGCTGCGGACGGTAAGACAACAGCGCAATTCATATTCAATCATGTTATTACTCGGTTTGGTGTCCCTGAGGCCATCGTTAATAATCACGGTTCTCATTTTTGAGACTATATGATGGCGGAGCTGACGTCTAAGTTGGGTATGCATCACGACAGCTCAACGCTTTATTACCCTCAATCTAATGTCCAATTTGAAGCCGTAAACAAAGTTCTTGTTACAATGCTTCAACGAACCATCAGGATCCATAAATCAAATTGGCATCTCATGTTGTTTTTATCTCTTTGGGCTTACCGAACGTCGACTAAGAGTGCAACCAGATTTACCCCGTTTCAGTTGGTATACGATCTAGAAGCCACCCTTCTGATTGAATGTGAAATCCCTTCACTCAAACTAGCTGTGGAATTATTACCTAATAATTCGCCCGAGGAAGAGCATCTCCTCTACTTAGAGATATTGGATGAAACTCGTCGCTTAGCTGCCTTGGTCATCAAAGCACAGAAGAAGTGAGTCAAAGCTCATTTTGACCAAAACGTTTCCCCTTGTTCTTTTATCGAAGGCGATCTCATTCTCCTATACAACCAAGCTCATGATAAGCTGGGGGAAGGTAAATTACAACCCATGTGGCATGGGCCCTACATCATCAAATGTGTGCTACAAAATGGAGCTTACGAGCTTATTGATTATGAAGGTTATCCCTTAGCATAGCCCAGGAATGGGTTGTACCTCAAAAAGTATTATGCTTGAGTCATTCATGCATGATATGTGTACATAGGTGATTTTTTCATTTTTGTCTATGTTTTGGTTTGATGTGCTTTGTGAGATTTTTTCTTCTTATTGGGTCGTGTTTGTTATGCAGATGTCTATTTCCCCTTATGTCAGTTTCGCGGATAGTGCTTCCCACAGTACCAAGAACTTGTCTTCGACAGCCTGGGTAATTTATGATCCTGTTGGTGAGTTGATTAACCTACAAGGTATTTGTCTAGGACCAGCTAAAAACAATGTCGTTGAATATAGTGTTGTTTTGGAACTATTAACCGAGGCAGTTAACCTTGGCATACGTGCATTGCTTGTGAATCTGGATTCGCAGCTTGTTGTTCTTCAACTTAATGGTCATTATTTGGTTCGAAACCCATGCATTTTGAGATTGTATTTGCATATTTGTTTACTTGAAAGAAATTTTGATTTCATTACATATCAACATATACCAAGATGAATGAATACATTAACTGATGCAATAGCTAACATTGTGCTAGATAGACATTTGCGAAATTTATAAAACATCATCATATGTAAATAGACCCATGTAGAAAATAGATGTATATATATATATATCGATTTTTTGCAACGTGTGCATCATAAAAACCAAAAAAATATATATGTATGTTTCAGTTACATCGCGAGACAACATGTATCTCAAAAATGTGCGGAAATAAAAATCCTAAGTGCCTAATCGGCGTGGTGCTCATGATAGCACGTCACCGCCCATACGAACCGCCTCAGCAAGTGGTGGATATGACTCGGCACCCCTACATTGTGCCTCTGATAGGCTCGAGGCACATCATCTGTGAGCATAGTCTGGGATCCCACGGGCGATCCCCTCCAGGTTCTGTACTATCTCCTCCTCGGTACCCTCACCATGAGGATCGAAATCGCGAGGAACTCACCTCGCTATCGGTGACATACCTTCAGGTCGCTCTGGGCCAACATCTGCATACATATAAGATTAACTGTCAGAACATGCATATATACCAAAAAATCATAAAACTCATGAAAATAAAAAATGAGTCTCACCTAGCTCTTTGTCCCAATCCTCTCCCTCCGAAAGCGAGAGGTCTGGATCACCGGTGAAGTCTGTGCCAGCATAGGGCCAATCCTCCATGACAATCAGTTGTCGTTGGAGCCAATCAAAAAAATCTAGCCTCTAGGACATCTGTTGGACACCCCCTGCTCTAGGCATCAGTGCGGCCCATCGGGCCATCCGTGGCTCTCTAGGTGGTGGCATCGAGACAATGACCTCCTGACGCTGGAACATGGGTAATCGTTCCAAGAAGAATGATACCAAAATAGATCCATACCCAAACTACTTTAGTTTGGTCTTCTTGCACTTGGTGAGTTGCCTCTTGATTTTAATAGTCATGGCCTCGACCCAGTTGAAGAGAGTCGGGTTCATGCACTCTGAGGCAAGAAGCAGTTGTGTCTTCGTGGCCTCATACGATGCTTGCAATCCTGCAGCCCGCATGATAGTGTCCAGCACTACTTTTAGTGCCAGATTAGGAACGGTTTGGATGTCAACCTTTCCACTCCCTGTTCCTTTTCGTGCCCCTCGGCACACCCTGTCAATCACCATTCCCATACTTTCCCTGGAAGGATGAGTACCGGTCAAGATAGGGACTGCACCCCTACGTGACAATCCAGTGATAAAATATACATCAGATACTTCGAGTTCAAGTTCCTGATCCTGAAGCAAAAAATTCTCTTGATCCTCATCCCAAATGCTTATCAGATATTGAAGCAATTCAGGCTAAGTCCGGAGACATGGTGTCAGAAAGAATTTATTTAGCCCACATTTTCTGAGGGCGTTCATGCATTGTTCATTCTCCATGGCCAGTTCATCCTCCTCATTGTGTTCTCTCTCTTCCCACTCAATTGCCATTTTTTTTGCTTAGTACCTACACATAATGTTCATATGAGAATTGTAAGTCTCCTTAGGCATCTAGATTTGCAAGAAAATGGTTGCATTTTATTTAAATTTAGGCGGATTTTGGGTTGTGCAGTTGACGCGACTGTTTCGCTAACAGTCGCGCCAATGGGCGCGACCCCTATATAAAAAAGGGGCGATTGGCGCGGGTCCATGCCTGAAACCCGTGCCAACTGCGATGCCCTAATTTTTACAAATCCTCCCCTACAGGATTCAAAATGACAAATCAAGGTAATAAAAATTAGCTTAAAATATGGCGAATGGTGTCGTCTCTTACCTAAAACTGACAGAATCAAGATTGGTTCACTGGATCGCTCACAATCGTTGCCACAAGATCGCAAGGTAAATGGACCATTGTTTCTCCACAAAGAGGTAAATGTGAAAAGTAAATAATTTTTTTACCACTTATGGTCTTTTATAACTTTTCAAAATCTTAAATTATATTTTAAAACATATTTGTCAATTATTTTATCATATTATTTTCGAGGAATACGTTTTACACACGTCTTTTTGTGCAGCGACAGGTTTTCACATGGTTATGACGAAGAAAGAAGTTGTATTTTATACTTTTTCGGACTCGGTAAAAACATGAAAAATTCACTCTTAGATTCACCTTTCAGCTCTTTTCTAACTCTCTAAAACTGAAAAGATTGCTAAGGCGCTTGTCATTTTGAACTCGTTAAATTGGTTGTGAAACGATATCTACCCAGTATACGTTTACCCCTTTTTCGGGCTGGGATAGATTAATTACGAAAAGGAATACCTTAGCCTATCGCGACTAGGAGGTTCTCTCAGACATAGTTTTCTACCTTTTCGAATCTGTGAGACTACATATGAAAACGGACTTGCTGTAGTTTTCTTTTCCACTTTCTTTTCAAACTCTCTAAATATGGAAAGATGTCGAGTTCTTCCTTTGTCAGACTCATTAAAACTGATGACATCGGACTTCGTCATTGTGATGTTCCTCGAATTCCTCCCTAGGGCTTGTAAAATGTACTAGGTTGGATTTTTCTGAAGGACAAACTTACATCACAAGCACATGCTATCCCCTTAAATCTTGTTTTCAAAAATAATTAGGGTACTCGCCATAAATGGAGGGGGAAAATGGAACTAGATTGTAGTTGTGTTGGCAATATGTTGCTCTTGAACATGGAACTTGTCTGCATTCGTGTCGGGTTGGGGACATCTCATCTCGTTATTTGTTTGCCTCCATGGGTTTGGGTAATCTCTTTTGACCACTCATCTGCTATTTTCCACGTCACTATGACCTCAGATCCCTTGATGTCAAATACTGCCAAAACCAGGGTTGGCTTGGTGTTAATAAGTCATGTGAAAACTTTTACAAGGCCCATGGTTGACGTTTTGAGGAGCCCTAGTATGTTTATAAATACAAGGTGTTGTAAGTATCATTTCACTCATCTAAATGTACAACACATCAAAAAAAATTTAGCTCGTTGAAGGAGAAAGATACCTTTTTCTAGGCCGCAACAAAGGAGAGTAACTAGCATGGGAAGAAGGTTGTTTTGGGTCCTCGTTTGGTGACCGAATTGTAGGAAGAGAGGGTCGAGGTATAGGGGTAAAGGCTAGAAGTGTTTGAGGGTTGTTTTAAGGGTGGTGTGTCCCCTAAACTAAGTTTTCATAGACTTGTAGGTGGAAATCTTAAGCATCCACAGAGAATTGAAGGAGGGTTGAGGCTTGTTTGAGGGTTATAACAACCCAGATTTGGAGAAAACCTCGTAGGCCCCTCAAGGAAGGACAACCACACTCAAAAGGAGAAATTCTAGGAAGCAATTAAGGGTTGTTAAGGGAATGTGGTTTTTCCCTAATTAGGTCGATATTGTGGAGAGGAGAAGACCTCAAATGTTGAGATGGAGGAATGTACTTTGGTTCATTTTTATAGGTGTTGGATCCGTTTTTTGGATCAGACTGTTTAGAAGCCTATGGGATCCATTTGGTGGAATTTTTCTGATGGTTCAAATTCCATCATAGGTGCAGATCTTGCAGTGAGGAGTTGGGAGCCACTAGACCGATGGAGGCCTAGTGTGTTGGTTACCCAAAGTAGCCCTGCACTAGAAATCCACAAGTGACGAAAACAAATAAAGTTTGTGTGAAGTTTGGAGCCTTGTGTGTAGCTCTTTGATGGATGAAAGAGGCTACTAGAAGGCATATTGGAGCTCAGGTATTGGCCAGACTAGAGAGCAGATTGGATCATCTTGTGTTCATTGTAGAAAACGTGACTTGCAACAGTGATAAGAGGAAACCCTCTTGGAGTCTTTGTGTTGTCCTTTGAAGGATTAATGGGTGACTAGAGAGCAGTACAGAAGCAAAGGACTGATAGGATGAGATACGACATAGAAGATACAATGAATATTGCCATTCTATCTTGTATTCAATAAACTTTTGTATTATTCATATTGGTTTAATATAACGAAGATTGGGTTGTACATTATTGTACAATATTTGTTAAAAATTGTCTACACTTGTGCATGTGTGATTTACTGCTTTATATTTTCCGCTCTGCAAAGTAGTTCTTGTTGAGATTCTTGGTTTGGTAGCATCATATATTCTATGATTATAACCTATACCCAAGATCGTGGAAATTCAACAATTTACAACAACCAACTCATAAGCATACATTATGCAACCATTCAACCCACTCTCCATTTGTTTTTTTTTTGTTTTTTATAGGCTTACATGGATAAATAACAACCTGTCATATTGTTTCTAAATCTATCCACATATTTTAAAGCAATTACATAAGAAACTTTTTTACATAAAACAAAAAAGTTCAATTTATATATTTTTTCCAAAAACTTAGATAACGAAAAAAAACCAAACTAAAGGAACCAAAATTAACTATTATCCCAAGAATACAGGGAAATAGTTGGCAACTTCTAACAATATCCACCTTGAGAAAAATTTACCTGATATATCATGCCCAAAATATTCATCACCTTCCTTGCAAGCCAAGAGAAGCTAGGCACCATTTTAGCTTCTCTGACAATACTAGTTTTGTGAACATGTCTGCACAATTTTGCTTTGTATGGACTTTTTCAAGAGCCACCACTCCACTTTCATCAATAACCTATCTTACGAAATGGTATTTAATAGTTATATTTTTAGTTTTTCTATGATAAGTTGGATTCCATGCCAAATGAATAACACTTTGACTATAAAAAGGTACTTTCACCTTGTTCTGCATCCTTCCAAACTCACCTATCAAACATTTTAACCAAATTTCCTCTTTTCAAGCATGTGAGACAACTATGTAGTCTGCCTCAATAGTGGATAAAGAAACTATGTTTTGAAGCTTTGACATCCAAATAATAGCTCCACTTGGAAAAGTAAAAGCATATCAAGAGGTGGATCTCCTGTTGTCTAAGTCACCTACAAAATTTGAATCAAAATAACCACACACTGAATCACTACTGCCATTATAGGTGATACAATAATTACTTGTGCCCCTAAAATACTGAAGCACCCAATTCACTTCTTCCCAATTCTCTTTACTTGGATTTTCCATGTATCTACTCGCAACACCAATTGCATGTGAAATATTTGGCCCTGTACTAACCATCACATACATTAAGCATCCTATTTCATTAACATATGGTACATGAGATATATACTCCTTTTCTTCATCATTACTAGGACACAAACCTGAAGAAAGCTTGAAATGAGAAGCTAAAGGGATTTGAATAGGTTTCACATTATTCATACTAAAATCTCATAATTATTTTCTCCACATACTTCTGTTGTGATAACCAAAAATTACTATTTTTCTTGTCTCTATGTATCTCCATGCCTGAGATTTGCTTTTCTTCTGCGAGATCCTTTATTTAGAGAGTCCTAGCCAACTGAACCTTTAACCTCTTGATCTCAACCATGCTTTTTCTTCCCACAAGCATATCATCAACATAAAACACCAAAATAATGAATATGCCATTTTCCAACTTTTGAAAGAAAGCACAATGATCATACTCACTTCCGTTAAAATTGGAGCTCGTCATGAAGGAATCAAACTTCTTGTACCATTGCCTGGGAGACTTCTTCAGTCCATATAATGACATCTTGAGTTTGCAAACAAACCTCTTGTTTTTGTTTTGAACAAACCCTTATGGTTGTTCCAGATATGTATCCTCATCCAAAACTCCATGTAAGCATGTTGTTTTACCATATAGTTGCTCTAAATCTAGATCAAGTAATGCAACTAATGCTAACACAACTCTAATTGAAACAACCTTAAAAACTGGTGAAAAAATCTCATGGAAATCAATACCTTCATTTTGAGAATATCCTTTTGCAACCAATCTTGATTTGTACTTCTAAACAATATCATCAGCTCGTTTCTTCAATTTGTACACACACCTGCAACCAAAAACCTTCTTATCCTTAGGAAGTTCCACCAGATCCCATGTCTTGTGTCTTTGTAAGGCATACATTCCCTCTTTCATTTCTACTTTCCATTTATCACTATAAAATACTTCCATTGCTTCCTGATAACAACTAGGTTCTCCATAATTAATAATTAAAGCAGCAAATGTAGAAAATTTGCCATAAGATTCGATCAGTGTAGACCATAGTGCAATTTGTTGCAGTATTTCCTCAGTTTCTTGAGAAATTTATCTATCCTCATTTGATTTTGTAGGATTTTATTCATCAACATGTTCATGATCCTCCTCCATTGAAGATGATTGAGTTTCCAAATTTTTCCTGTTTCATTTCACCATCTACATCTGATTTCATGAGTGACGATTCATCAAATATGACATCTCTGTTAATGATGATTTTGTAGTTAGCAGGATCCCATAACTCCATCACCATATCCAACAAATATTAGTCTTTTTTATTTTGGATCTAACTTAGAACATTGATTCTTTGGAATCAGAGCATAGGCATCACAACCAAAAACTTTAAGATTTGAATAATCACAAGGTTGACCTGTCCATACCTCTTTTTTTATATTACAGTTAATTGTAGTTGATGGTGATTGAATTACCAGATATCACGTTGTAAGAACTACTTTTTCCCACAATTCTTGCAGAAACTTGGCATTACTGAGAAAACTCCTTGCTCTCTCTATAATATTCTTATTCAAACATTCAACAACATCATTTTTCAAGGAGTATAAATTGTGCTTTTATGTCTTTCAATCCTAGCTTCCTTGCAATAATTTTCGAATTCCTTTGAATAAAACTCGGTTCCATTGTGATTTTGCAAACATTTAATTGACCTGCAAATGCTCTTTTCAACCAGAGCTCTATACTTCTGAAAATCATCAAATACATCAAATTTTATTTTCAGTAAATATTTCCACACCTTTCTAGAGTAATCATCTATAAATGTTACAGAATATGAAGATACTCCAAAAGATACTTTAGGAGATGGTCCCCAAATATATGAATGGATGTAATCAAGGATACCTTTACTAACATGTTTTCTTGTTTTAAATTTTTTTCTAGATTTCTTTCCATAAATACAATTCTCATAGAAATTCAAATTCAGATATTTCAAGCTTAGAAGTAACTTATGATCAACCAATACCTTCAACCCTTTCTCGATCATATGACCCAAGTGTTGATGCCATAAACAAGTAGAGTCACTTTCACCTTTAGATGTACTGTTGCATGATTTTTTTCTTTCCTTCCTTCAAGCTTATAAAGGTTCCAAAACCTTTTAGCCTTCATCACTACCACGATTCCTTTCGTCACCTTCATAACTCCACTTTGTATTATACATTTATAACGAACGAAATCTACAACTCCCAAAGATATTAAGTTATTTCTAAGCTCATGAACATGCCTCACCTTTGTTAACGTTCTAATAGTACCATCATACATTTTAATCCTAATACTATGAATCCCAATATTTTTTCACGTAACATCATTACCTATGAAAACCACACTATCATCAATAGATTGGTATGAAGAGAACCAAATCCTATGAAGGCACATATGATGGGAAGCACAAGAATCTAGTAACCAGTTATGATGATGTTGAGAAGTAATAGAAGTGAACAATACCTCATCAACAATACCTGCACTTGTTTCAGCTGAATTAACTTCCTTTGTAGAGTCCTTTTTAGCATCTTGTTCCTTTCTTTTCCAGCAATCCTTCTTAATATGCCCTGATCTGTTACAATACCAACACTTTAACTTACTCTTCTTTCCTATTGACTTCGATCTTGATGTGTCTATCAAATTATAATCTTTTTCACATTAGGGGAATTTTGAGGTTTAAAATGGGCCTCCTAAGGAAATATTAAAATAATATCTAAACCAATAAAATAATATTTATGAATTTTAAATTCACTTTTTGCACCACAATCCATGTAACCATAGTTAAATTCAATTCAAAAGTTGTACCAAAATAAAATTAATAAAAAAATTGTATTGACGTGACTATAAATAAGAATGAGCTTTTCAATAAAAATTCATTATCATTGAACAACTAATGTATTTGTCCTTTGTACTTAAATAACTTAAAATATAAATATAAATTTATAAACTCTTAATTATATTTACGCCGATAGGCGTAGCCCCTATCGGAAATCACATCTTTTGTGATTATGCTAATTAATCTTTTTGATATAATGGTCTAGATTGAAAGATGCTGGTATATTCTCGTCGTCGCCACTCAATCAATGGATCAAATCTACCCCACCAACTTCCTTGCATATCTAAAACATGTGATTAAACCATACTTAAATTAAAAATTTACAAATATTGATTAAAAATTTACTATACCATTTATTAATGGCCACGTATCAAGATTAACAACTAAAATAAAACTGAAACATTAAACCTTCTCACCGTTCTGCAACGTGTCCTTGTGCCTTTAACACGAGCCATAGTGGCGGTAGGCGGTGGAATTGGGGAATTTGATGCAGTTGCCTCACAGGTTTTACCCAATAATTCGTTCTGCAATGTGTCCCTGTGCCTTTGACACGAGGTAGAGTGGCGGCAGGCGGTGTAATTTGGGAAGTTGAGGGGAGAAATGGATTCAGACAGGAAGTTGAGGGGTATGTGACCGTAGGTGTGTCCTCGGGGTGTGGTTCGTGTTCAACTTTGGCATGGCATGGCAACTTTGCCGACCATTTAAGTATCTAAGCAGGCCTTTCCGGTTAAAGTGGTCATCATGAATGCATATGTTAGAAAGAAACTACATCTTCCCGGTTAAAACGGTCATAATGAATGCATATGTTATATATGAAAAATAATAAAGAAACTACATCTTCATGTTCCTTCATTCTGCTCCCTACTATTATCGATCTCAGCTTATCTATTTTTTTTTTTGAGTGAACGGCTCCAGGCGATCTCAAGGTTTATAGGTAATTTGTCTCAGCTTATTTGAATTACATACAGTGCCATTGCGTTTATGGTATATACGTTTTTGTATCTTCATCAGTGCGTATGATAACATAATAGGGTTTTTCTGATAACAGGGCATCAAACCCTATTCAATAAGTAGCAGCAGCATAGTCTTTACATGGAGAGAGATTGATATATGTATTTAATCTTCATCGTCTCACCATGCCCTCCTCTCTTCAGGGATGAATTAATTTAGGTACAATTCTCCTAACCGGATAGATTCGTTGGTTTGGACTTTGTTTACTTAAATTTTATGCATGAGAACGACATTTGTAAAGTTATATTTAATCGGCTCAAGTTCATGTTCGACTCTCTGTTCTTGAATGAATTAATTTAGTTATATATTTTCTTTTCTTTGCTTCATCAATATAGATTTTACAGACCCAGATTCATTTCATCACATTTGCAGGTTTTCATCGTCTACATTTGCGTATAGGTGTCCGGGATTGATTTATTTTGATTTATTAGAATTATTTGGCCTTCCTAGCCATTAATTGATATCTTGACTTTGAATTTATTTTATCTTACTTTTCTTCTATCTCTAGTGCTCGGATTATTATAACTATCTAAAGAATTTACAAGGATTGAGACTGGATGTATTTAGAGGGCGTGCAAAGAAATGTAGGAGAGGGACAGTAAAATTGGGATCATCTGGACCTTATTTTGTGTTGCATTGTAGGTTTTCTGCAGGTTCTTAAGTTTATATTAATTTATTGTTATATTACCTCCGTTTGTGTGTAAACGAGCATACCACGATGCATATATATAAACTTTCAAATATTATGGAGTCTAGAACCATTTATAAATTAGGTAATTAAAGATTTAACCAGCCTTCTCTGTTTGTAAATATATTCGAGAAGGAAATGGATATATATATATATATATATATAGTTAAAAGGCAAGGTTGTATAGATCCTATGTTTCAGCGAGTAGTCCATAGTATGGTTCAGAGAACCTTTCATGCAAAGTATGCATGTTAACCTAGATGCGAATAAATTCATATTTAAAAATAGTAAATAAATAACTAATTTTAAAATTAAATTAAAAATCATTAACTTAAATTAATTTATTTGCGACTTTCAGAGCTCGTACGAATTACACTTTCGGCTCAAATCTCTGTATCAGCGCTGAGCATAAATCGACATGGACGGTGATTGCATTTCAAATCAAGTTTATACTTAATAATTTTTATTTTTCAGTTTGGATCGTTTCGCCAATATATTAATAAGTTATATTAGGTTTTTAAAAACTTGTATCAAATTAAAATTGTTATAATTTGATATAATTTTAGTAATTAAAAAACTAATTCAAGTTTAAATAATAATAAAAAATATAAATTGCATAAGTTTCAGAAACGTGGGAGCCACGATATGTGTACGGTCGTCCAGTTAAAGGTTTTAGTGAATTTTTAAAAATGTGATATATTAAATAATATTTAAAAAATTAAATAATATAATATAAAAATTATAAATTACTATATAAATTGTAATTTATTTTAATATTGTATTATTTTAATTTCTTTTGAACATATATATTAAATTTAAATAAAACCTTTAACGGGAGAAAATGCTCGATTTTTAAAACTTATGAAATTCATATATTTATTATTATTTTTTAAATTTAAATTTACTTTTTATTAATGAAATTATATTAAATTATAGCGATTTTAATTATAGAGTAATTTAAATAAATTAAATGTAAACAAAATTTCCAACTAAATGTAAACAAACAGTAACATAGAAGAAATTGGACATTTCCACAAGGAAGATTATTCTGCTGCTACACCATGTTGATAGTAACCTTTTTCCATATTGAGTCATTCTTTGGAAAGACCCTAAGATTGGTTCTTTCCCTTGTTGTGCAACTTAGAGCGAAAAATGACTCACAAATTTTCAATACCATAACTTGAAATTGTTTTATTAACTTGAAGTTGTTTTATCAACAGAAAGAAATATATCCCAATCACTATCTAGATAACTTTAAAGTTGTTTTATTAGCAGAAAGAATATATCCCAATGACTATCTAGATAACTAACCAGCTGGATATTATTTTTCAAGTATACCAAATGAAAAAAATTATCTTATTCGTATTGGGAAGCAAAATAATACTCATTAGGGATCTGTATTCAACAATATAACAATCCATTAGTCAAATGAAAAAAAATATCTTATTCGTATTGGGAAGCAAGATAATACTCATTAGGGGTTAGTATTCAACAATATAACAATCCATTAGTCACATAAAATATTGAAAATAAGATATTTATATGAATTTCAAGATATTTATATGAAAATTTGTATGGGAGAAAACTACAAATCTTCTTTTAATTTTTTATTTAATTTGTCTATGTTGATGGATGTGTTTTATAAGTTTTATTTTATTTAATTTATCTAGATTGAGGAAGAGGTTATGTGTTTAAATAAAAAATATGTGAATTTATGCATTTTTTAAATTTTAGTAAGTAAATTGCTACAAGGAGACCATTGTTTTTTTCACAAATAATTTGGTTACACAATAAAATCTCGAACATCAATTTCATCTTTAAAATAACTATAATTAAATTATTTATATTTTTATTATGTTTATAATTATTAATATAAAATTTGTATTTATATTTGATATTTAAAATAATTATAATGAAGATATTTATATTTCTATTTTATTTTTAATTATGAATATAAAATTTAAATTTAAATAAAAAACATTATATTAATATTTTTTGATAATATAAAAAAATCAAATTCAAAAATTCAAAAATTTAACAACTAAAGTTTTATTTTCATCTAACATCACAATTCCCTACATCAACTCAACTTAGAACTTTGTAGTTTAGGATTACACTATAATAATATAATAAAATTTAATTTTTCATTTATAAATAAATTCATGTTTGATATTTGTTATTATAATGATAATGTCACTCTCTATTGTATATAGGAGAAAAAATGCATGTTGCAAACATCTCATGCTTAGTATATTATGCTATTAACAAATTGACACTCAAAAACATAAAGAGAAGGGACTCATCATCAATTCAACCATGAAATATGTTTTTTTTTTCAAGGTTAACCATTGATTAATAATTTTTCTAATATATACTCAAATTAATCACTAATTTTTAAATATGATTACCATTAAAATCTATATCTAGCTAACAAGTACTCTTTTTATTATTATTTTTAAGAAAAACTTCAATGTGGATAAAATAATGACAAATATATAACTCTAACATTTTATCCTCTTATGAGACAAGTAAGGCATGAAACTAAATGTTTTTATAGCTAAGCATGGCTCAATATTTCAATCCTCTTAAAAATCCTCTTATTAATATTAATATTAATATTGTTAAAACAAAATATTAACATTAATATTGATAAATAAGAATAATAATATTTATTTTGTAATAATTAACAATATAATTATTAATAAAAATAGATTTAAACTTTTATTCACTCTAAAAATATGATTAAAAGTATTAATGATATTATCATTAATGATGTTAACATAAATACTATTAAGATTACTTTTAATAATTAATAATATTTACCTGCTAATCATTTTAATTAAATATGGTTAAACATTTCCAACACACTCAATCAATGCCTCATTCTCACCAGTGCTCAATGATACACAATTTTGCTTAGCCATAGGCATCCATGGGTAACCCTCTTAAACCATAATAATCCATGCTGAGCCTCAATTATAATTAATAATTATAATAATTAATTATAGTTATAATTGTTGAAACGGTTAAACTAATTATAATTAAAATAATATATAAACAAATATAATAATATCTAAATAAGTATAATAATAGCTTGAGTAATATTAAACCCTTGCGTTTATTAGTTCTTTTGGTTTGTAATATGAATAATCGATCAATTTCATCCATGATCAAATGTCACATTCCAACAAACATTGTCTCAATATGAAAATCACCCATGGCCAACCATGGTCATAGTTGGTACAACGTCGCATTGTGACAACAATTGTCTCAATGTTTAAATCAACTCCCTTGGGTTCACCAATTCCTTTGGTTTATAATATTAAACCCTTGGGTTTCTTAGTTCATTTGGTTTATAATATGAATAATTGATCAATGTCATCCATGATCAAATGTCGCATTCTGACAAATATTGTCTCAATATGAAAATCACCCATGGTCAACCATGGTCATAGTTGGTCCAACGTCACATTGTGACAACAATTGTCTCAATGTTTAAAGCAATTCCCTTGAGTTCACCAATTCCTTTGGTTTATAATATTAAACCCTTAATTTTATTAGTTCTTTTCGCTTATAATATGAATAATCGATCAATGTCATCCATGATCGAATGTCACATTCTAACAAACATTGTCTCAATATAAAAATCACCCATGGCCAACCATGGTCATAGTTGGTCCAACGTCGCATTGTGACAACAATTATCTGAATGTTTAAATCAATTCCCTTTGGTTCACCAATTCCTTTGGTTTATAGTTTGTTGGGTAATGGTTTTCCCTTGGGTTCACCAATTCCTTTGGTTTATAATATTAAACCCTTGGGTTTATTAGTTCATTTGGTTTATAATATGAATAATCGATCAATGTCATCCATGATCAAATGTCGCATTCTGACAAATATTGTCTCAATATGAAAATCACCCATGGTCAACCATGGTCATAGTTGGTCCAACGTTGCATTGTGACAACAATCGTCTCAATGTTTAAAGCAATTCCCTTGGGTTCACCAATTCCTTTGGTTTATAATATTAAACCCTTGGGTTTATTGGTTCTTTTGGTTTATAATATGAATAATCGATCAATGTCATCCATGATCAAATGTCACATTCTGACAAATATTGTCTCAATATGAAAATCACCCATGGCCAACCATGGTCATAGTTGGTCCAACGTCGCATTGTGACAACAATTTTCTGAATGTTTAAATCAATTCCCTTGGGTTCACAAATTCCTTTGGTTTATAATTTGTTGGGTAATGGTTTTCCCTTGGGTTCACCAATTCCTTTGGTTTATAATATTAAACCCTTGGGTTTATTATTTCTTTTGATTTATAATATGAATAATCGATCAATGTCATCCATGATCAAATGTCGCATTCTGAAAAATCTTGTCTCAATATGAAAATCACCCATGGCCAACCATGGTCATAGTTGATCCAACATCGCATTGTGACAACAATTGTCTCAATGTTTAAATCAATTCCCTTGGGTTCACCAATTCCTTTGGTTTATAATATCAAACACTTGTGTTTATTAGTTCTTTTGGTTTATAATATGAATAATCGATCAATGTCATCCATGATCAAATGTCACATGCTGAAAAATATTGTCTCAATATGAAAATCACCCATGGCCAACCATGGTCATAGTTGATCGAACGTCACATTGTGACAACAATTGTCTCAATGTTTAAATCAATTCCCTTGGGTTCACCGATTCCTTTGGTTTATAATTTGTTGGGTGATGGTTTTCCCTTGCATTCACCAATTCCTTTGGTTTATAATATTAAACCCTTGCGTTTATTACTTCTTTTGGTTTATAACATGAATAATCGATCAATGTGATCCATGATCAAATGTCACATTCTGACAAACATTGTCTCAATATGAAAATCACCCATGGCCAACCATGGTTATAGTTGGTCCTACGTCGCATTGTGAAAACAATTGTCTCAATGTTTAAATCAATTCCCTTGGGTTCACCAATTCCTTTGGTTTATAATTTGTTGGGTAATGGTTTTCCCTTGGGTTCACCAATTCCTTTGGTTTATAATATTAAACCCTTGGGTTTAT
This sequence comes from Pinus albicaulis, assembly GCA_034641835.2. Taxonomy (NCBI): domain Eukaryota; kingdom Viridiplantae; phylum Streptophyta; class Pinopsida; order Pinales; family Pinaceae; genus Pinus; species Pinus albicaulis. The sequence continues at coordinate 1,210,476,610 of CM076572.1, read as the reverse complement.
TAGTTCTTTTGGTTTATAATATAAATATTCGATCAATGTCATCCATGATCAAATGTCACATTCTGACAAACATTGTCTCAATATGAAAATCACCCATGGCCAACCATGGTCATAGTTGGTCGAACGTCGCATTCTGACAACAATTGTCTCAATGTTTAAATCAATTCCCTTAGGTTCACCAATTCCTTTGGTTTATAATATTAAACCCTTGGGTTTATTAGTTTTTTTGGTTTACAATATGAATAATCGATCAATGTCATCCATGATCAAATGTCACATTATGACAAACATTATCTCAATATGACAATCACCCATGGCCAACCATGGTCGTAGTTGGTCCAACGTCGCATTGTGACAACAATTGTACGAATGTTTAAATCAATTCCCTTGGGTTCACCAATTCCTTTGGTTTATAATTTGTTGGGTAATGGTTTTCCCTTGGGTTGACCAATTCCTTTTGGTTTATAATATTAAACCCTTGGGCTTCTTAGTTCATTTGGTTTATAATATGAATAATCGATCAATTTCATCCATGATCAAATGTCGCATTCTCACAAATATTGTCTCAGTGTGAAAATCACCCATGGGCAACCATGGTCATAGTTGGTCCAACGTCGCATTGTGACAACAATTGTCTCAATGTTTAAAGCAATTCCCTTGGGTTCACCAATTCCTTTGGTTTATAATATTAAACCCTTGGGTTTATTAGTTCTTTTGGTTTATATTATGAATAATCAATCAATGTCATCCATGATCAAATGTCACATTCTAACAAATATTGTCTCAATATGAAAATCACCCATGGCCAACCATGGTCATAGTTGGTCCAACGTCGCATTGTGACAACAATTGTCTCAATGTTTAAATAAATTCCCTTCGGTTCACCAATTCCTTTGGTTTATAATTTGTTGGGTAATGGTTTTCCCTTGGGTTCACCAATTCCTTTGGTTTATAATATTAAACCCTTAGGTTTATTAGTTCTTTTGGTTTATAATATGAATAATCGATCAATGTCATCCATGATCAAATGTCACATTCTGACAAATCTTGTCTCAATATGAAAATCACCGATGGCCAACCATGGTCATAGTTGATCCAACGTCGCATTGTGACAACAATTGTCTCAATGTTTAAATCAATCCCTTGGGTTCACCAATTCCTTTGGTTTATAACATTAAAGACTTGGGTTTATTAGTTCTTTTGGTTTATAATATGAATAATCTATCAATGTCATCCATGATCAAATGTCACATGCTGACAAATATTGTCTCAATATAAAAATCACCCATGGCCAACCATGGTCATAGTTGGTCGAACGTCACATTGTGACAAAAATTATCTGAATGTTTAAATCAATTCCCTTGGGTTCACCGATTCCTTTGGTTTATAATTTGTTGGGTGAAGGTTTTCCCTTGCGTTCACCAATTCCTTTGGTTTATAATATTAAACCCTTGTGTTTATTACTTCTTTTGGTTTATAATATGAATAATCAATCAATGTCATCCATGATCAAATGTCACATTCTAACAAACATTGTCTCAATATGAAAATCACCCATGGCCAACCATGGTCATAGTTGGTCCAACGTCGCATTGTGACAACAATTGTCCTAATGTTTAAATAAATTTCGTTCACCAATTCCTTTGGTTTATAATTTGTTGGGTAATGGTTTTCCCTTGGGTTCACCAATTCCTTTGGTTTATAATATTAAACCCTTGGGTTTATTAGTTCATTTGGTTTATAATATGAATAATCAATCAATGTCATCCATGATCAAATGTCGCATTCTGACAAATATTGTCTCAATATGAAAATCACCCATGGTCAACCATGGTCATAGTTGGTCCAACGATGCATTGTAACAACAATTGTCTCAATGTTTAAAGAAATTCCCTTGGGTTCACCAATTCCTTTGGTTTATAATATTAAACCCTTGCGTTTATTAGTTCTTTTGGTTTATAATATGAATAATCAATCAATGTCATCCATGATCAAATGTCACATTCTAACAAATATTGTCTCAATATGAAAATCACCCATGGCCAACCATGGTCATAGTTGGTCCAACTTCGCATTGTGACAACAATTATCTCAATGTTTAAATCAATTCCCTTCGGTTCACCAATTCCTTTGGTTTATAATTTTTTGGGTAATGGTTTTCCCTTAGGTTCACCAATTCCTTTGGTTTATAATATTAAACCCTTAGGTTTATTAGTTCTTTTGGTTTATAATATGAATAATCGATCAATGTCATCCATGATCAAATGTCGCATTCTGACAAATCTTGTCTCAATATGAAAATCACCGATGGCCAACCATGGTCATAGTAGATCCAACGTCGCATTGTGACAACAATTGTCTCAATGTTTAAATCAATTCCCTTGGGTTCACCAATTCCTTTGGTTTATAATATTAAACACTTGGGTTTATTAGTTATTTTGGTTTATAATATGAATAATAGATCAATGTCATCCATGATCAAATGTCACATGCTGACAAATATTGTCTCAATATGAAAATCACCCATGGCCAACCATGGTCATAGTTGGTCGAACGTCACATTGTGACAAAAATTGTCTGAATGTTTAAATCAATTCCCTTGGGTTCACCGATTCCTTTGGTTTATAATTTGTTGGGTGAAGGTTTTCCCTTGCGTTCACCAATTCCTTTGGTTTATAATATTAAACCCTTGTGTTTATTACTTCTTTTGGTTTATAATATGAATAATCGATCAATGTCTTCCATGATCAAATGTCACATTCTGACAAACATTGTCTCAATATGAAAATCACCAATGGCCAACCATGGTCATAGTTGGTCCTACGTCGCATTGTGACAACAATTGTCTCAATGTTTAAATCAATTCCCTTCGGTTCACCAATTCCTTTGGTTTATAAATTGTTGGGTAATGGTTTTCCCTTGGGTTCACCAATTCCTTTGGTTTATAATATTAAACCCTTGCGTTTATTACTTCTTTTGGTTTATAATATGAATAATAGATCAATGTCATACATGATCAAATGTCACATTCTGACAAACATTGTCTCAATATGAAAGTCACCCATGGCCAACCATGGTCATAGTTGGTCCAACGTCGCATTGTGACAACAATTGTCTCAATGTTTAAATCAATTCCCTTCGGTTCACCAATTCCTTTGGTTTATAATTTTTTGGGTAATGGTTTTCCTCGGGTTCACAAATTTCTTTGTTTATAATATTAAACCCTTGGGTTTATTAGTTCTTTTGGTTTATAATATGAATAATCGATCAATGTCATCCATGATCAAATGTCACATTCCTCAATATCTTGTCTGATCATGAAAATCACCCCATCCAACCAATAAGTAGTTGGTTCTACGCCAGATCACAGACAACAATTGTCTCAATGTTTAAATCAATTTCGGGTTCCCCAATTCCTTTGGTTTATAATATTAAACCCTTTGGTTTATTAGTTCTTTTGGTTTATAATATGAGTAATCGATCAATGTCATCCATGATCAAATGTCACATTCTGAAAAATATTGTCTCAATATGAAAATCACCCATGGCCAACCATGGTCATAGTTTGGTCATCGTCGTGATTGTGATAGCAATCGTTCAATGTTTAAATCAATTCCTAACACCACTTAATTCTCGGTTTATAATTTTTTGGGTAATGGTTTTCCCTTGGGTTCACCAATTCCTTTGGTTTATAATATTAAACCCTTGGGTTTATTAGTTCTTTTGGTTTATAATATGAATAATCGATCAACGTCATCCATGATCAAATGTCGCATTCTAACAATTCTTGTTTCAATATGAAAATTACCCATGGCCAACCATGGTCATAGTTGATCCAACATCGCATTGTGACAACAATTGTCTAAATGTTTAAATCAATTCCCTTGGGTTCACCAATTCCTTTGGTTTATAATATTAAACCCTTGGGTTTAATACTTATTTTGGTTTATAATATGAATAATCGATCAATGTCATCCATGATCAAATGTCAGATGCTGACAAATATTGTCTCAATATGAAAATCACCCATGGGCAACCATGGCCAGAGTTGGTCGAACGTCGCATTGTGACAACAATTTTCTCAATGTTTAAATCAATTCCCTTGGGTTCGCCGATTCCTTTGGTTTATAATTTGTTGGGTAATGGTTTTCCCTTGGGTTCACCAATTCATTTGGTTTATAATATTAAACCCTTGCGTTTATTACTTCTTTTGGTTTATAATATAAATAATCGATCAATGTCATCCATGATCAAATGTCACATTCTGACAAACATTGTCTCAATATGAAAATCACCCATGGCCAACCATGGTCATAGTTGGTCCAACGTCACCTTGTGACAATAATTTTCTCAATGTTGAAATCAATTCCCTTGGGTTCACCAATTCCTTTGGTTTATAATTTGTTGGGTAATGGTTTTCCCTTGGGTTCACCAATTCCTTTGGTTTATAATATTAAACACTTGGGTTTATTAGTTCTTTTGGTTTATAATATGAATAATCAATCAATGTCATCCATGATCAAATGTCACATTTTGACAAATCTTGTTTGAATATGAAAATCACCCATGGCCAACCATGGTCATAGTTGGTCCAATGTCGCATTATGACAACAATTGTCTCAATATTTAAATCAATTCCCTTGGGTTCACCAATTCCTTTGGTTTATAATATTAAACCCTTGGGTTTATTAGTTCTTTTGGTTTATAATATGAATAATCAATCAATGTCATCCATGATCAAATGTCACATTCTGACAAATATTGTCTCAATATGAAATCCACCGATGGCCAACCATGGTCATAGTTGGTCCAACGTCGCATTGTGACAACAATTGTCTCAATGTTTAATTCAATTCCCTTGGGTTCACCAATTCGTTTGGTTTATAATATTAAACCCTTGGTTTTATTAGTTCTTTTGGTTTATAATATTATGAACCCTTGGGTTAATTATTAATGTTTATTAATTTCTTCAATTTGAGTATTTTTTTAATAATTTTATTGATCCTTCGCCTTATTGGTCCCTTAGGTTATAAATATTTTTCCCTTGGGTTCACCAATTCCTTTGGTTTATAATATTAAACCCTTGGGTCATAGTTTGTCCAACGTCACATTGTGACAACAATTGTCTCAAAGTTTAATTCAATTCCCCTAGGTTCTCCAATTTCTTTGGTTTATAATTTGTTGGGTAATGGTTTTCCCTTGGGTTCACTAATTCCTTTGGTTTATAATATTAAACCCTTGGTTTTATTAGTTCTTTTGGTTTATAATATGAATAATCGATCAATGTCATCCATGATCAAATGTCGCATTCTGACAAACATTGTCTCAATATGAAAATCACCCATGGCCAACCATGGTCATAGTTGGTCCAACGCCGATCGCGGACAACAATCGCTCTCAATGTTTAAAACAATTCCCTTGGGTTCACCAATTCCTTTGGTTTATAATTTGTTGGGTAATGGTTTTCCCTTGGGTTCACCAATTCCTTTGGTTTATAATATTAAACCCTTTGGTTTATTAGTTCTTTTGGTTTATAATATGAATAATCGATCAACGCCATCCATGATCAAATGTCACATTCTGACAAATATTGTATCAATATGAAAATCACCCATGGCCAAGCATGGTCATAGTTGGTCCAACATCGGATTGTGACAACAATTGCCTCAATGTTTAAATCAATTCCCTTGGGTTCACCAATTCCTTTGGGTCTATAATATTAAACCCTTGGGTTTATTAGTTCTTTTGGTTTATAATATGAATAATCGATCAATGTCATCCATGATCAAATGTCACATTCTGAGAAATATTTTCTCAATATGAAATTCACCCATGGCCAACCATGCTCATAATTGGTCCAACGTCGCATTGTGACAATAATTATCTCAATGTTTAAATCAATTCCCTTGGCTCACCAACTTTATTATAATATTAAACCTCGCTATTAGCTTCTTTGGTTTAAAATACGCTTTCAACCTCGTATTAATTAGTGTTTATTAATTTCTTCAACTTGAGTATTTTTTTAATAATTTTATTGATCCTTCACCTTATTGGTCCCTTAGGTTATTAATATTTTTCCCCTGGGTTCACCAATTCCTTTGGTTTATAATATTAAACCCTTAAGCCGCTACTTCTTTTGGTTTATAATATGAATAATCGATCAATGTCATCCATGATCAAACGACATGTCGGTCAAATATTGTCTCAATATGAAAATCACCCATGGCCAACCATGGTCATAATATTTAATCTTCCAACCATCGACAACAATTGTCTCAATGTTTAAATCAATTCCCTTGGGTTCACCGATTCCTTTGGTTTATAATTTGTTGGGTAATGGTTTTCCCTTGGGTTCACCAATTCCTTTGGTTTATAATATTAAATATCTTATGTTTAAAATATTGATTCTTATGGATTACTAATTTATTAGGTTTTTTAGTTTAAAATATCAATTCTTACGGTTTATTAATATCTTGTGTTTTTAATATTGATCTCTTATGTTTATAATATTTATCCCTTGGGTTCACCAATTCCTTTGGTTTATAATATTTAAACCTTTAGTTATGATGAAATTGGGTTTGTATTATTAATTATCCCTTGAGTTTATCAATATCTTCAATTTAAAATATTAATTGTTAGGGTTTATTAATCTCTTAGGTTTTTTGTTTTTAAATATTGTTTCATATGCTTTATTACTCTCTTGAGTGTAATATATTAATTCTTAAAGTTTATTACCTTCTTGTGTTTTTGGGTTTAATATTATTAATAAATATTCTAATATTTATTAATAATATATATTAATATTATTATAATATTATTAACATATTATTAGTTCTTTTGGTTTATTGATAATATAACCATCTATGATACTAATATATTAATAAATATTATAATATTATTTATTATTAATATATATTATTATTAAATATTATAATATTATTAATATATCAATATTTATTAATATTATTATTATATTAATAAATATTATTAATATATTAATAAATTCTTATTAATATATAATATATATATTTCAAGTTAATATAATAAAATTATTATATATAATATTTATTTATTGATATATAAATTAATGTGATGGGTAGTGGATGTAGGCCTATCAGCATGTATCAACCACATTAGTAAATATAATGTGGTTGTGCTAGTATATGCTATTAATTAAAATTTATATTATTTAAATTGTATAATAACATGTAATTAATATTCTAAATAAATATAATATAATATAATATAATAAATGTATAGGGATATGCATTGTCTCTTTCAAGAAATATGAAATGAAAATAATATATTTTTATTCAAAAAGTGTGAAATGACATTTATTATGAGTACTTTACTTTGACTTTAAAAGTACTTAGAGCACTACCATGGTTAACCATAAGTTTTTATCCACCATTGAGAATGTGACAAATAAGTAGCTTTAACTCAAGCAAAGCCAACTCAACCATTAGGGATGATGTCATCCCCTAAAATGTGATTGGTTTTCATAAAGTGAATTTTGACTGTACATTTTCTTTAGGAGGCCCATTTTAGACCTCAAAATTCTCCTAATGTTTGATCAACCTCTAGCCACCATTGCTTCTGATGTTGAGGTTTCAAGGTTAGATTTCTGCCAAGTTTTCTCAGACAACAAATCTCCCATAAAAACATCAAAATCAATGGTATCGGTGGAAATAAAACTGATAGAGGTTACAAAAACATCCCAAGACTCAGGCAGAGAATACAATAGTGTAATTTCTTTGACTTCCCCTTTGATATTTACATCTATACTAGACAACTAACATAAAAGAGTATTGAAAGAATTCAAATGATCAAAGATATGTGTACCTTACTTCATCCACAAAATTTATAAATTCTACTTCAAGTAGATTCTATTAGTAAAGGACTTCGCCTTATAAAGGATTTCTAACTTGGTCCATAAGCCTGCAGTTGTTTTCACTCCAACGATGTTAAACAACACATCATTTGCTAAGCACAAACGAATGACACTGAGGGCTCCTGCATCCATGTCCTCCCAGTCATCATTATCTATGCCCACGGGTTTCTTTTCCCTGCCTAGCAATTCCTTTGCCACTCCTTGTTGCACGAGCACATCCTACATCTTAACCTTCCATAGCTCAAAGTTATTACTTTCATTGAACTTTTCAATTTCAAACTACGCACTTTGCATCTTCGCCATTAACACAAAATTTTCCCAAAAGCTCAAAACCCACTCTCCATTTTTCTTTTTTATGTTTTTCATATTGCCTCTATAGGCTTACATGGATAAATAACACCCTGTCATATTTTTTCTATATGTGTCCACAATTTTTAAACCAATTACATAAGAAATGTTTTACATAAAACAAAAAAGTTCCTTTTATATGTTTTTTCCAAAAACTTAGATTAGGAAAAACAAACCAAATCAAAGGAACCAATCTTAGCTATTATCCCAAGAATATAGGGAAATAGTTGGAAACTTCTATTGCAGGTGCAAACTCTTTCATGAATCCAAAGTGGGGCAATATGATTTCTGTGGAAAGTGTGCAGGAGAATCATCTTTATTCTCTTCACTCCTTTATTAGTTTAAACCACTCATCTTTCTCCATATTTTTATTGTATCATAATTTCATTAAAAAAGTTGAATAAGAAACTATTTAAACTACTAGTACAACCATATAAATTAAATGAATGGTTAACGATGATAGATGTCAATCCTTGATAAGCATCAATACACTTACATCTCAAGTTGCTAAATTATACATATTTTTAAAAAATAACAATTTTAACCATGGAGATTCACTCCCACATTACTATGGTAATTTTAAACTTGTAAGTAGTTCTAATTACAATAAAATGGGTCAATACCATGGTTCATTAATACCACATGCCAAACATGACATGTGTTGATATGACATTTTCTTTAATTAATTACTTTGAGATAAATTAATTTAAAGAGCATAACTGACATGGAGATAAATCTTAACTCTTGATTTGCAAATACTAGTATGAATATTTTAGCATAAGCATGTACCTAATAAAAAACTATAATTAAATTAAAATTTTGGAAGACCTATTATGAAATATATACACCTACCGTTTATTTTAAATTATTATTACGCTGTAAAGCATCCTTATTTGAAAACAACTTTCCTAAACTGCCACGTGTATCATTACTCACCATTGATTTTGATGTTAGACGATTAAAATAATGTCAACCTTAGGATTAAATACTGTTATTAAATATCGTTATAATTAATTAGTTACAGAGGAAAGTGATTTTAAAAAAATGTTTCGTAGTACTGGACGCAGAGCCGAGCAGAGTCGACAATGCAAAAGTTGAAAATGCTCCACCTGGTTGTAGAAAGAAATGAGGTCTACGACAGAAGGAAGAAAGAGCCCATCTCCTCCTTTTCCAAAGAAACACCACCCACGATGGAGGAGGATTGACACAGTCCTCACATTTCCCTCGTCCAAGAGAGTCTAGGGATTCCACTCCCTTCTCATCATCATGCCTCTGCTGATCCCAATCACAATCCCACAGCCTCCCATTTGACTTCAGGGTCCTCTCATTACAAGAGCAAAAGTAGAGTCGATCATCGCTATCAGAGGCCCAATGCTAAGGCTAAAGAAGCACCATCATCATCCTCTATTTCTGTGTGGGTTAGGGTTTCTGATAAGCCCTCAACTTCTTCTTCTGACAATATCATTTGCTCTGAAGACCTGAAAGTGTCTACTACTTCACCAAGAAAATGCAATCCACACCATCCATCGCAAAAGCAGCAAAACTGCCAAGATTCTCAAATGGAAATGGATGGATATTGATGAAGAAGAGCTCCATCATATTCGAGGTGAGCGGAAAAATCCCATAAAGCTTTCCACTACCTACCCTGAAAAAAGGACATACCCTCAACATAAGGGTGTGGGCTCACTAGATCATTTGACTAGTTTGTTTTCTCATTTAGATCATTGTTTTCATTGCAGGTCTGTATCCTGATAGCTGTAGGAACTAATGGGGAGACTAATTTCAATACTATATCATTGGTCTCCTGTGTGCAAAAATTTCCAAAGAATGGAGGACCTATTGTGGGGATTCTTAAAGGGTTCACTGGTCTCTGTGAAGTGATATTTACACAATATTATGCTACTTTATTTTCACCAGATCAAGCAGCCTTTATCTTCATGGTGACAGTTGGTCCTTTTATGATTTTCATTACCATGATGTTCATTTTAAGACCTGTTGAAGGTTTTCATGAAACCAGTCCTTCAGACAATACTAATTTCAACTTTGTTTATGGCATATGTCTATTGTTGGGAGCATACTTGTTGGGGGTGATGCTTGTACAAGATTTTGTTGAGATCAGGCACTCCATGAGCTGGATATTCACAGTTATTTTTCTCGGCATCTTGAATTAACCTTTGGCTCTGGCCCTGATTTCTACCTTCAAGAGTCCCTTCCCTCCTTCAAATCCACCTTCTCCTATTAAAAAAACTAGTCTGGAAGCTACCCTGTTGGGCAATTTTAAAAATGCAAACACTGATGTAGCCAATGCATTGAACCATGGTGGAGAATGTAGGCAACATGTTCCATATGTGAACTGGAACGAAATTTTGTTGAGTGAGCTTAAAGATGAGAAGCCTAAAGGGGTCGGTCTTTTGCCAGAGTGGGAGAGACAGAAACGCCTTGCTCAATTGCAGGCCTAATTGTTGCAGGTTGTTGTTGAAGGAGCTGTGAGGATTAAGAGAAGGAAGGGGCCTCACAGGGGAGAAGATTTCACTTTGATGCAGGCCATGATTAAAGCTGATTTTTGGCTCATGTTCTTTTCTCTAGCCTTTGGAGTAGGTTCAGGCTTAACAATTATTGACAACCTTGGGCAGATGAGCCAGTCAATGGGCTATGCAAGTGGTCATATATTTGTGTCCATGATGAGCATTTGGAACTTCCTTGGGCATGTTGGTGGTGGATATATCTCCGAGATTGTTGCAAGGTATGCTTCCAAAAAAAAACTCTGAATACCAGTATTATATGATCAATATGCCTTTGGTATTGTTGCTAGCTAGTTTTATATGATCTATATTTAGCAAATTTGTTTCTCAGGATTGTACTCAGCTTTCTATTTTTAATGTCTCGAGGCTGAATCAGCTTAGGGGTAGTTTAGTTTAAAATTTAAACTAGTTCTTAAGCTAGTAAAACAAATTATATTCATAGTAAACACTGTTAGTTTCTTTTTGAGCATTCCAGATTATATTTGTCTTCCCTGGGTTCTCAAATAAGAAATAGTACTTACAATGACTAAACTTTTACAGGGATTATGCATACCCCCGACCTACAACTATGGAAGTAGCACAGATCACAATGGCCATTGGCCACATTATCTTTGCAATGGGTTGGTCAGCATCATTATACTTAGGGACATTGCTTGTTGGTTGGGGCTATCATCCCAGCCACTGCTTCTAAAATTTTTGGGTTGAAAAATTTTGGCGTGTTATACAATTTTTTAATCATGGCTAATCCGACAGGGTCTTTAATCTTTTCTGGACTTATTGCCGGTACACTCTATGATTGGGAAGTAGAAAAGTAACATTCAAGACATGGACCTATGCCCAGATTATCAGCAACGGTCTTTCGTATATTTGATGGATCTGTTAAGGGAGATGAATCCCTAGATTGTCATGGTCGTTCATGTTTTTTTCTCACTTATTGGATCATGTCAGTAGTGTGTATTGTTGCAGCAGTCCTGAGCATGATAGTTGTTTATAGAACCAGGATTGTCTACAAAAATCTCTATGGAAAGAACTTGAATTCAGGAGAGGGATCTTTCAGGAAGGAGAAAGATTTACCGCAAGAAGCTCATTTAGTGACCTGAGATACAATTTTTCAAAGAATGGGTAGCCTATTTTAATCCCAAGCTTTCTCAGCTAAGGTCATGCAAGGTCTTACCTGGGCTTGAAGGGTTGAATTCGAAATTACTAGACATGCTCAATTGAAGGTCAAGTTTTTGACCCTTTCATTTACCTGTCTTACTTTCTCATCATTTGGAGTTTTATAATTTTATTGTTGGCGCCTGATGGCGGGCCTTAAATGCTACAATTTGTTTGTTGGGGAAGGATTGTTTAGTTCAAACTGTCCTAGAATCATTCTCATCACCAATGTTGGATTGTGAATTGCTAGCAAGTTTGGAAGTGAGGAATTGGCCACGTGTCATTGTTGCATAACTTGGTGGTGTATTTATATATCAGACACACATATAGCAGTTGTACCTACTGTCAATAAGTTTGTTTCAAGGAGTTGAAGAGAAAGCATTCCAAGTTTTAGCTCCTAGTTGAATTACATATGATATTTCTCACAACTTGGTACTTCTTATTTACGAAATAGAAAGCACTATACTAATGAATTTTCCAGGAAAAGAGATTAATGAAAGCTTTGTACCATTTTTCTAGGATATTTATATGTAAGTTGTTTCTCCAATAAGTATTGGTAGTTAAGATATGTTGAAATATCCATTTTGCACTTGATTCCGTTAATGTTGGTCTTTTAGATAAAATTCAAGCGAGTTTAACCGAAAAAATTGCTCAATTCAACTCTCGTCAAGTAGTTCCTGTGGTGTTATAAGAAACTTATTTGCCCAATTCCCGTGGTGCTTAAGAAACTTATTTTCCCTTGCTCTAATTTAATATGCTATAGTAAATGTATTGTAATCTAATTTAATTTGTTTTTTCTGTAGTATATATGTTGTAATTTAATCTGACATATCACTCTCTGCCGTTTTCTGTAATAAATTGTACTTTAATTTGACATATCACTCTCTGTCGTTTCCTGTAGTAAGTGTTTTATAATTTCATTTGACATATCAATCTCTGCCTTCTGCCTTATGTGGGTAGTTGGAGATTTGATTTTGATTTTTTCATCTTATGTTTAAAAAAATGTTTACAGGTTAAAGGTTTTGAGTAGCCTTATTATAGCTTTTATTATTTATTTAGCATACCATAATTTATATAGGTTTGATTGCTTGTGTGAGCAGGTTTGGTATCCTGGATCTACTCCCTATGCTTTCTGTTTAATTCACAACACTTTCAAGTTTGCATTAAAATCGATTTACAATTTTTCAAGTTTTTACTAATATTACCTCTTTGCTTTTAACCCCAAGGTCTCTTTGCAGTAAATCTAAGTAAAGGCTTATGGAGGCTTTGGCTTTTGGTCCTATTGGATTACTTATTTTCATCTAAGGATAACAAAATGTAGCAAATGATCCTATTGAGACAGACATTGGTTTCTGTTTTCAAAAAGTTCTATTAAAATTGGCTTACATCTCTTTCATATATCAACTAAAATGGGTTCTTTTCTTTTAATGCAAGGTCACTTTTCATTTAATCCAAAATCCCTTTGCAGTATCTGTTTTTAAAAAGTTCTATTAAAATTGGCTTACATCTATTTCATATATCAACTAAAATGGGCTCTTTGCTTTTAAATTTTAATCCAAGGTCACTTTGCATTTAATCTAAGATCCCTTTGCAGTAAAACTAAGTAAGGGCTTATGGAGATTTTGACTTCAGGTCCTGTTGATTTACTTTATTTTCATATAAGATGGATAGGAAAATGAGAAATTGATTTATTGAGACATACACCTTTCTGTTTTTTCCAATTGTCATGCAATTACCAAAGCATCGTTTCGTTTAAATTCAATGATCTTGCCATCAAAGCAATGCCTTTTCAGCATCTTAATCTGGATAAATAACCACAATTTCTTTTGAAATAGATGAAATATATTATTAATTTATTAATATTAACATAGATTCATTTTGATTTTGAATTTATTAAACTTGGAGAAGATTAAAAACATGTATGCAGAATTATTAAAAAAAAAGGTAACTTCAAAGTTGAGTATAAATAAAAAAATTGAAAGTTCCGAGTTGAGCTGAATTTACATTTTTTTAATCTATACCCATTAGGTTTTGAATCAACGATCTTCACACAATAAGTTTTTTAATAGTGCACTCTATCATTCACCGTTCTAAGTTTGTTTCAGTTTCGACTCTGTTTGGATCAAAAGTGATCCATCATTTGTTGGAAGAGCTCATCAGAGGATTGAAAGAAATCAAATAAATCTAGGTGTGCCTTTCACTGGCCTAAATACAACAAGAAATAAATTTCATGGGTGCGGGACTTTGCCTCACACAAGCTCCCCAAGCAATGCATTACACCACATTGAAGGTCTCTGCATTAATGCTCTGGTTTTTCTTAGGGTTACAAACAGTAGCTTACTTGCATCACAACTTAGAAGACAACTCTAGCACTAGTCTCCAAGCCTTCATGTCCATCCTAGGGTTTGAGTCTTCAAATCCTATGTCTTCAACTATGCATCAACACAAGCACCAAGACCTCCATGGAACATCAAGAGTACAATAAATAGATAGGTCTTCTTCCAAGTAGGTATCACACCAATTTCAAGACACCTTCAATCATCAAGCATGGCTACTCCTCTATCACTCTATGTTCTCGCCATAGCTTCCATGGCTAACTCAAGAACAAGACTGCAATATCACCCAAAATAAGTGCATAATTCCGTATAGTTTCATGAAACAATTTTGTACATTCGTACTGAAATTACTGCTACTGTACTAATAGAATCATACAAATTTGTATAGCCATATGGAGTTGGACAACATGGCTGTATGGTAGTTTTACCATTTGTATAACAATGTTGTTAAAAATTGTTGTTTGTGGTTTTCTTCGGCAGTTGTACCTCCCAAGCAGCCTATAGAAGCTCATGTTCATGGTGATTTTGGTAACTGTGTGGTGCTGTTTTTTGAGCAGTGTGTGGAGGCTGTTGAATTTCCATGACCTTGGGTCTAGGTTAGAGTCTTAAAATCACTGACACTACCAAACCAAGAATCTCAACTATGAACTACTTTGCACAGTGGAAATATAATGCAGTAAATCACATATGCACAAATATACACAGTTTTTAACAAAATTGTACAATAATGTACAATCACCAATCTTCATTATATTAAACCAAAATCTGAATAATACAATAGTCTATATTATACAAGATGCAATGACAAAATCAATGTTGTATGTCTTCCTACCGGTCCTTCACTTCCATACTACTCACTAGTTGTGTCTTAGTCCATCAAGGCCACAACACATAAAGACTCTAGGGGGGCTGCTACCTAACACTGCTGCAAGTCACTTCTGTAGAGTGTACACGAGCTGATCTAATATGATCTATGGGTAGGCGTAATTCTCTAGCTCCAACTGCCAGGCTAGCAGCCACTTTAGTCCATCAAAGTGCTACACTTCGGCACCAATCTTCACCCAATCTTCAACTCCACTTTGTCACTTCAAGATAGCTTTTTTAGGGATACTTTGGGTAGCCAACACACTGCCCTCCACCAGATCAATGGCACCAAATACCACACTGCGGAATCTACATTGATGAAGGCTTATGGTCACTCAAACAAGCCTCCAAAATGGCTCCCACATGTTACTCCAAATCTGATCCAAATACTGGTCAAATCCTTTGACCCAACACAAGACATTAAATGCTATTATAATCTTGCTTTTGCTGCTGTCACCATAGTGACTGGTTTGGGCACCAAACAATGCTGTAACAACCCTCAACCAGCCATCAAAACAACCCTCAAAAGCTGCAGTTTGCCCTTGCTAAGACCCTATGCCTCCACACTGTTGTATATTTTGATTTTTGTAGCATCTAAAAGTGATCTAAGTCTCAAAATTTGTGAGGAGGCTTGGACACCAGTATTCTAAAGAAACCAGAAATATTTTGTGGAAATTCCACTCAGTTTATGTTTTATTAAAATAATTAATTATTTTTATGGGTACCTTATTGGAAAGTGTAACTAGGATCAGTCTTCATATTGACTATGTAATTATGTATTTATGTAAAGAAGAAGACAAAGATAATAATATGTATTTTTGGTATGCTTGCCTCATGGGTTTCATGAGCAAGGTTTTATTATAGGTCATTAGAATTCTTCTTGATGTCTATTATGGATTTGTCTTCTGGTCATAAATTGTATTAATTAAAGAGTCATTTTTATGAAGAGTCAAGTCACACTTGTATGCCTCCAGACTATATCACATGAGCCTTGAATATTGCACACAAATGATGATCAAGATCAGCATTGGAGAACCCTTCAAGTTAGCCTTTATCTTGCTAGAAAATACTCTGTACAAGTTGGCCTATAACCCTTGTTCAAGTCGGCCTCAAAGTTAAAGAACATTTCAGCTTATTTACACACAGGTTCAACTATTTAAAGGAACCTACAAATTATAGTTTGATATAGATTTCGGTGAAGCACTTTGTGAGTTAGTGCGAGCTACAAGACAGAGAAAAAGTGTGAGTAAAGGAGAATATACCTTCGTTTTATTTGAAGACAAATCTTTGGTCAAAGTCTAAGGTCTCTGTGATCACATCTATCTACAATAAGTGCAAAGTAAGACTGCGTTCAAGTAAAGAAAGAGATTGTATCAAAGTGCGTAAATAAGACTGTGGTTACATGACTGGGTTATAAAGAAGAGCTGGATTGGGAGAGGTTTTGGCCCTAGCTCAAAGGGCCTAAATTTGTGTCTCTTGTGTTTTTGGTAATTGACTTGATGAAAGACATAATAAGCTAAGAAGAGAAAGGCATAAGTAAAAGAAGTAAGCTCACAAGTAATTATCAAGAAGAGAATTTGAATTAATCACTGCCCTACCTAATTCTCAACACGGTATCAGAGCTAAGGTGCTGAACACAAGGGCTACTTGACAAGAAGACACTAAAGGAAGCAAAGATCAAAGTTTGGGTTAAAATATTAGATCAGTTTGCAAGGAAGATTCTTCAAAGGATCCACTAATCAAACAGATAATCTTTGCCACCAAAGATTTGTGACATTGAATACATTGTTAAAAAGACACATCATCAAGCTCAATCCTTCAATATCCAACACCTTTGAAGACATCATCATTCTAAGGACATCCTCTATCATTAAGAGTCCATCATCTACATCGAAGAACTCAACCTAAGAAGGAGTTCCTACCTTCATCATCAAAAAAGCTGCTAGAAGGAAGAAGTCATCCTACTCAAGTAAGTATCTATGAACTTATCTAAATCTGTCAAAATGACTTATTGTAAAGAAAGAAACAAATTGGTTGGGTCATCAAACTTTAGCGCATGGAAGAAGACGACATATTTGAATTTAATTGAAGAAGTTATGGGCTACATCAAAGAATCTACAATTCAACCCTCAAAAGAAGATGCTCTAGCCCATGCCAAATACATAAAAGGAGAAATTAGAGCCCAGAGGATTCTCATAGAATCCATTAAGGACTCACTTATACCTTGTGTATCAAAACAGAAAAATGCAAAAGAAATATATGAGAAACTGGTGGACCTATTCTCTGTGAGTACTGCAGGAGAAGCAATCTCTCTGAGACAAGAACTATACAAGATGAAATTTTCAAGAGAGGAAGGAATCACGTCATATTTTATGGGGATTTCTGAAATAAGAGACCAACTGCAAGAATTGGGAGAAGTAATGTCTGATAATGAAATGACTATAGTGGTGCTGAATACTCTACTAGAAGAATGGGGAAACTTCACTTTAAGCTTATATGGGAAGAAAGAAGCAACACCATTCCACGATCTATGGTCTCTATGTAAAATAAAGGAAACAAGATTGAAATCCAAAGCTGATACATGATCAAGTGAAGGGAATCAAGCCTTTGCAGCCACGTCCAGGAAGAAAGGAAGATTCAGAAAATTTGGTCTTCAGAATAAAAGAAGAAATATGGACAAAGTAAGATGCTTTGGATGTAATGAACTTGGGCATTATAAAAGGGATTGTCCTAAATCTGGGAAGGACAAGAGGAAAAAGGAAGAAGCCCATGTCACAGATGTAAGGGAAGAACTTGATATAAAGAAATCTATGAAAGAAGAAGTGAAAGATCTATATTATAATTGAGATCATTTTTCTCTTTAACTGATTTATGTTGGTTGTAAAATATTATGATAGGAAGAAATGTATATTAAAAGCATCATGATAGAAGCATGGAAGGAGCACTTGAAGAAGGAGCTCCTGGAAACCTCACTGATAAACAACATTGATGGAAGGCAGTCATCAAGATCAAGGGTCATCATTCAATAATCAATATGGAAATAGGTGCTGACATTTTCTAATGGAGTTCTCTATGGATTCACTGGTTAGAAAGAAAGCAAAAGGTTCCATCGAGAATTCTATGTTACAGAATTTTGGGATTAGGATATGTTGGCATATTGATGAAGCAGGTCAAGGGAATGAAGTTCTTCATTCTAGTAAATTTGCTACAGGATGACTCAAAGGGAAAAGTATGAGGTACATATATTTATATGCTGACACTGGATGCTGTGAATTCATGTCATGTGGTTGCAGGTGATGAAATTATATGTTCTGTGGAAGGAAAATATCTTCTGGTGCACAGGTTTCCACTAACAGATGAAATTAAATATGTCCTCATATGGAATATGAGGTGGTTGTATACAAACAAGAAACTGGATACTAGAAGTTCCTGGGGATGGGGATGAAGCTATGTGGAGAAAGAATGGAAGATATCATGAAGTACATGTGAAAATTTCAATCTTGAAATACTACTACAGTGATAGATTTATTTCTCCTTCTTATTCTCAAGTTATTTACAGAATTATTCCAGTAAATTTTGAAATAAACACTACTGCAGTAATCACTCATGTATATGCAGAGAACAAAACAATAGAAAATACAAGCATAAGAATCAATCACATAGACACAGTTATTTTTGGACAATTGTCCTTGGAAAAACCCAATGTGGTAAAACTGATGCAGCAGACGAGGGTTTATATTATTCTTCAGCAGTGAAATCTTTACAAGGAAAGTTTGACAAAAACAATTGAGAGAACTTCTTGAGATACACCCGAGAGAATTCTTCTCCAGACCTCGGAAGAATTTCTGACACCTGAGGGATTCACCAACCCTCCTTGTGTCACTATGTGTCTCTCCTGCGTGCCCCTCTGCACAGAGCCAGCATATGCTTACGTCAACACTACATGAGGCCCTTGTGTTGCTCCTGCATGCTACTTCTATGGCCTTCTGCTGCCTACTTCCCTTGAACCCTAACACTGATAAAACCCTTTGCTTCCTTTGCCCTGCAAATCTCCCTCTGAAATCGAATTCTATTCCTTCAGAATCGAATTCCCTCGGGCTACTGAACTCTTGCCCAACTTAATTTCCAAATGACCCTCAAGCCTTCTTTTATAATCTTCTCATTGATGAATCAAAAACCCAGATTAGAAGTCTAGTTAATGGCTAAGATTAAAACTCGACTTGATCTTTGTTCTCTAGAAGATTCACACTTTGTTTTATTAATACCCATGAATTATTTAATTTCCCTAAGTTTAGACTTAGGGTCTCCATTAAAATAATTAGTTATTTCAATAAAACATGAACCGAGTGGAATTTCCACAAACAATTTCTGGGTTCTTTGGAATATTGGTGTCTAAGCCTTCTCACCAATTTTGAGACTTAGATCACTTTCCGATGCTACAAAAATCAACACTCCCTCTTAGCGAGGAAAGTGTTCTAACTATATGTGTGTTGCATATTGCTCAAACCTTGAAGCATTCTTTGCGTTGTTGATGCCTCGCTGCTGCTGCCCCTCATCTGCTGTGTTGCTGCCTTCTGTACTGCTGCCCATGACACTGCCACTGGCTGCAACTCTCTCTTAATTTTGCATCAGTCCATTTCTGCTATTGAAATGGATTATTGATCATCCCCATCTTCTCTCTGAAGTAGACAAACTTTGTCTTTCCCAAAGCCTTAGTAAGGATGTTTGCCACTTGTTCTCCTGTCGGAGTGCACTGTAATTGTAATGCTCCCTGCTGGACACAGTCTCTGATGAAATGACACATGATGTCAATGTGCTTCGACTGATCATGGAACGCAGGATCTTCAGAGCTTGAGACAACTCTGATTATCACATAGAATGCTGGTTGCTTCCATATTTTCCTTGAGTAGATTCAGAAGCAGCTTCCTAATCCATATGGCCTATCACGAAGCAGTGCTTGCAGCTATATATTCCGCCTCAGCTGAGCTCAGAGCCATGAACCTTTTTTTTCTTGCTGCACCAGGAGGTCATTCCTAATCCAACATTGAAACAATACCCACTGGTACTTTTCCGATCTACTCGACTCCCAGCCCAATCTGCGTCAGTGAACCCACCCAATTTGATGTCATTGCCTCAGGTGTATCTCAATCCAAATTCGACTGTTCCCTGCAAATATCTGAGAACATGCTTGGCTGCTGCCCAATGTGCCCTCCTTGGTTCCACCATGAATTGAATAAGGGTGTTGATAGCATAACAAATGTCTAGCCTAATGTTGACCAGATACATTAAAGATCATATGAACTACCTATACAAGGTAGGATTGGCCTCATCATCTTTGGATGTATCAATTTTCTTCTAATTGGTAATCATTGGGGTAGCCATGGGTCTACATTCCTCCATCTGAAACCTCTTCAAAATTTCTACAGTATATCTTCCTCGACCAAGGAAGATCTCACTCTGCTGCTGCCAAACTTCCAACCCCAGAAAATAATGCATCAACCCTAGATCCTTCATGTCGAATTCTCCAAATAAATTCTCCTTGCAGTCCCTGATGAGCCTAGATGATCTTGTCAAAAATAGATCATCTACATACAACGCCAGTATCAGAGGCTCATCCCCTACTCTCTGATAGTAGAGATTGGGATCTGCGTCACTCTTGACAAATCCCATCTTCTGCAAGTAGCTGTCAATTCGACCATACCAAGCTCTAGGGGCTTGCTTCAGTCCATACAAGGCCTTCTTGAGCTTGTACACACAAGTTTTATGCTCATGCGTCTCAAAGCCCTATGGTTGTTCAATATATACTTCTTCTTCTATCACCCCATTCAAGAATGCAGTTTTGACATCCATTTGGTGAATCTCCCATCCCATCTACGCAACAAGAGATATCACGGATCTAATAGAAGTATATCGGGATACTGGGGCGAAGGTATCTTCATAGTCTATCCCTTCCTTCTGAGCATACCCCTTAGCCACAAACCTGTCTTTAAATTTCTCGATGCTGCCATCTGCAACATATTTGCTCTTGTAGATCCATCTCGAACCCACAACTGATCTGTCTAGAGGCCTAGGAACCACTTCCCAGACATCATTTGTCATGATGTGTAGAAATTTCTGAATTCTAATTCTTATGCACAAATTATTTATGTTAATCCAGTTAACCTTCTCCTACTTATACAAGCTATCAACTGAATAAATTCAAGTTAACATCAAAGAAAAACACATAACAGATCTCTACCAATTCAGATCTAGAATAAGCACATACACACATAGATAAAGTGACACAGTTATTTTTGGACAAACTGTCCCTAGAAAAACCCAATGTGGGAAAACCGGTCTCTGGCTACTGGAGGGCTCTATTATTAAGAATATTTATGAATACACAACTCTGGGTTCCAGATCTGGAAAACCCTACAAAGAAAACTCTAGATCTGCAGCACCTGGCTGATCTAAGACCAACAATACTGATTGATCCACACCCTCAAACGAGATTTACAGAACTCAGCTAGATCTAGGCCTAGAAACCCCAGATCTTCCCCTAAAAGACACTGCGTCAGCCTCTGAAGCCCCTGTTGGGCTCTGCGTCAGCCTTGGCTAGCCTCCAAATGCTTAGCGCTGTCACTGTAAGGGACTGCATTACCCCAGACTGGGTGACACAGTCACTATGTTGCCCCTAAGGGTCCTTGCGTAGCCCCTGAAGGGTTTCCTGAAAATCACGTTGTCGTTGCTGCTGCTACTGCTGTTGTCGTCTGCTACTACTGCTGTTGCCTTCTTGTACATTGTCTTTTCTGATCTCTCTCTACAACTGAAACACTTGAGAATTCTTAGCAACCCCGCCATAGAATCTCAACTTAGCTTTAGTGCTCTGCCTCTGTATGTCTTACAAATGACCTGAAGCCTTTCCTTTATACTTTTCTCGTTGACAAATCAATGGCCAAGATTAAATCTTTAATCAATGGATAAGATTAAAAGAAAGCTTGATCCATGTGACTTAAGAAAGTTAAATTCACTTTAATTATTTTATTTTCCTAAGTTTTAACATAGGAAATACATTAAAATAATTTATTAATTTAATATCTCTTAAACTAGATGAAATTTCCCAAATCCATTTCTGGGTCTTGTAGATCAGGTGAACTCTAGTCCTTCCTCAAAATTTGGGACCTAAAGCACAACTGATGCTACCCCAAATACACAAAATCTCAACACTCCCTCTTAGCATCAAGGGTGTGCTCTAGCAATACATCACACTTATGCATTACATGATTTTGGGCATTGGTTCTGTGTTGCTGAAGCTTGGCCTCCTACCCCTCAACTCTGCACTGATGCTGCCATTTTGTACTGCTACCCATGACTCTGCCACTGCCACTGCAACCACTGTACTACAGCTCCCTCTCAATATGTTGCATCTGTGCTACTCATAGCACTGCCACTGCTGATTTGCTGCATTGCAACTTCAGTTGTTTGAGAGAAACAACTGAATCTCCTGCCCAATCTTTGACAGAAAATTCAGATGGGCTGCATCCTCATCACTGAAGCTCCATAGGCTACAGATCTGTGCTAGCATCTAAAGAATGATGCACAACTACAATTCTGCCTGCATAATCAGACTCCCTTTGCACTACTGAAGTCACATCAACTCTTTGTGCTGAAATCTATCATGCTGCTGCTGCACTGCACTGTCCCTCTGAAGCGCTCTGCGTTGTTGCAGCTCTGCACTGTGTAAGCAGTACTGCACTGCGCTGCTGAAGTCACATCAGCCTCTGCGCTACTACTACTGCTATGCTCTTTGTTGCTCCTCCCAGCCTCCAGATCTTCCTCTGCTTATGCCTCATCTGTGATCTATGCACCCACTTCTCCACTTGTCCTTGCTACTGTCTTAAGGCTGCCATAGTTTGCTTGTGATCCAAGAGATGAGCTGCTCAAGGATCCCGCCTCTCTTCCATGTAGCTCCTCTACATGTCCATGTCACCCCACCTTCGTGGTTCATGAGCACTCATGGTGACATCATCTCCGAACCCATCATCTGCCATCGCTGCTTTCAAAGAAGATGCTTGCTTGTCCTTCTTCTTTTCTGGACAATGGCTACTGGAAGCACTTGATCTTAGAAAGATCCGTCTTCTTCTTCGGCTGCTTCTTTGATGTCAAGGCTACATCTTCCTCCTCTTCCTTCTTAACCTTGCTCAACACATGGCTGTGCTGCTTCTTGGTGAACCTTCGTAGTTCTTCTTGCCGCAGGATCGACCACAAGCTGTCCCAATCTGAGAGGTCTGCTCTGCCCAAGATACTTTGGACAAAGGTTTCCCACTCATCCATCACTGCATTGAGGGCAGTCTTGACTATCACTGCATCATCTATGGTTGCACCTGTTGCAGTCAGCTGATCCTTGGTTGACTGCAATCTGAAGAGGAAGTGCTCGATGTCTTCTCCCTTGGTCATCATGAATGACCTCATTTGGGCCTCCAACAATATCCTTCTTTGGATTGATTTTCCCTCATACAGGGAAGTCAAGGCCTTCCACATCTCATTAGCTGTCCTCTTCTCAGCTATGTGTGGCACAATATGATCCTTGATACTATCCATTATCAACCTCTTGGCATGCCCAGCAGCTTCCGTAGGAGATTCGCATCTGTCGGTGTTGCCAGAGTCTTCTATGCATGGTCTCTTAGACCATATGCCTCAAGGACAATTAAGATCCTTGCTTTCCACACCGAAAAGTTTGAGAGGCCCTGTAATATTCCCAATTAGCAGCAGCTAATTGGAAATATTAATTTTTCCTTATATAGTTAAAATATAAATAAAGTGGGTAAAAAGGAGAATGTAACTCACTTAGAATAAAACACACTCCCTAAAGACACTTGGGAGAAATAACGTTGTGGTCAAGGTGGGCCAAGGGGGCCAAGTGACAACGTAGGGGGTGACACACTTAGACAGCGTGGGCCAGCCAGCGCAGATGAGTTGGCAGCGTGGGCCAAAGAAAGACAGCGTGAACGTGGTGGGGAAAAGGAGAGAGGGAGGCTCACCAAAGATAAATAGAGGGGAGGCTACCTCATTTCTCATATGGATGATTATGAATTTTGGAGTTTGTCCCTGGACATTGAGCTCGCTTGCTGTTTAGCTAGTCTGCACGTACTGTTCAGTACATCGAGTGTCTCTGTGCGGAGATCCCAACCTCAGCCCCGAGAGAGTTCGAGTGCTTGCTCAAGTGAGGATTCCTACCATATTTTGCAGGGAGAGATCGAAAATTCATCCATTGAGGAGCATTCCTTGGAGAGACTGCGCAGTCCAGGAGAGGGAGGATGTAGTTCTAGTTGGGGAAGTTCCGGATTGAGGTTATTTCGGTGGATTTAGACCGGAGGATTAGGGAAGGGACCAACCCTTACCTATTGGAGACATTTTGCAGAGGGAGAGGCCGTATTTTGCAGTGTTGCCTTCAGGGTCAGCGTTTTCCCTTGAGGGGTAGAGTAGTGCCTCAAAGGAGGTATTTTCCGAGGTCAACCATTCTCGAAAAGCTCTCTGGGATTTTCTGGGTTTTGGGAGAGGAGGCCATTCCCAGAGTTTCAGCATTTTCTAAGTTGGGGAACAGCCCCAACGACTCATTTCATTCCAGCAGTTGCAACAGCAAGGCAACATTTCCAGTAGCTTGGAGACTACGCAGTTGATAGAGGGAGTAGCCACTCCACACATTGTTCTGAGAGTGTTTCTACACTTGACTTGTGCAAGTCAAGGCGCCATCATTCTGATCACCTTAGTACATATTTCTTATCTCTCAATATTAATAAAATGGCTCAACGTTCTTCATATTGTGTATTTTGTCTCATGGTTTGTCTCTAGTTGTTGTGTACCTTGTTTGTGTGCTTTATATTACTGTTTATTTCCCTTCGGGATATTATAGTGGTATCAGAGCCTCATTATTGACTCAGCCGTGGGGATATTTTTCTATGAACAAAGAGGGTAGGCAGAGTCTTACCCACCAAACGCAGTAGAGGTGGAAAATATGGGGGTCTCACAACAGTGTGACCAACATTTACCAACCTTCAGTAGGCCAACCAGGATCACGATGCCTACATTCTTACCTCCAGTATCGAGTGAGAAAGGGAGGCGGCATGATCATATACCCTTTGGAGATTATTTCCGCGAATGGCAGTCCATGGGGGAAAACTTCGAAGTGGCTTTGCCCTTCAGAGATTATTGTCAGCTCAGGCAGGATGAAGGAGGAAGGAACAGTGGGGGGTCTAGCACACAGAGTTTAGAGTTGCAGCATACCACTGGGAGGACACCTTTTCCCACGTATGATGGATCCACTGATTTCACGGTTCGAGATCGGGTGGAAAAGTTAGATACTTCTTTATAGCTTGACCGAATAACGGAGGGGGAAGCCATCGAAATGGCTACCTCGCACTTGGAGGATGAGGGCACACAGGATCATCGGGAGCATGTGGATACACCCAGTATGACGCAGGGGTCACTTTCATTAGAGACTTCTTTGACCATATCGATTGACATCTTAGTAGAGAGAGTAGAGCTTACCCCAGTAGTGCCATCAATTGAGGTGATGACCGGGGTAGTGTCCGAGTTTTCGGGTGGTAGCAGTGCGAGGCAGATGGGTGAGGTGCCAAGATATATATCCACCTTTGATGAGGCACTAGGAGATACAAAGGTATTGGACGATGGTCGCACACAGCAGTGTCATCAGCTTCGAGCCGACCTTCTAGTTTTGAAAGGGAAGGCCACATCAGTACGAGAGGCTATTTTGTTACAGAACGAGGAGCTAGAGGGCATGAGATTGGTTTGTGCCGAGTCAGAGGCCAAGTTGGCCCACATTGGGGAGCAGCTGGATTCCCTAATGGTATAGCTAGAGGGCATATTGGAGTGTTAGAGCAGCCCCCTTCAGGCATGCATAGACGGGGCTAGCAGCATTGTTGGGTCACCTCTTTCCATTGGAGAGAGAGAGGCGGAGCCAGCTAGTCAAATCTCATACGTTGACTTGGATAGCGGGATGAGATGATCGGAGTTGCACAGGGTGCAACATCCACATGTTGAGGTTGGATGGCGAGAGATTTTGAGTTGGTACCCGGTGGAGTGGGTTATGGAGATAGTGGTGGACCCGGGTGTAGTTCAGCAAGAGTTTCCAGGTGTTGGGAATACAAGAACCCCAGAATGGCATTGGGATCTAGGCGGGACTACCTGTCGTTTCCCAGGCAGGTTAGTTGACTATGTCTTGGAGGGTACAGTTGGCCTAGCAGTAGAGCATGCGCATTCGTTCGGGGAGTTTCGGTCAGCTCCAGTGGCCAACCATTTTATGGGAAGACTCCCTAGGTTGTCTCGGTATGACACTTATACACGGGATCACAGGGTGATCAACACACCTTACTACTATGTTCATATAATATACTTCCATTTTTCTTATATCACTGTATTATGGTAGTATATACTTTCAAGGATGTAGTTCAATTTTTAGGTGGGAAGGTTTAGTCCTAATAAGTCTTATGATCCAATCGTAAAACCGATATCGCAATCGCGATATTGCAAAGTTGGAGTGGTAAGCATTAAAGGGAACATGCTAAATAATGCGATGTGCGAAGTGCGGCAGGGAAGAGCGGCGAAGTGTGATAACAATATCGTAATCGGAAAAAGAAAGCGGTAAGTCTTGGAGAAAAAGGGTAAAGGTGCGAAATGCGATTTGTGATGGGTGATGTGGCGGTGGGACAGTCGGCAGAGCCCGATCATAATATCGCAATCGGCAGTTGGAGTGGTAAGTGCGAATGGGAACAAGCGAAATAATGCGAAGTGTGAAATGCGATATCACAATTCTAAATATCGCAAATCTGGAGGAATAGTAGAATTTTTGTTTAGAAAAGACTGTGAAGTGCGATTTCGGAAAGGAGATGCGATTGTGGTCGAGTGGAAAGGAAATGTGATGCGATTTGCGGTAAGTCTCGAAAGGAAAAGGGGGAAGGTGCGATTTCCAATATGTGATATCGCAATATCATAATCGGTTACAATGAGCAGTAAGTGTTAAAGTAAAAGGGAAAATTCGCGAAGCACGATTTGCAAAGTACAGTAGTGGGGATTTCGAGGAGGAAAGGTGAAGTTCGACCTTGGATGGTTTTTCAAGCGTTTTGTGACTAAAGGGGGTAAGGCAACCATGATCGATAAAAACAAAGGAATACGACAGGCTGAAAAGTGTTCTTATGAATAAAAAAGTGGGTGTGGCAATGGGAATAAGCGGGAAAAAACGGAGATGGAGGGCGTAATAGCAGAGATGGAAGAGAGATGGAAGACGAAGCAGGAGGTGTTGGAGAACTTCCCTCTGGGCTATACTACCCATACATGTTATCAACCTGCCTATTTATTCAAGAAAGACAGACAATATGTTCATGAAAATACAAGCACTGATCTAATCTATTTCCAATAAATCATAAGCGAGAAAGAATTTTTGGTTTGTGGGAAAAGGTCTACCCTCCTCGAGCTCTATTGACATAGTTGAGAGGGGAAGGCTGGCCTCACAACTTTATGGATTTTATCAAATATTCTACCACTATGTAAGTAGATTAAATCTATAGCAAAAGACAGCAGGAAGTGAACTAAAACATCAGTAAAAATATTAGCAAACTAGCTAAATGTTCAGAAGAAAAACTAGCTAAATGACATGAAATAAAATAATGGAAACAACAGAGAAGCTTAGGCACATAGGTTGGGCCCTAAGACACAACCCCAACTCTTTGGAACTAGATCAATAGAAATTCATATGAATACTCATTGCATTAAAAATGTGGTCTTATTACATCCCGAAGGTCTTAAACAACAAAAGCCTAATAGCTTGCAGCAAAATTTCTGAATGGAATCGAATCCCCTAAAATGGAGTGAAATCGACTAGAATCTCTCTCTCTCTCTCTCTCTCTCTCTCTCTCTCTCTCTCTCTCTATGACTTACTTACACTTTCCTTTCCTCTTGATATGTGGTTGCATGCTTCAAAAATTTCTTCAAATGACAATTGATATACATATCCTTTACTCATGAGATTAAGAAGATCAATCCAATCATCCCTAATTGTTCTAAGTAAGAGGGTTTTAGTGTGTCAAATACTAAATGATGCAATTTTGTCCTCTTAGCATTATACATGAACCTCTCTATTAGATCCTCAAGGCTCTCATCTTCTTCTTGGTTCATTCGAAAAAATTCTTCTCTAAGATCACGATCTTTGTAGAAATATCTTTTGCATATCATTCCATGATCTTATTAAATTAGTACCTAGACTCATGAACCATTTAAGAGCTCTATCCTTCAATGTTATAGGAAACAATCTTAGTTTTTGAGTGTGTGATAAGTAGCCATAATACCTACAAAGTATCTCAAATTCAAAGAGAAATGTTTTGGATCCTCTGTCCTCATACCATGGAAGTTGGGAAGGAAAGATGGAGGGATGTTCTTCATATGTACACTGATGTCCATATCTTGAATGGGAAACCCAATAAGATCTTATGCATTGCCATCATGTCCATCCATCTCTTCTACCTTCAAAATTTTATGGTGATGTGGTTCTTACTAGACCATGTGGTCAAGTGGGGGCGTTGGTATTGGAGAAGGATTTTTTTTTTTCTTCTTAGTATCCCTACTCCTATGAGACATGAAAATTAGATATTTTTGTACTTTTTTTTAATATTTTTTGAAATTTCATGAAAAGAAAGGAAAGTAGAAAAGAATGCTAAAAACAAAATCAAAGCATTTACTAGATAACTCCCCGGAAACGGTGCCAAAAAGTGGTGAGCCCTGGTATTGCACCAAGAGTGCTGAAACTCCCAGGGGATGCCCTACTTTACTTTATCAACCCGGGGTTCGTACAAACTTGGAGGTGGCAGTGCTATATACACAGCAGATGCATTATGTTCAAGCCAAACCAAAAAAAACCAAACCAAAGGAACCAAAATTAATTATTATCCCAACAATACAAGGAAATAGTTGGCAACTTCTAACAATCTCCACCTTGACAACAATTTACCTGATATATCATGCCCAAATTATTCAT
Organism: Pinus albicaulis; assembly: GCA_034641835.2. Taxonomy (NCBI): domain Eukaryota; kingdom Viridiplantae; phylum Streptophyta; class Pinopsida; order Pinales; family Pinaceae; genus Pinus; species Pinus albicaulis. Next base: position 1,210,447,468 of record CM076572.1, on the reverse strand, counting down.
CACCTTCCTTGCAAGCCGAGAGAAGCTAGGCACCATTTAGCTTCTCTAACAATACTAGTTTTGTGAACATGTCTGCACAATTTTGCTTTGTATGGAATTTTTCCAGCGCCACCACTCCACTTTCATCAATAACATATCTTACAAAATGGTATTTAATAGGTAAATTTTTTGTTTTGATATGATAAGTTGGATTCCGTGCCAAATGAATAACACTTTGACTATCAAAATTACTTTCACCTTGTTCTGCATCCTTCCAAACTCACCTTGCAAACATTTTAACCAAATTTCCTCTTTGCAAGCATGTGAGACAACTATGTATTCTGCCTCAGTATTGGATAAAGAAACTATGTTTTGAAGCTTTGAAATCCAACTAATAGCTCCACTTGGAAAATTAAAAGCGTATTTAGAGGTGGATCTCTTGTTGTCTAAGTCGCCTACAAAATCTGAATCAACGTAGCCACATACTGAATCACTACTACCATTATAGGTGATACAATAATTACTTGTGCCCCTAAGATACCGAAGCACCCATTTCACTTCTTCTCACTTCTCATTACCTGGATTTTCCATGTATCTACTCACAACACCAATTGCATGTGAAATATTTGGCCTTGTACTAACCATCACATACATTAAGCATCCTATTTCATTAACATATGGTACATGAGATATATACTCCTTTTATTCATCATTATTAGGACACAAACCTGAAGAAAGATTGAAATGAGAAGCTAAAGGGATTTAAACAGGTTTCACATTATTCATACTAAAATCTCATAATTATTTTCTCCACATAATTCTGTTGTGATAACCACAACTTACTATTTTTCTTGTCTCTATGTATCTCCATGCCCAAGATTTGTTTTTCTTCTCCAAGATCCTTCATTTAGAAATTCCTAGCCAACTGAACCTTTAACCTTTTCATCTCAACCATGCTTTTGCTTGCTACAAGCATATCATCAACATATAACACCAAAATAATGAATATGCCATTTTCCAACTTTTGAAAGAAAGCACAATGATCATACTCACTTTTTTAAAAATTGGAGCTCATCATGCAGGAATCAAACTTCTTGTACCATTGCCTGGGAGACTTCTTCATTCCATATAATGACTTCTTGAGTTTGCAAAAAAACCTCTTGTTGTTATTTTGAACAAACCCTTATGGTTGTTCCAGATATGTATCCTCATCCAAACCTCCATGTAAGCATGTTGTTTTACCATCTAGTTGCTCTAACTCTAGATCAAGTAATGCAACTAATGCTAATACAGTTCTAATTGAAACAAGCTTAACAACTGGTGAAAAAATCTCATGGAAATCAATACCTTCCTTTTGAGAATATCCTTTTGCAACCAGTCTTGATTTGTACTTCTAAACAATATCATTAGCTCGTTTCTTCAATTTGTAAACCCACTTGCAACCAAAAACCTTCTTATCCTTAGGAAGTTCCACCAGATCCCATGTCTTATTTCTTTGTAAGGCATACATTCCCTCTTTCATTTATACTTTACATTTATCACTATCAGATACTTCCATTGCTTACTGATAACAACTAGGTTCTCCATCATTAGTAATTAAATCAACAAATGTAGAAATTTAGCCATAAGATCTGATCCGTGTATACCATAGTGCAATTTGTTGCGGTATTTCCTCAGTTTCTTGAGAAAATTCTCTATCCTCGTCTGCTTTTGTAGGAGTTTCTTCATCAACATATTCATGATCCTCCTCCCTTGAAGATGATTGAGTTTCCAATTGAACTTGTTGAATCTGTGGTACTTTTTCCTGTTTCATTTCACCATCTACATCTGATTTCATGAGCGACGATTCATCAACTATGACATCTCTTTTAATGATGATTTTGTAGTTAGCAGGATCCCACAATCTATATCCCTTAACTCCATCACCATATCCAACCAATATTAGTCTTCTTTTATTTTGGATCTAACTTAGAACATTGATTCTTTGGAATAAGAGCATAGGCATCACAACCAAAAACTTTAAGATTTGAATAATCACAAGGTTGACCTATCCATACCTCTTTTGTAATATTAAAGTTAATTGCAGTTGATGGTGATTGAATTACCAAATATCACGTTGTAAGAACTACGTTGTCAAATTGGTAATGTTGGTAGTGATGAAAATTTAGCTATGAAATTAAAGTTAACACTAAATATGTCATCATGTAATGGTTTTTTTGAGGTTCAAGTTGATTATCTAAATAAAATTTATATGATTGATTGATATATTTTCATTATTTAGTATTTATATGATATGTAAATTACATATTGTAGTAATATAAATTTATAATTAATTTACATGATAAATTTATCTAAATTTAATTTATTAAAAATTATTAATATAATTGTTAGTAAAGGATAATTGATGTGAAGAAATAAATGTTAATGTTAATATTAATGAATTATTGATATTACAAATCCAATGAATTAGAACCTGATTGGGCCTAATGGTTAACATCATCCCTAGTTGTGCTCGGAAGGGGGGTAAGGGAATGGTATCGTCAGGCCCTTATGGGTAAGGGAATGGTATGGGTGGGCCCTTATCACATGTGGGCATCATTGTAAGACGGGAAACCTGACTTTTTTTCCATATGTACCGGGCTCTCGGGATACATGGAAAATGCCCATGAAAAATTCTTGTCGCCTTCTCAAATAAGCATTAATTAGTACTATATGCAATCTCCTTACGACGTTTCCTTTGCAACATTTGGTGCAATTGCTCTAACTCTAGATCAAGTAATGCAACTAATGCTAATACAGTTCTAATTGAAACAAGCTTAACAACTGGTGAAAAAATCTCATGGAAATCAATACCTTCCTTTTGAGAATATCCTTTTGCAACCAGTCTTGATTTTTACTTCTAAACAATATCATCAGCTCGTTTCTTCAATTTGTAAACCCACTTGCAACCAAAAACCTTCTTATCCTTAGGAAGTTCCATCAGATCCCATGTCTTATTTCTTTGTAAGGCATACATTCCCTCTTTCATTTCTACTTTCCATTTATCACTATCAGATACTTCCATTGCTTCCTGATAACAACTAGGTTCTCCATCATTAGTAATTAAAGCAACAAATGTAGAAATTTAGCCATAAGATCTGATCCGTGTATACCATAGTGCAATTTGTTGCGGTATTTCCTTAGTTTCTTGAGAAACTTCTCTATCCTCGTCTGATTTTGTAGGAGTTTCTTCATCAACATCTTCATGATCCTCCTCCCTTGAAGATGATTGAGTTTCCAATTGAACTTGTTGAATCTGTGGTACTTTTTCCTGTTTCATTTCACCATCTACATCTGATTTCATGAGTGACGATTCATCAACTATGACATCTCTTTTAATGATGATTTTGTAGTTAGTAGGATCCCACAATCTATATCCCTTAACTCCATCACCATATCCAACAAATATTAGTCTTTTTATTTTGGATCTAACTTAGAACATTGATTCTTTGGAATAAGAGCATAGGCATCACAACCAAAAACTTTAAGATTTGAATAATCACAAGGTTGACCTATCCATACCTCTTTTGTAATATTAAAGTTAATTGTAGTTGATGGTGATTGAATTGCCAAATATCACGTTGTAAGAACTACTTTTTCCCACAATTCTTGCAGAAACTTGGCATTACTGAGCATACTCCTTGCTCTCTCTAGAAGATTCTTATTCATACGTTCAATAACATCATTTTTCTGAGGAGTATAAACTTTGATTTTATGTCTTTCATTCCCATCTTCCTTGAAATAATTTTTGAATTCCTTTGAATTAAACGCGGTTCCATTGTGATTTCACAAACATTTAATTGACCTGCAAGTGCTCTTTTCAACCAAAGCTCTATACTTTCGAAAAGCATCAAATACGTCAAATTTTCTTTTCAGTAAATATTTCCACACCTTTCTAGAGTAATCATCTATAAATGTTACAAAATATGAAGATACTCCAAAAGATACTTTAGGACATGGTCCCCAAAGATATGAATGGATGTACTCAAGGATACCTTTAATAACATGTTTTCTTGTTTTAAATTTTTGTCTAGATTTCTTTCCATAAATACAATTCTCATAGAAATTCAAATTCAGATATTTCAAGCTTGGAAGTAACTTACGATCAACCAATACCTTCAACCCTTTCTCGCTCATATGACCCAAGTGTTGATGCCATAAAAAAGTAGAGTCACTTTCACCTTTAGATGTACTGTTGCATTATTTTTTTATGTCCTTCCTTCAAGCTTATAAAGGTTCCAAAACCTTTTAGCCTTCATCGCTACTAGGATTCCTTTCGTCACCTTCATAACTCCACCTTGTATTGTACATTTATAACGAACATAATCTAACACTCCCAAAGATATTAAGTTATTTCTAAGCTCATGAACATGCCTCACCTTTGTTAACATTCTAATAGTACCATCATAAATTTTAATCCTAATACTACGAATCCCAACAGTTTTTCATGTAACATCATTACCTATGAAAACCGCACCGTCATTAATAGATTGGTATGAAGAGAACCAATTCCTATGAAGGCACATATGATGGGAAGCACAACAATCTAGCAACCAATTATGATGATGTTGAGAAAGAATAGAAGTGGACAATACCTCATCAACAATACCTGCACTTGTTTCAGTTGAATTAACTTCCTTTGTAGAGTCCTTTTTAGCAGCTTGTTCCTTTATTTTCCAACAATCCTTCTTAAGATGCCCTGATTTGTTACAATACCAACACTTTAACTTACTCTTCTTTCCTCTTGACTTCGATCTTGATGTGTCTCTCAAATTATAATATTTTCTTTTGATTGACCTCTAGCCACCATTGCTTCTGATGTTGAGGTTTCAAGGTTAGATTTCTGTCGAGTTTTCTCAGACAACAAAGTTCCCATAAAAACAACAAAATCAATGGTATCGGTAAAAATAAAACAGATAGGGGTTACAAAATCATCCCAAGACTTAGGTAGAGAACACAATAATGTAACTGCTTTGACTTCCCCTTTGAGATTTACATCTATACTAGGCAACTAACATAAAAGAGTATTGAAAGAATTCAAATGATTAGAGATAAGTGTACCTTACTTCATCCACAAAATGTATAACTTCCGCTTCAAGTAGATTCTATTAGTAAAGGACTTCATCTTATAAAGGATTTCTAACTTGGTCCATAAGCCTGCAGTTGTTTTCACTCCAACGATGTTAAACAAAACATCATTTTCTAAGAAAAACCGAATGACACTGAGGGCTCTTGCATCCATGTCCTCCTAGTCGTCATTATCTATGCCCACAGGTTTATTTTCCCTATCTATCAATGCCTTTGCCACTCCTTGTTGCACGAGCATATCCTGCATCTTAACCTTCCATATCTCAAAACTATTACTTCCATTGAACTTTTCGATTTCAAACTACGCACTTTGCATCTTCGCCATTAACTCAAAATTTTCCCAAAAGCTCGAAACCCACTCTCCATTTTTATTTTTTATGTTTTTCATATTGCCTCTATAGGCTTACATGGATAAATAACAACCTATCATATTTTTTCTATATGTGTCCACAATTTTTAAATCAATTACATAAAAAATGTTTTACATAAAACAAAAAATTTCCTTTTATATTTTTTTTCCAAAAACTTAGATTAGGAAAAAGAGAAATAATTGAAAAACTTCTTGGCACAATTGTTACATAATAATTTATTGAACAACTTGTATCGATAATTTAAAAACTTCTTGGCACAATTGTTACATAATAATTTATTGCACAACTTGTATAGCAGTAAATGTCGGCTTGCTAAAACAATTGAAGTAAATACTATCGGTTGGTTTTGAATGCATTTATGAAATTAAAATAGAGCTAGGAACTTTTGAAGACTACTCCATTGAAAATTACAAGCATCTTCATGCCTCTTTTTCCAAGCTGGCTGTGAATAGCTCTGTGGATCACTTCAATTAACACTGTATTTATTTCACCATTATCTAACAATATTGAGACAAAATGAGTAAGCAATTTATGAATGGAAACACCTACAGATGTGTCACAAACATTAATTTGAGAAAATAACTCCAATACTGAGAGAGATTTGGTAGCATTTGTGGAGTTGGCGAACATGTCTTGTTCTGTGGTGTTGGCTACTCGAAAGCTTTCTTGATATTGTGTAGAAGAAATGAATTTTTATTTAGCTTATATTACATTAACCATGAAATTGCCAACATTCATGGCACACTTTCCATCACATTTGTAGAGCAAATTATAGCAAAGTATTAAACATACAAATACAAATTACTATTTTAAATAAAAATAGTACAAAGAATCACATTAATTACCATGGCCCTCATGTACCTTCCTCTTATCACTTTTTAAATACCCTTCCTCTTATTACTTTTTAAATACCCGATGTTTGTAACTTATTCTTAATCAAATAGTGTCAATTTTGTAAAACTATAATCTACAAGTCCCACTTTTTATAGCTTTGATGGAAGGGTATAGTATCTAAATTCCCTTGCCCTTTAAGAAGCAACCTCAATTACTGTACCACCCACCTCGATATCCAATCTAGACATCTGAGGTTATTCTAAATTGATCATCTCTAGCCATTTTCTTTTATTGTGGATCAAGTTATAAACTTATAACTTGTGAAATCCCTAACCATTTTATTTGATTCTGGATCAAGTTATAAACTATAATATACTCTCTCTCCAGAAGACTTTACAATATATATTGGATGGAGGGAAATGTTATGATAAAACTTGTACAAAAATCCCCTTAGGGTTGTCTCAACTTACTCTATTGTTAATTACATAGTGTGAATTTTGTAAACTATAATCTAAACTAAGGACTGAGTGTGTTTTTTTTTGTATGTTTAGTTTGGAATTGAAAAAAAATAAAAATTGTAAAAGCTAAAATTATGTAGCGAAAACTTTGTTTAAAATTTCACAATAAAAAGTTGAGTAAGTTTGACATCATATAATATGAAAATCATTTATGATTATAAAATAAAAAACATGGAATATTTTTTTGCTCAATAAGGTAATTAAATATATGTATATAGTTTCTTAATTTCCCTCTTTAAATAAACTACATTCCACATGAATACCATGAGTCAATGCCATGGACTATTTTTATAGTTTATTATTATTTTAGTTTATTATTTTTATTTTTATCGTATTTTGACCTACTTAAAAAGTTCATTACATTATGTCAATCTTTTTATTTAATTTACTTTTATTTTTATTCTTATTTTTATTTTTGTGTAATTTGACATAATCAAATTGTTAAATCAAGGTTAAAATCTAACAAATTTTTAATAACAACATTTCAACTTAAAAGTCACCAAAACTTAATTTCAATCTAACTTATTGAAAAGAAAAAAAACTAACATTATAAAAAACATAAAAAAATTATTTGCTTGTAGATCTAATGGCTAAAACATTTGTAGTGAAAAACTAAGTAAGTTTGACATCATATAATATGAAAATTGTTTATAATTACAAAGTAACAAACATGTAATATTTTCTAGCTATAATTAGGTAATTTAAGATATGTATATACTTTTTTAATTTCCCTCTTTAAATAAACTACATTCCACATGAATACCATGGGCCAATACCATGGATTGTTTTTATAGTTTATTGTTATTTTATTTTATTTTGTATTTTGACCTAGTTAAAATGTTCATTACTTATGTCAATCTTTTTATTTAATTTACTTTTATTTTTATTTTTGTGTAATTTGACATATTCTAAATATTTGAAGTTAAAATTTAACAAATTTTTAATAACAACATTATAACTTAAAAGTTACTAAAACTTAAATTCAATCTAACTTATTAAAAAGAAAAAAAACTAACATTATAAAAAACATATAAAAAACTATTTACTTGTGGTTCTAATGGCCTTAAACATTTCAATCATCTAACGTTTGATCCAATGACTCAAACATGGACACAGTAACAACTAGGAGAGTTGTTTTCAAATAAGAATTTTTTTTCCCATGAAATTATATTTTTAATAATAAATATAAATTCATATTTTTTAAAAACTTTGAAAAATAAAATTATATAAATTTAATAACTTAGAATTACAATTTTTTTAATTATAATTAATTTTTTAATAAAATTAACATACATATATATACCCCAGCCACATTACCCTTCTCTTAAAATCATTGGCCAAGACCTTGCCTGATGCGGACAAGCTACTTCGTTCCTTACCTTTGACTTGATTTACTGCTTTAAGGAGTCATGCCCAAACTCTTTATTAGACCAGGAAACCGGATATATATATATTATTTTTTATTTGATGATGATGATGGTGGGAAACCTCCCTTCTCTTACTCCATATTATTCAATAAGACAGAAAACTTTGATTTTTTTTTTGCATTTATAAATATATCTAAATAATATATAGATATTAATATGCAATTATGGATTTTTGGCCTTCCTTATGCACCAAATGGATTTTTATCTAATGTTGTTTAAATGCAAAACCCTTGAGCAAGGCTTAATAGCAAAAGCTAATTTTGTATACCGAACATTGGAAAGAGAGAGTTTTGACATTGCAGTGTTTTTCATTTATCGGGTGGTGTCAATGGCTACAATGAGAAGTGAGTTCTGTGCCTTTTGCGATTTTAGAAGGTTAACTTATATATGTATAAGTATTTAAAATTTGGTTTTAAATAAATAAAATTAACATTTTAATTCAAATATATTTTATTACTCCGGATGCGGATGATTAATTGGTGTGACGGGACATCCGTCCCTGGGCATCTCCCAAGGAGACTCGCATGGGATGGCCATATGGCCCCCAATGGCTTAATTAATTTCAACATCAATCCGCCAGCTCTTAGAGCATTAACTCACCAATGCCGGCACTCTTTCATCCTCGGCTCGTTCAGTCGATTCATAATGGCTTCTGTCTCGGGCTCTCCAGAACATCCCCTGCTCTATCTACCGCTCCTTGCATCTTGTTTGCAGCGCATGCCCTGTTGCTTGTGCAGAGCCCAACGCCCGCACACAGAGAGGGTGTCACTGCTCTCTGTTCAGCTGTATTGAAACTACGCCTGATTGTCATTTTTCTCATAGTGCTTTCTGTCACTCCAACTCCAAATTGCAGGCTCCTCTTGGCTTTCACTATTGTTTCGCTCCTGTCCAGGCTCGTTCTCCTTGTCTCAGGCCAATTCAAGCTGCTACGCCCGCCATGCCTAGGCTCAGACACCGAATGAGGTGCCGCCGAGGTGCAACTCGTGGTAGGCCTGCGAGCGCGTGTCCCTCATCCAGTCTCGGCAAAGATACCTCTGCTGAGGATGTTGAGAGGCGCCAATATCAGGACTCCCGCTGTCAATGGAGCCATGATAGCCCTCCTGGCTTTGCCCACGACAATCAACCCTCTTCACCTCCTTTTGGCGTTTCATCGAGTCCCGCTTCCCCTGTCCCTCGTACTTCAGGAAGTCATATTCTGCGGCAAACCTCGCAGAGGGCGGAGCTCCGCTTTGATTGTTCCTATAATCGTCCTACTGTCACTGCTTACATTACAGTCACCCTGCGAGAAGAGTCGACTCTCTATCCTCCTCCTTTGCCTGGACCACTGCCCTCTCCTCTTGTTCTTCGCCCTGACCCCGATGCAACTTCTTCTGTTCGTCCGGTTGATCCCCGTGCTACTGCTTCTCCCGACCTGAGTCTTCTCTCAATGCAGGTGGACGCAAATATCTTAGGAAAAGATGGAGATCAGAGCGTTGCTGCAGAAGATTCAGAGGAGCAATACTGGTGTCGCATAGAGGAGGAGCCACCTTCTCCAGCCCACGCGCAGTAAATCCGGTTTGCCTTGGTTTAATATGGTACCTACGTTCCACTATTTTGCAAGATGTACTTTTTTTTTTCGTTGTCTACAGCAACAGAAGCTGCATGCTATTGCCGTCTTTCTTTGGTTTTCTTATGATGAATGTAATGGACTACACACCGGTTTCCCTCTCAAGGGTGGTGCAACTTCTCTTAAAAGAACTGGTTTCCCACTCTGGGCAGTTCGTCATTTTGTTAGAGCATGGATATCAAGCCTAGTCTCAGGCTCCCACAGCTGAACTGAGGCAGTTTTGTAACAGTATGTTTCCATAATAGAATTAGCATAATTTAGAAAATATATATATATATATATATATATATATATATATATATATATATTTTATTAAATTTTAACTTAAAAACTTAAAAAATGTAAAATAATTAGAATATATGAGAGTTATCAAATTGGTTCAAATCAAGAAAATTTATAAATTCTATACCAATATAATTTGATGAAATTTTATTCCGTTTTCAAGATAAGTGGTTAATTGATGGATGAGATGTCTCAAAATCTTACCTAGACGGAACGGATTCTTAGTTCACTAAGAAATGATGTTAATGGAAGTAAAGATATTGGTGGGATGGCATATATGTAGAGAAAAAAAGAAAAATCATAATGAAAAGTTTACAAGTTTTAAATTTAATTTTTGCTTTCAAGAGTTTACAAAGATGAGAAAACGGTAAATCAAGAATCTATGATTTTATAAAGGATTGATTTTCTGGTATTTTAGAAATCTTTTTAAATATATTTATTATAAAATATTTTAAATAAGCAAGTTTTCAAATAAGAAAAAAATTTAGATTTTAGAATAGGAAAAACTTACAAGTATTTAATCTAATTTTTGCTTTCAAGGATCTACAAAAGTGAGAAAATGGTAAACCAAGAATCTGTGATTTTATGAGTGATTAATTTTCTGGGATTTTAGATTTTTTTAAAATATATTTATTATAAAAGATTTTAAATAAACAAGTTTTCAAATTTTAAAAAAAATATTGATTTAAGTTTATAAAGAATAGTAATTTTGAAAAGAAGTGGTGAGTGTTGTGTTTTTTTTTAAAATAAGTTTACAAATGGTATTTTGATTTATTAAATGCATTTTTTTTTAGTAAATTCTCTGTTGCAATTAGATAGCAGTCATCTTTTTTGTTTTAAATAAATAAAATTAACATTTTAATTTAAATATATTTTATTAAATTTTAACTTAAATACTTGTTCAAACCAAGAAAATTAGTAAACTCGATACTAAATTGATTCAAATCAAGAGTTATTGCGGATGCCTTCACATTTAACTGGGGATGCACATAAACGCATATCAGTCACAGCCGAAATTTAACTGAGGATGCACATTTAATGCGCATAAGAAATTTCAGGGCAGCAGATGTCCTCACATACTGAGAATGCCCAGAAGAAAACCAATTCTCACATTTCACTGAGAATGCCAATCCTCACATTTAACTCAGAATGCACACAAGAAAACCAAAAATACTTGCAGATGGAAATGCAGAATTTCTATAGAAGATAGGATGTATTATATCAAGGTAGATACACCTACCGTTTATTTTAAATTATTATTATTATTAGTTTTAAAAATAAACAATATATTAGTCAAATCTATATATATTTAAAAAAAACATGTAACAATACTTTTAACAATGGAAATTTAATTTCACTTTATCATGGATATTCTTAACTTGTAAATAATTTTTCTTACAATACCATGAGCAAGTACCATGGTTTATCAATACCACATGCCTAATATTACATGTGTAGATATGACATTTTTTACTTAAATAATTTGACTTAAATTAATTAAAATAGGATAAGAGATAGATATTAACCCTTAATTTTTATATAATAACTTTTTGTAATAATAATCTTTTTACTGAGACTGTTGTACCATAATAAATTCCTAACACAAAAAATACCTAATAAATCCATCTAATTGAGAAAATATTTACACTAGTACTTTATCTTTTTACTCATAAAATTATACTGTACATTACATTAATAATTAACTCACTATCTTTTTATCTTGTCTATTAAATATCACTTTATTATTATGAAATAGACCAGAAAAGACATTGCACCAATTATAGACTTAGTGTTGAGATTGGTATTGATGTTGATATATTGTCGTTTATTATTATGAAATAGACCAGAAAAGACATTGCACCAATTATTGACTATTGTTGAGATTGGTATTGATGTTGATATATTGTCGTTTGAACCCAGATTCATCCGACGGGATGAAGTGTGCATAATAGTGTCGTTTGTATTACTTTAATATTATAATAGTATTTTTAACTAATAATATTTTTATTAACTTACAATTGTATTATCATAATTTTATTAAGAAATATCAATTTATAAAATATTTAATTAAATATTATTTTTTAATATTTATTTAGATTATATAATTGTATTATTATAGTTTTATTAAAAATATTAATTTGTAAAAATTCAAATTATTTATAATATTTTTGTAAGTTTATATAAATATAATTATTAACTTAAATTTTTTATTTAATTATTAATAATTATTAAGTATATAGTAAAGATTTAATCTCATTTCTTTTTCGCCTCCTATATATTTTGATCCACATCTCATCTCCTCCACAATGAGATCTGCTTGTTCGAGATAAGCTGCATTCAAGGGTTCTTCCTCTGCTGTATTAATGGCTGCTGCAGGTGCAAACTCTTTCGTCAATCCAAAGTGGGGCAACGTGATTCCCGTGGAAAGTGTGCAGGAGCTTCTCAAAAATCATGCCCACTCACATGAAACTGTTCCTGGCCGATATATCAGGTCTCAGCAAGAGAGGCCCACGACCTCCTCATTACCGGTTTCCCTTCAAACTGCAATTCCTGTCATCGACATGGAGAAGTTGAGCATCTTGCCTGGACAAGATGATCACAGGCGGCAAGAAATGCTGAGGCTTTCCATGGCTTGCCAAGATTGGGGTTTCTTTCAGGTATGCAATTCCCATAAACAAGCAAGTCAAGTTGTACATTCTCAGTGGGTTAAGTATTAATCTGATCATATTTGCGATATCTTTAATCTAAATAAAATTAACTGTTTAACCTCACTCCAAGTCAAGTTGTACATTCTCAGTGGGTTAAGTATTAATCTGATCATATTTGCGATATCTTTAATCTAAATAAAATTAACTGTTTAACCTCACTCTTCTTCGTCTTAAATCTGTTTGACTTTGCTCTTATCTATCTGTAACTATCCATCCATCTTTGGATGTCACTTATGAATGCTATAGCAGTATATTTGTACTGATTGATCATAGGTTTATATGTGTACTCATTAATCATAGGTTTAGATCTATGCTAATTAATAGTTAGGATGTCACTTGTGAGTCCCAGAGAATTATATTTGTACTGATTTTCCTGGATGATTGCTGCTAATGCAATGATTTCTCAGATTGTGAACCATGGGATTCCTCATTCTTTAATTGATGAGATAAAGGGTGTAGCTAAAGAGTTCTTTAACCTTCCATTACAAGAAAAACAGAAATATGTTCCCCAAGAAGGAGATGTTCAGGGATATGGTAAGACTTTCGTGATAGCTGAGGATCAAACGTTGGATTGGGGTGACTTGTTTGCTTTGGCACTTATGCCTCAAAGCCTTAAAAATCTGACCCTCTGGCCCACTGTCCCCACAAATTTCAGGTATCTGAAATTGTTTTTTTAATCGGAGTCATGGGTATTGTCACTACATTAATTTATTATTAGTATTGATCAGAGTGATGGGTATTGTTATAAAGAGCTTAATTGGTTAATGGGCAGGGATACTGTTGAGAGGTATGCAATAGAGGTGCAGAGAGTTGCTCAAGAGGTGTTGAGTTTGTTTGCTGAAAACCTGAATCTGGAGGGTACTCATTATTTCAAGGAGAAATTTGGGTCAGAGCCCATGAATTTGATGCGCATGAACTTGTACCCTCCTTGCCCTAGACCAGAGCTTGTTCTGGGTTTGAGTCCTCACTCTGATGGAGGGGGGCTAACATTGCTCCTGCAGGATGACGAAACAGTAGGCTTGCATGTCCGGAAAGATAATCAGTGGGTTCCTGTGCAACCCATTCCATATGCCCTTGTTGTAAACATTGGGGACTTGGTAGAGGTAATTATCCCAATTAGGATAATTAATAAAATTGCTTAGATTTTGTTGGAGACATTAATAATTTTTGAAGGTCTATTCAAGGTGCTATTCATGGTGTACGCAGGTAATGACAAATGGGAGATATAAAAGTGTGGAGCATCGCGCAATAACAAATGCAGAGAGAGCCAGGCTTTCAATTGCGCTTTTCTACAGTGCAGGTATGGATGCAGAGGTAGCTCCAGCATCGAAACTAGTGGATGAACACCACCCCTGCGTGTACAGGAAGTTCAAACACGAGGAATACATTCGCTATTACCTGTCGAGACAACTTAAAGGGAAACACCCGCTTGCAGACTTTGCCAAGCTTGACATCAACAATAATTAAGCTCAGCCGCTGTTTAAAAAACAGATCACCCTGTCCAATAATGTTGTCATATGTTGGTTTGTGTATGTTGTCATATGCTGGTTTGTTTTACAAAATCCTAGCTCATTACATTAAGCAGTAGTCTAACTGGATTGCTTTTTTGTTCTGAAAATCATTGAAATTTAGGTAAGAGTTTAAAAAAAATCTGGTAAGGATTTTTGTAAATCCAAGTTATAGTTATCAATCTTTAATATTTTAGGTGTCCTGGAAGTTTTCGATGGTGCTGAATCCATTTCTACCATCAAAAACATGATTCAAACACTGCTATTGCAAAATTTCTGAAAAAAAAAAATTGCCCGGATTCCAGCCAATTTTGACCATCCAGACAATTCCTCTAACTACTCAGACAACTCCTTACATTAAACTAATTTAAAAGTAAATTAAAATAATTACGCTTAAATCTTTTCCTTCTTTCCTTATTTGTCACTGGAAACCTGGGAAGAAAATCCATTCCATTCATCGAACTTCACCTGCATTCATCAGATTTGACTTACCATGAAGCCTCAGTGTCCACATTACACCAAATTAAATTAGGGAAATCCCAATAACAAAATTACTAAGTCTAATAATAACTGCTATTATACTCTTATGATTATTAAGTTGTATCACTAGTCCATTAAAAATATGCACATAAGAAGCCTAAACCCTCAATTGGAATTCCAACTATACCTGAAACACTAGACAAATTACCAACTACTCCTAACCCAACTATTAATAAATGACCACAACTCGTAACACTTTGCCTTAAAGCCGTCATCATACTATGCGAGATGACGGTATTTTAGAGCATTGTCATTTTTTTCCTTATTTTTGAGCGATGAGATGGGAAATCATGAATAAGATGGTCATGTTTCTAGCATGTAATGTACTCATTTGACAAATTAAAGTACCTCATCTTTTATTGGTCAAGCTCATTAATGATGCACATAGAGATGAAAGGGGAATGTTTTATTTCAAATCGACCTACATACACCTTCAAATTAGTAAAAAATGAAATACTTCAACCATCATCTTCTATTGGTAGAGTTCATTAATGGTGTAAAGAGATAAAGGAGGCTATTCTATTTCAAATTGACTTACACATATTCTCAAATTAGTACCAAATGAATTACTTCAACCATCATGAATAAGAGGAGCAAGTCTTAACATGCATAGAAAACCTAGCATCATATGCTCAAGCAAATTTTACATAGGCTACAGTTTCTAGAAGAAAGTCCAAAACTATGAGACAAAGGTAACATGACTTTTCACAAATTGGATTGAAAGGAGATAATTTCTAGACAAAGAAAAATTGTACTCCATGCTCATTAAATAAAGATTTTGAGGACTAAAATCCTACCAAAATAAGGAAGTATGATCTAGATTTGATGATTATATAAATTTCTGTTTATGTACATATGTTTAGAGTGGAAAAAATGGAGGAACCAACTTGTAAGAGCAATTTTATCAACAAGTCTTAGTTTGAAGAATTGGGGCCTGAAAACTTCTAAAGACATTCTAAGGCTTTAAATGATTTTTTTTTGGATAAAACTTTCTCACTTAAGCATGAGACCTTATGATTTTTTTCTACACATAAATAATGTCTTTCCAACCATGCAAGAATCATCTAGAGAAGAAATGACAATAATGAAATTAAAATATTATCAAAATATAACCATAGTAAAAAAAATAAAAATAAAAAATAAAAATAAATTTTTAATAAATGCATAATACATTTCTAATATACATTAATTTAGTTATCAGTTATAATTTTCAGTAAATTTTATAAAAAAAATTATATAATTTATGTGGCCTTTAGAATTCATCCCTTGATGTTATAACTAAACTCATCTGTGGATCCCGTGCCTAATTTAGTTATTACAAAGGTGTTTAGTTTTGGTGAAAATGTAATCTTCTAAACTATAATGTGAATTCATCTCTTGATGTTATAACTAAATTCTGCCTAATTTAGTTATTACAAAGGTGTTTAGTTTTGGTGAAAACGTATTCTTGTGAATTCATCTTTTGATGTTATAAATAAATTCATCTGTCAATCCATGTCTAATTTAGTTATTATAAAAGTATTTAGTTTTGGTAAAAATGTAATCTTATATTATTATATTATAAAAATGTGATTTTAGGAAAAACAAAATATTAGTATAATTTTGATAAAAATAAAATCTTATATTACATAGCTACAAAGATTTTTCTTACATGTGATATGTCTTGAACAATCTAAAAATTAATATTCAAAGTTTCTTGTGACAAAATAAATCAAAGTTAAAGATAATGATTCTAAATTCATCCCAAAAGAAAATCACCTTAATGTTATTTTTATCAATGCTGAACTTGTTAACTTGATGAGAGTAAGTGCCTCAGTTTTATCGTTGCCACTAATATTCATTGCAGTTGTTTCTTTTGTGTTAGTGATTCTCTTTGTAATACTTTTGTGTTAGTGATTTTCTTTGTAATAAATCTTTTGCATTACAATGGTATACTATTAAATTGAGATATAAGAGGAATCAAATAAAGGCATTAATTTAGATATTAGTTCAATTAATTAAATTACGAGTTTAATCATATAAATTAAATGGTTGGTAAATGTCTATCTCTATCATAACACTTACTTCATGATATTCTTAACTTGTAAATAAGTTTTGTTACAATACTATGGGTCAATATCATGGATTACTAATACTACATGTCTAAAAAATCATAAATCATGTTCATACGACATTGTTTTTAATTACCATATTTCATAGAGTTGAAATCTCTACCATCCACCTAACAATTATTCATAATTAAATTAATATTCAAAAAATCTTCCATAAATGTTTCATAATTATTTAATTTAAAAAGAAATTTAAAAATTTTAAATTTATTATTATTATATAAATAGATTTCATATATTTTTAAATAATTTTATTATTATTATTTAAATAGATTTCATATATTTTTAAATAATATAAAATAAAATAAATTTATTTTCATTATTTTAAATTTAATAAAAAATATTAATGGTTTTATTAGATTTATTCCCTATATACTATATAATTATTATAATTATAAATATTTTAAATTAATATAATATTTTATTTTTAAATAATCTAAAATAAAATAAAATTGTTTTCATTATTTTAAATTTAATAAAAAAATATTAATGGTTTTATAATATTTATTCCCTATTCTCATATTATTCTATAATTATTATAATTATAAAAAATTAAATTATTATAATTATAAAAAAAATGTTATAATCTTATAATATTTTATTTTACGAGATAATATCATATTATAATTTCATTAAAAAAAAAACTAATTTCTATAATCTTTAAATTACTATAAGATTATATTCCATTTTACTATAATATTATCATATTCCTTCCCTAAACTATTGTCATTTTATATATTTTCATATATTAATATCATATAAATTTATTATTATTATTATATAAATATATTAATATTTCAATACTTTATTTTTAAATAATCTAAAATTAAAAATAAATAAATAAAAATAATTTTTTTCATTATTTTAAATTTAATAAAATATTAATAATTTTATACTATTTGTTCCCTACATTCATATTGTTATAATAAAAATTTAATAATTATAAAATTAAATTATTATAATCTTATAATATTCTGTTTTACTTTTATAGATAATATCATATTATAATTTCATTGAAAAAATTCCCATTCCTATAATCTTAAAATTACTACACTCTTATAATATTCCATTTTACTATAACATCCCTCCTTTAAATTATTGCATTTTATATATTTTCCAATATTTATATAATTATATGATATTATCATGATTTCATTAGAAAATACTAATTCATAAAATATATAAGTACTATACTTTTATAATATTCTCTTTTACTTAGATAATTCTATTATAATATTACAGTTTTTTTTTTAAATTAATACTTTCTATCATCAAATAAAATAAAATAAAAATTACATTGGTGTAGAAGTTAATTATTATAGGACTTTCTTGTTCCTCATTTACATTTTGTGGCTTTAATAGACCAGAAAGAATCACCCGACTTAGGGACAACTTTCAAAATGATTTTTTTTCTTCTTTTTCTAGCAACCTTGGTCCACCCAATAGGAGGTAGGTCGGCTAAGAAATTTGCAAATTATTGTTGAGCATTAAAGGAGACTCCTTATGAGTGTCATAACATGTTGATTCACGAGCACCCTTCTAAATACCCAAAGATACTTCTCTCTTTACCAACTGCGTGTGTGTCGCGGTTATTGGGCTCCTTACTGAGTCCTCATCAATGTAACACCCACCTTAATTTCCTTATTTTTATTTTAAAACTTTTACAAAAGTACATTTTACTTTTAAGTGAAAAAGAGATTAACGAATGTGTTAAATTAGTTGACAAACCTAAGATACATTTTATGAATAAAGAATTACATTTATAACTTCCATGTCTGGTTGGTAAATAATTCCAAGATTCCATAGTGGTTGGGAAGAAGTAGTTATTGACAGTTACCTTCTCCTCTGAGGATAAAAAGGAAATCCTAGGGAGGAGAAGGGGTTATGTGCAAAGTGGAAAGAAAAAAACAACAGAATAGTTGTGAGGACAAAGTGGTCCTGAGCTGGATAATAACCAGTGGAACTTTGCAACCTGAACCGGAGAAGAGACTGGAAAAGGGTCTTGAGGTATTTCTCCAAGAAAACTGATGCTAACTTCTGCTTTGGTGAGGAGAACGAGGGGAGTTTAGGACGTGATCGACTCACTCATGGTTGGGTGGTTTAACCAGTGGAACAAAACTTCAAATAAGTTTGTGATTTATGTGTTAATGTTGGACACCTAATCCTCTATGGGTAGGTGTGGAAGGCGAACAGTCACAAAGGAGTCCAAGTGACCTTGGAATGCGGAATCCAAGAGTCACATTAATGTAATATAAATGTACATCTATGAATAATAGAAATGCAACGAATGCCTATATTTCCTATTTGTGTGTTTTATCTTCTCATACACCATGTATGTGTTTAACATGGTATCAGAGCGTAGGTCAGGCCTGGGAATTTTTAGATTCTTTTAGCTCTTTGTTTGGCCTATCATCTATGTCCGCTCCACGTAGGTGTTCTTTTGCATGCTGCTTGGACTGCTCTCCTCCTCCAGAGCCCGTTAGTATTTCAGTTTTCTGCCAGAGCCTGAGTGAGCCATTGTAACTTATATTCTCTTCCCTCTATCCTGAAATTTAGACTGTCCAACAGAGTTGTAGTTGTTGTAACGTATATTCTCTGCCCTCTTTCATGAAATTTAGACTGTGCAGGTAGGGGGTTTGACCTTGCAACCTCCGCCAAGCTAATTAGACTATACTTTCCCTTCTTTTCTCAGTTTTTCTTAACCAGAATCGATATGAACAAAATTTGCACCAAATTTCAATGTGACGTTGACTAGATGGCATGCAGAAAACACAACAGTTCCCCTACAGGTTTCAGTTAATAATCCACAGTTGCTCTGGTGGGTTTAATGGGCAATAAAAAAGGTCTAATCTCGCACGCCCGTGATCTACCGACCTGGCTAGCCCAGCTCAATGGAGAATGACCTCGCCTAGCTTTTGGCCCCTGCGAACTGCAATGAATTATGGTTTGAATTTAGGCTAAATGCTCCTTTTAACTATATGGGACATTGTCAAAAATCTATAAAAAGGATGGCCTTATAGTCTTGCAAGATCTCAATCATATTTACGTCTCACCACTCAATTTTGTGTTGAATTTAGACAGAAGCACCAGGTTGATTGGGCATATGTTGGAGAAAATATAGCTACATGCACTGAGGCGGTTCGAATAGCCTCTTTGATTTGAGTTAGTATGCCCTCTCCCTTGCGTAGTTCTGGCTCAGAGACACCACTCCGCCTCCAATAGGTTGAAACCATATACCGTTTTAACATGCTCATCAACTACTTTATTGATGATGCCACAATAAATCTCACTGTCATACTGGTTTCTGCCAGCCCGAGCCTCAAATTGCACAATTCAAAGTCCTTATTGATTCTTCCAATGTACTCATAAAAATCCCTTTCGCTTACATCTGCTTTTTTCTCACATATATTTTTGAATATAAATTTGACCTCTTTCTCTCGCAATAGACCGCATGTTAGAAATTCATGTATTTTGAGTCAAGTATCATCATTAAAGGTTTCTGGTGATCTTACGGTTCACTCGAAAATTGTTGATTATGTAACTTAAACAGTTATAGTTTCAAAGAAATGGTTTTCCAGAGAATCCATTGGATGTTGTGGTGTATTACTTCTGCAACAGTCCAGTCTTTGTCGGCCTAGCCATGGAGCCTGCTGTGCGTTTGATACGTTTGGAGGGTTGCTTCTAGAGGCCTATTAAGGAGAACAAAGCTCGTGATTGTATGTCATGTTGATTGGAAAATTCATCATTGATTGTTGGACTAGAGGGTGGCTTGAGTATGGAATTGTAGTAGCACTCATATGTATTGTTTGTAATTGGTTTGGCATGAGAAGAAGGTTTCAAGAGGGAAAGGATATGGTATATTGAGAGGAGTGTTAATGGGTTTCCTTAATGGAAAGGACAGAGGGAAGCTTTGTATTGCATCATATTTGCAACTTCCTCTTGTGAATAGAATGAGGGCACTTAGAATGTGATTTAACTATTGTCAAGTCAAAGTTTAGTGCATTTAGTTGTTTGACATACTGTTTACTAACTATTTTATGATCTAGCAGTAGTGAAAGATTTCAAATCATTCAATGAATAATCTCCATCTTAGTGTGTGAGATTGTGTTGTATGATCACTTTCTACCCATTTGATACTTTTTATATTTGGAATCTGAAATAAGCCTAGGATTGTCAAGCCTTTATTTCTGCTGAGACAATGGCCAGACTTGATGGCATATTAGATTTTTTGAATACTCTAAAACATTCAAGTGTGGATGGGACGATAAAAATCAGCAAGGAGACTATGTCTGATATTATATTTTTTTTGCAAAATGCACATGAGAAGATTGAATTTTTGCAGCTTGAATCTCAACTTCAGCAAGAAGTATTACAGCAGTGGAGTCATCATTCTGAACTTGTTTCTATTCAGAACATTGAAACAGACTCCCATAAACAACAGGTTAGTAATGTTGCAGTCGATTCACATTTAGTTCCTTGTACAAGAGAAGATTTACATGTAGATACAGCAGCTTAGCCTGCACCTCCCAAGCCCATCATCAGACCTTGAGAAGAGCTTGTCCACAACAAGCACATAATTGGTCTTGGATATGACAAGGATGTGTCCTTTCATATTTCAAACTACTCCAAGCCCATCAAATTTCAGAGTGCCGAATTTCTTTATGACAGTTCACCTGTAGCTGTTCCAGATCCTACTCCACTTCCATAGCAACAACAACAACAAATTGAAAAATGCCAACACTGTGATCTAGTTGGCCATATGAAAGATCATTATTTTGGTCTTCACCCATGCAAGCACTGTGGTCGACACACCCACTCTTCACACAGATGCTTCAGAAACAAGCCTCCTGCAAGAACAAAGATTCATCTTGGATGGATCGCTTCTTGGCAATGGGCATCAATAGCCAAGAAGATGTTTAAGTCGCATGTCAGAACTTGTTCTAGAATATTGAACAATCTTGCAGTTGAGTTTTCGCCATCATCTCACCTTGTACCTGACAGGGGGGAAAATGGTGGTCATCTACAAGCTTCGACGCCACATCAAGCGAACCTGATCCACAATCTCTCATTCCAGATTCAGAGTTGTAGCCAGAGACACAGAAATTCAAGTGAGCCTGAGCTACAATTCGTCAGATTCAGAGTTGTAGCCAGAGACACGGATGCCCATGAGAATGCCTTTGGTTGGTGGACAACCTTAAACCATCTATGTGAGGTTGATATTCTTCCTCTTTCAAAACACTTCCTCTAGCAGAAGACTTCAACTTCTTGCCAGCTTTGGGAGAGTTCCAGGAAATGCATCAAGCATTCCAGTGTTGGTGTTCATCCTTAAACCATCGCAGGTTGTAGACCTCCCTTCTTCTAGGTTGAAGGTCTCCCTCTTCAAATATGAGGGACACTTTCTCTAGCAGAAGCCCTCATCTTCTTGCCAGTTTTGGAAGAGTTCCGGGAACTACAATAAGCATTGTGTTCCAGTGTTGGTGGTCATTCTTAAACCACCTCTTTATGCCAACATTTCAGAGAGCTGATTCAACCTAAGTGTTGTCATGCATACTTTGCAAATTTGTATTACAACTCTCTTCTTGGACTCACACATACCCCTTCGGATTAAGGGGGGGAATGTTGGACACCTAATCCTCTATGGGTAGGTGTGGAAGGCGAACAGTCACAAAGGAGTCTGTTGTGTAACCAACTCCAAAAATAGAAGAAAAGAGATATCAACGCCTTAGAAATAAGCCACTTCGAGGGGGCAACCTCCAATACATTACATAAATGAACAATTCTTGGATGATACAATTTACAAAACCTCCTTTCTATATATAGGAGTCCATGGGCCATAATTTAATCCTAGCCGACCTAACAATAATAATGTAAGGGCACAATAATAACAATATGGGGGTTACAGGGGTACAATAATAAAAATAAGGGGGCTACACTAACATAATAAGGGGCTACACTATTAATATAGGGACTTAACATGCCCCTCTCCTTCAAACAAGTGTTGTCCTCAACGCTTGATTATTTCTTGATGCTTCTGTATAAAATTATCATCATCCCATGTGAAATATTCTACAGGAAAGTTCTTCCACTTGCTGAGATACTCTGAAATTGATCGTACTTGTCAATTTCTTGTTTCTATGACTGCTTCATAACTTCTTTCGATATGATGTTGATCTTCCTGTTGTTTCATTAGATTTTGCACCAAAGTTGGGTTATCCTTTGAGAGTTTGAGAACTTGTTGTTGATGCTCGTTGTGATCTTCCACTAATTTATCATCCATATTAGCTATTATTTGATCCTTCAAACCATCCAACTTAGCCTCCATTTCTGCTTTTAAACCATCTATTTCATCTTCAATTGCTCTTCGTAAGATTGAAACTTGTTGCACTTGGTATCGTAATTTTGATATCTCATATTGTAATTCTTCCTCCTCATGCGTCATAGTATAGCTTTCTGAGGGCTTAATGGGTGTTGAATTCTTTTTAGAAGGCATTTCAGAACCCAATACTGAAATATATGCTCAATAGGCCCTCGGAATCACTTCAAACCGATTTTTCAAACAAGACTTATGCAATTCGGGAAAAACAATACACACCTTTTACTTGCTTTGAGGAGCTCGATATTGAAATTGAATTATCTCTGTAATTGAAAATCTTCGATATCTAAAATTCTGCCCTGTAGTAGCCCTCTGAATATTCTTTCAAATGCCACAGGTCTGACCTAATTTGGATTCTCCAAGACAAAGTTGTGTCCAATCTCCCACAATGCCCTAATTCTGGACTAGTTCAGTAGAGCAAACTTGTATGACTTTCCACGTGTCACTGTTTTGTCCTCTGTCTCTGAAATTGATAGCCAAGAAACTACAGTCCGTGTACTTGTGAGCACTTTTTACGCCACTCCAATCCGATGCCCAGAGAGAGAGTTATTGAAATTTTCCCACAATCACCTCTTTGAGATGAAATTCAGGAGCCTGAAAAAGCACTACCTTCCACAGATCATATCTCCAAGAATATTGCGAACCAAGCTCTAAAATTTTTTGAAAAAATTTCTCAGGATTTCAGCTTCGCACCATATGAATTTCAGATTCTGAACCTTCGTAGAAATTTTTTTATAGCACAAATGCCACGATGACCTGTTTAGGAGCCTGAAAAAAGACCTACCTTCCACACATCATATCTCCGAAAATATTGCGAACCAAGCTCTGAAATTTTTAGACAAACTTCCTCAAGATTTCAGCTTCGCACCCTAAAAATTTGAGCTTCTTAAGCTTCGTAGAAAAAAAGTTATAGCGAAAATGCCACGATGACCTGTTTGGAGCAGCGAAACCCTAGAATCCCAAAGCTCTGATACCAAATGTTGTGTAACCAACTCCAAAAATAGAAGAAAAGAGATATCAACGCCTTAGAAATAAGCCACTTCGAGGGGTGCACCTCCAATATGTTAAATAAATGAAAAATTCTTGGATGAGACAATTTACAAAACCTCCTTTCCATATATAGGAGTCCATGGGGCCATAATGTAATCCTAGCCGACCTAACAATAATAATTTAAGGGCACAATAATAACAAAATGGGGGTTACAAGGGTACAATAATAACAATAAGGGGGGCTACACTAACATAATAATGGGCTACACTATTAATATAGGGACTTAACAGAGTCCAAATGACCTTGGAATGTGGAATCCAAGAGTCACATTAATGTAATATAAATGTACATCTATGAATAATAGAAATGCAACGAATGTCTATCTTTCCTATTTGTGTGTTTTATCTTCTCATACACCATGTATGTGTTTAACAGTTAACTCTGTCAAGTTATGATATTATAGTACTATAAACTAAATGTGTATGACTTGTGTGAGTATTCATATATTTCAGTATAGAATATGAAGCAAGAACTTAGTTTTAAAAAGGTTGACACATTATTGGTTTAATTTGATTTAATATTGTGGCAGAGACAATGTTCTGTGGGTAGATTAGAGTTGGGTAATTAGAGAACATTTAACCCAGGAAATTTTTTGTGTACAATATGAACTAGAGATTACCCTTAAAAACAAAACCTAACTGCTACTGAGACTTTTTCTGTGGGTAAGAGCTGAGAATCGAAAGATTGGGTATTTAGGCACCAATTTGTTTACATGGTACCCAACGAGCAAGGTTGTGGGGAGAAGAATAGAACCCCAATGGAGGAAAATACAAGTCAAACCAAAGTAAGGTCGGATGAGATTGGTAAGGGCGATGACCTTGGAATAAATACAACATAAAAGGAAACCCAGTTCCACAGAACTAGGGTTTTGCAGAAAACATAAAATACAATTTCATATATTACTGATGATATTTATTACATGGTCGTGATTTAATTTTTCTAGGAAAACGAAAAAAACTTTTTGTATTAGGATAGACCTTGGGCTGAGAGGTTTAAACCCTAACCCGTTGGTACATGTAGGGTTTTACATCCTCACGCCTTAAGTAAAACCTTCAGAAAAGAACACTGTAAATAAACAGTTTATATAAAAAATTATGAGATACAAGATGAACACAGAGTAATCACCATAGAAAATAATAAAATATATATTTAAGTCAACTATGAAAGATAGAGCGAGGTTACGAGTCATGGAGGTAACCCAGATAGCAAAACGTAACTATAATTTTATAACTGAGAAATATTCATAAGGAAAAAACAATAGCATTATCAAATTGATTCTGTGAAATGGCATATGCAGTTTCTTCAAAATATACATAAAAACTAAGACCATTGCCAATTGCAAGAGTTCATACAAAAGACCCAAATTTTTTGTACAGGAGTAACGTATAAACCCTCCATCTCAAGTCTGAAAATTTGACATGGTAAACGAACAAAAAAGTTAATACAATACAGTACATAGAGAATCCACTGACAATCATGTCCATGCCAGTAGCAAGAAACACTACCCTAATTAAAAAGTAAAAATGTAAAAACTCCTGTTGTCTGGAAGACATAGTGTTTAACCAATTTTCCATACAGAGTAAAAGAGAAACTAGAGATGCAGCTGAGGCGTGTTGGAAAGGCAGAGGATTCAATCACATAAATAACACAAATATTTCACACATGAACAATGAGTTGCGACTCTTCAATTAATCATAAAACTCTGAATCACAAAAACTCTCTTACTTTTTCTCTCTTAATACAATGAACCCGTGAAGGGTATTTAACCTAATTGACATGCACAGACTCTTACACATAACTAAACTTGATCAACTCGCTTAACTTACACTCTAACTCACTCACCAAATCTAACTGTAACTCAACTCAACTAATTCACTTAACTGATTGTATAATTCACTCAACTCTAACTCTGCATGCGGGAAGTAATTATATATTTTAACACTCCCCCTTAATTACGACTGCTAAACTAAAACATAACTCATGACAACTCAAACATGCCTGTTGGTCTATGTCTCAGCTAGGCTTACAACACCCAAGTTTCTTTTGTGAAACTCAAAAAAATCTACCGCTAATGGCTTCGTAAAGATATCAACCAATTGATCACTCATTCTACAAGGCTTCAAGTGAACTTCTCCATTGTTCACAAGTTCTCGAATAAAATGATATCTAGTATCAATATGCTTGCTCTTTTGATGAAACACACTATTCTTGGATAGTGCAATTGCTGATGTGTTGTCACAGTATATCGCTATTGATCCTTGTTGTTTCTGCTTGAGTCCATCCAATACTCTTCTTAACCATATTGCTTGACATGCTGCTGAAGTTGCTGCTACATATTCTGCTTCTGCTGATGATAGTGTAACAATAGGCTGTTTCTTAGATGCCCATGCTATCACTCCTGAACCGAGATGGAAAACATAACCGGATGTGCTCTTCCGATCATCCAAACTTCCTGCAAAATCACTATCTGTATATCCAATCAATTCTTTATTTTCTGTACTTGCATACATTATGCCATAATCTCTGGTTCCTGCTATGTATCTCAGAATTCTTTTTCCAACACTCCAATGTGTCTTTTGGAGTCTCCATGAATCTGGAAATCAAACTCACTCCTTGCATAATATCTGGTCTTGTAGCTGTGAGATACATGAGGCTGCCAACCAATCTTTTGAATAGAGTTGGATTGACATCTGCCCCTTCATCATCCTTACTTAACTTTGTACCCATTGCAACTGGTGTAGGTACATTTTTGGAATTATCCATCCTGAATCTTTTCAGCAAATCTGTTGCATACTTATTTTGACAAATAAAAATGCCTTTTTCAGATTGCTCAACTTCAATGCCGCTTCTGCAAAATCCATTCTTGATCATATAACTGTTGATTCTGCTATACCATGCTCTAGGTGCTTGCTTCAGTCCGTACAGCGCTTTCTTCAATCTGTAAACTTTGTCTTCTTGTCCTTCAACTTCATAACCTGGAGGCTGCTGTTGCACATAAATTTCTTCTTCTAAACTTCCATTCAAGAAGGCTGATTTGACATCCATCTGATATACTTTCCACTTGTTCTGAACTGCTGTCGTTAGAACTGCTCTTATAGTATCCAATCTGGCGACCAGAGAAAAAGTTTCTCCAAAGTCTATTCTCGGTTGTTGCGAGAATCCTTTTGCTACAAGTCTTGCTTTAAATCTATCAATCTCACCTTTCTCATTCACTTTGGTCTTGTACACCCACTTCACACCAATGAGATTTTTATCGTTTGGCAAATCAACCAAATCCCATGTATCATTCTTTTCAATTGAATTCATTTCTTCATCCATGGCTTGCACCCAATTGTCATCTCTGATTGCTTCTTCAAACGAAGAAGGTTGGAATGCCAACAATGCAAAATTTGAACTAACATCCAAATCATCATAAATATCTTTCAGACTTCTCATATTTTTCTTACTAGTACTTGATTCATTACATGATTCGTTGCTTGGAGAATTATGATCTGTGGATCTGCTTGAAGATCCATACTGCTCTGAAAACATGGGAGTCCTTGCTGGTGTGACTCTGTTTGGTGTTTTCTCTTTTGGTTCTTGCTGCTCCTCTTCTTCTATGAGATCATCATCCTCCATCAATGGTGTTTGAGCATCGGTTAGTGTGTCTACAGTCCCATTCCATGACTCTTGTTCTTTGAACACAACATCTCTGTTAATGATTGTCTTCTTTGTGATAGGGTTATACAATTTGTAAGATTTTGACTGCTCACTATAACCAGTAAATATACATTTGTCACTTTGATCATCTAATTTGCCTCTTATTTGCTTAGGCACATGTGCATAGGCGACACATCCAAAAACTCTGAAATGAGATACACTGCAAGACATACTTGACCATGCTTCTTCTGGAACTCTGTTCATCACGCTCTTTGTAGGAGATATGTTTATCACATAAACAGCACAGGCAACTGCTTCTGCCCAATACTCATTAGACAAGTGTCTTGCTTTCAACATGCTCCTTGTCATGTTCATGATTGTTCGATTCTTCCTCTCTGCTACACCATTTTGCTGTGGTGTGTATCTGGTTGTAAAATGTCTTCTGATTCCATGTTGTTTGCAGTACTCATGGAATGCCTTCGAATCGTATTCTCCACCACGATTCGATCTCAATACCTTGATCTGTCGATCACTTTGGTTCTCCACCAAAGCTTTAAACTCTTTGAACTTTGCAAAAGTTTCAGACTTCTGCTTCAAAAAGTAAACCCAAGTCTTCCTACTATAATCATCAATAAAGGTGAGGAAGTAACAACTTCCACTAATCGACTGTGTCCTCATAGGTCCACACAAGTCGGTATGCACCAATTCAAGTGGTTTCTTTGCTCTGTAAGAAACTCCTTTTGGAAAACTTTCATGGTGTTGCTTTCCCAAGATGCAACACTCACAAGTGCTAGCAGGTTCTTTGATGGGAGGTAAACCTTTGACCATCTGTTTTTGCTGCAACAATCTTAACCTGGAAAAATGCAAGTGTCCAAACCGAAAGTGTCATAACCAGTATGCATCAGAACATGCAGTTGTAAAAGAACTAACCTGATCATTGTAGTTCATAATGAGAGGAAAGATTTTATTCCTCGTCATCTGCACCTTTGCATTCAGCTGCTTGCTTGGGGATTTGTTGTAAATAACACACTGTTGCCCTTGAAAGAGAACTTTGTATCCTTTTTGCATCAGTTGGCCAACACTAATCAAATTGTGTTTGAGTCCAGGGACATATTATACCTCTGATATGGTCTTTGGCTCCCCCTGCTTGGTCACAATGTTGACCACTCCTTTGCCATCTACAGCCACGGTCTTGTCAGTCCCCAACTTTACCTCTGTCTGCACTGAGACATCCAAATTAGCAACCAAATCCTTGTTGCCTGTCATGTGGTTACTGCAACCACTGTCTAATAGCCAGACCTTATCAGACGGTGCATGCATGGTGTTGCATGCTAGAAACATAGAGTCAGTATTTTCTGTACTAACATTAGCTCTCAGATTGCCTTGATCTGCAATCTTCTTCCTACAATCACGAGCATAATGACCAAATCTATTGCAGTAATAGCACTTTACCTTAGATTTGTTAGACCTTTGATTGTTATGAAAGCTTCTGCTGCTGCTGCTTCCATGTTGATGCTCATGATCGTCTCGGCCATCTATGTGACTGCCATAGTTGCTGCCTCGTCCTCTGCCTCTCGATCGACCTCTGCCTCAACCTCTTGAAATATAGACTTGAATTTGGAAGGCAGTTTCCAAAGTGGAATCCTTATTTCTGTCTATCCTTGCCTCATGCAATAGAAGGGATCCCATCAACTCATCAATTGTCAGTTTTTCCAAGTCCTTTGCTTCTTCTATGGCTGCTACCACAACATCAAATTTGGTAGACAAGGATCGAAGAACCTTCTCGATCACTATTCGATCTTTAATATCTTTGCCATAGATTTTTAACTAATTGATGACAGACATGACCCTATTCATGAAGGAATCAATGTCCTTTGTCTCCTTCATCTGCAGAATTTCGAAATCTCTCCTAGTATTCTGCAATTTAACAATATTAACTTTGGCCATACCTTGATAGCTGGTCACCAAGGTGTCCCATGCCTCCTTTGCTGACGAGGTGATCATGATCTTCTGGAACACGGCTCGATTTACTCCCTGTTGGATCAGAAGCAATGCTTGCGCATTCTTCCGCTTATCTTTCTTCCACTGTTCCCTCTCTGCATTACTGAGGGCTCGTTCTTCTGCATCGTCTTGAGGTTCTGCAAACCCATACTTGACATGATCCCAGACATCATGCGCTTTTAGCATAGTCTCCATCTTAATGGCCCACATATCGTAATCTTTTCCATTGAAAGAAGGAAGTTGTGGCTGGAAGCTGCTTGTAGCCATCTTTCTTCAAAAATTCACTGCTGGAACCCTAAAAAAAAATTGATATGCTTTGCAAAGCTTCAAAAAAAATCCTTATAATAAAACCCTAGGTTTTATTATTTTTATTATTTATATAAAAATTTCTTAGAAAAAAATCTTTATATAAAAAAATCTCTTTTAAAATAAACTTTTTTATAAAAGCTCCACCTTTTAAAACCCTTTATAATATGCTTATTATAAAACGCCCCTTTTAAAAAACTTATTTTCAAAGCTTTTTTAAAAATTCAACACGAATGGTCGCTAACGCACTTGGTGCTTGTTAGCCGTGCGTGCAAACGCACTTCCTGATACCCCTATGTTGCGTTAGTGCCTTAACGCACTGGAAAATACAATATGCCCGCGTGCTTCAAAATAAATTTTTCGTTTTTAACGCGGTTCTCTATAGTGGGAACCAGCGTTATAACGCTCTGTTTTTAATTAACAGCTACGTTATAGCGTAAAAACGCAGAATTTTTTTTTTCCTTCTCACACATGAATGATTGCTAATCCGTTTTTCTTAAGTTCTCTGTGACCTCGCTCTGATACCCATCTGTTGGAAAGGCAGAGGATTCAATCACATAAATAACGCAAATATTTCACACATGAACAATGAGCTGCGGCTCTTCAGTTAATCATAAAACTCTGAATCACAAAAAATCTCTTACTTTTTCTCTCTTAATACAATGAACCCGTGAAGGGTATTTAACCTAATTGACATGCACAGACTCTTACACATAACTGAACTTGATCAACTTGCTTAACTCACACTCTAACTCACTCACCAAATCTAACTGTAACTCAACTCAACTAATTCACTTAACTGATTGTATAATTCACTCAACTCTAACTCTGCATGCGGGAAGTAATTATATATTTTAACAAGGCGTTCATAGATCGAGCCTAGAGGAACTAGTTGAACCTTGCAAGGCACCTTGTCCCTCTTAACAACAACCCATCGAGAAGTTTGTACTGTACCTCGCAAGACTGAAGTGTTAGAGATCCACGAAGCCCTATCACCAATCTTAAATCAAAGATTGAGCCGAGGAAGTGGATACCTACACAAAGACAAGAGATGGGTCAGTGTATTTAATAACAATACTTTGGACTTAAACCGTGTACATGACAACTTTAAAAGGAAAACATTTACCTGACATATTGAAGCAAGTTTCGACCTGTTGCAGTAACAAATACAGAGAGAGCCAGGCTTTCAATTGCGTTGTTCTACAGTGCAGTTTTGGATGCAAAGGTGGCTCCAGCATCAAAAATAGTGGATTAACACCACCCTTACGTGTACAGGAAGTTCAAACATGAAGAATGCATTCGCTATTACCTATCAAGGCAACTTAAAGGCAAACACATGCTTGCAGACTTTTCCAAGCTTGACATCAACAATAATTAAGCTCAACCGTTGTTTTTTAAACAGATCAGGCTATACAATAATGTTGTCATATGTTAGTTTTCTTTACAAAATCCTAGCTCATTACATTAAACTAATTTAAAAGTAAATCAAAATAATTACTTTTCAAATTTCTTTATAATATGGTTATTTTCAAATTTTCCCATTACTTGTGCTTAAATCCCTTGAGTTCATTTGTCCATAGAAACATGGGAATAAATGCCATTCCATTCATCAGACTTCACGTGCATTCATGAGACAACCACGGAGACTCAATACCCAAATTACTTGAATAAAATTAGGGAAATCCCAATTACTATGAAGACTCAATATCCAAATTACTTAAATAAAGTTACGGAAATCCCAATTACTTACGGGGCATGAGTAGTCTAAGAACAACTATTATGATTATTAAGTTGAATCATTAGTCCACTAAAAATATGCACATGGCAAGCACACAAGAAACAAGTGCACCTAAACCCCTAAATGGAATTCCAACTATACCTGAAACACTAGAAAAAATACCAACTTCTCCTAACCCAATTATCAATAAAGGAACACAACCCAACACTTTTCCTTAAAGCCATTGAGGTACCACCTATCATCGTACTATGAGAGATGATGGTATTTTAGAGCCTTGTCACATTTTTCCTATTTTTAGCGAAGCAAATCATGAATAAGATGGTCATGTTCCTAGCATGTAATGCTTGCATTTGAAAAATTAAATTACCTCACCTTCTGTTGGTCGAGTCCATTAACGGTGCACAGAGATGAAGGGTGACCATTCTATTTCAAATTGACCTACACACCTACAAAATGAATTACTTCAACCATCATGAACAAGTCTGCATGGAAGATGGGATACATGCCCACACTAGGATAGAATGTAGCTGAGAAAGGCAAATGGGATACTTTCCCACTATGGGATAGAATGTAGCTAAGAAGATAAAATGTAGTTGAATGTAGCTGAGAAGATACATTGTAGTAGATAAAGGCAGGGATGCCAGCCCTAATAATGTGTCCCTCGGTGCGTAGGGATATGCTTAGTTTAGTATGGATTCCAACCATGATAATGTGTTCCTCAGTGCACAAGGATATGCTTAGTTTAGTTTCGTAGCTCTGTATGAAGTAATATAGCTTTTCATTGCACTGATCAGAAGTGATATGCTTAGTTTAGTTTCGTAGCTCTGTATGAAGCAATATAGATTTTCACTTAAATACTTGGCCTCTCTTACAAAGGAGTTGGAAAAAGGGGATATCAAGGTCATTTATTCACTCTCAAGTTGTTTCTTGTGCTTCCCACTATGCTTTCCTACTTGATTTATTTTGAAGTGCAACTATTGAGAGCGGTTAGCTTAATTATGATAAAGTTGGCACTAATGGCAGAGAATAATCCCTGGTGGGTTGTCTCTCTGAGATGTTGAAAAAATAAATGGGTATTATTTCACTAATATTAATGAAACTTTAAAGAAAGTGGGTATTCTTTCACAACCTATCCCGCTTCCGGCATGGGGAATGCAACCCAACTTGACTAGCAGGAGACTTTTTTGATCCATCACATTCAGCCGGTAGCTTGCCTCTTAGAGTCGAAGTCACTAAAATATGCAAGAGCGGTACCCTACCTCTCAGAGTCATTGAAATATGCAAGAACGCCTCTGGGAGTCATTGAAATATGCAAGAGAAATATCAGTGGAATTATTTATTGTGACACCAAGGTAAGCCTCTGTGATCTCCCTCATCTTCATCAACATTACCTCTACAATCTCCCTAATCTTCATTAACACCATACATGAGATCTCTTTTGCAAGAAATTGCTTCTCCTCACCTTTGTTTTTTAAACGATCATGGCCTTGTCACCAGTGGTTGGTTGGTCAACATGCCAAACAGACAAGTGTCAACACTCACAGACAAATGCAAGGGCAGATGGCAGTGATACACCACACAGGGAAGATCACAATTATACATCTTCATGCTGCAAAGCATACCAACTATATGCCCAAATTAGTTCACATTAAATGTTAAAATTTAATGTTAGTCTTAAAGCCAACATTAGTTAGCCTCATCGCTCTAGTTTTATCCACATTCTTATCAATGTCCTAAGTTTATGTAACAAAAATGAAAGATTACTTGAAATAAGAATGCAAAGTGTATGAGCGGAGTTGTCAATATTGGATAGGTAAAAAACATATTTAATATCCATATGAGTAAAAACACTTTATATTAAGCTTATAGTTTTAGTCAAAACTAATGCTAGTGGAAGTGATATTGATCGCTATATACCATGCCTTGGGGCATGTATAATAAGAAGAAAAAGTCATAGCATGCATAGAAGACTTATATTATATGCTCAAGCAAAGTTTACATAGGTTATAGTTTGTAGAAGAGGTCCAAAACTATGAGACAAGGGTAATGTGACTTTTCACATATTGGGTTGAGAGGATAATTTTGAGACAAAACAAAATGATTGAGGACCAAAATCCTCCCAAAATGAAGAGGTATGAGATAGATTTGATGATTATATAAATTTTCATCTATATAGATGAGTTTATAGTAAAAAAATTGGAGAAATCAATTTGTAAAAACAATTTTATTAGCATCTCTAATTTGGAAAATTAGAATTTGAAAACTTATAAAAACATTCTAAAACTTTAAATGATTTTTTTTGAAATAAAACATAATGAAATTTTTCAACACAAACACTTTTCCAACCATACCAGAATCATAAAAAGAAAAGTTAAAGACAATGATGAGATTGAGACTTGTGAAAATAGAATGATAGTTAAAAAAATTATAACTCTTTAATAATTACATTTAAACCGTGAGCATAAATATGTGCATTTCTAATATACTTTAATTATTAATATGCATTTCTAATATACATTCATTATTAGTCCTGATTTTAAATTTATAGAAAATTTTATATAATTTATGAGGCCATTAGTACGCATCCCTTGATCTCATAACTAAATTCAGCCTCGGATCCCATGCCTAATTTTGCCTTGTTTCGGAAAATGTTATCTTACAAATTTTCGTATCATAAAAATACGAATTTTCTTTTATACATGTGATTTGTTTTGAACATTAATATTGAAAGCTTCTTGTTACAAAATAAATGAAAAGAATAGAAATAATGATTTTAGATTCATCCCAAAAGCAAATCACTATAATGAGATTTTTACAAATGCTCACCTTTTTAACTTCATGAGAGTAAATGTCTTGGTTTTATCACTGTAATGAATATTCATTGCAGCTATTTCCTTTGTGTTACCCACTGTAATTGACGTTTTGTAATAGACTTTTTCCATTATAATAATATAGCATCAAGTTGACATCTGATATATATTAGAGTAGGTATTAATTTAGTTACTAGTTTAATCATATAAATTAAATGGTTTATAAATATTTATCAGTAAGTTTTGCTACAATACTACAAGACAATATCATAGATTACTAATATTACATATTTAAAAAAACATAAATCTTGTTCATATGACATTGTTTTTAATTAATCAATTTGAGTAAAAGAGAAAAAAGGCTTAATTACTTTTAACATAAATCTCAATCTTTTATATATGACTACTCTTAAGAATATTCTAAAATATTTCATGGAGGTTGAATCCCTACCATGCACTAATTTAGTTATTAGTTTAATCATATAAATTAAATGGTTTATAAATTACTATCGGTAAGTTTTTGTTACAATACTATAGGCCAATACCATGGATTACTAATACCACCTACCCAAAAAAACATAAAGCATGTTCATATGATATTGTTTTTAATTAATCAACTTGATTAAAAGAGAAAAAAAGGCTAAATTACTTTTGACATAAATCTCAATCTTTATATATGACTACTACTAAGAATATGCTAAAATATTTCCTAGAGGTTGAATCTCTACCATTCACCTATACAGCTTGAGTGGGTCTAATGGTTAAGAGCATGTGTTTTCTCCTAAGAGGTCACAGGTTCAAAACCAGAGGGGGTAGAGTATGTATGCCAAGTCATAGACTTAGCAATTAAATCATTTTTTAGAGATGGGTCTCTTGTCCCACAAACAAGGGGGTCTTATCCCACAACCCCACAAACAAGAAAGTCCCTTGTCACATACACTAATTTAATGATTGATACACCAATTTAATGATTGACTTGGTCATGACCTTAAAATTAGATAATAATAATAATTATTAATAATTAAATTAAAATTCTATAAATCCAAATAAATATTTCATTATTATTTAATTTATAAATAAATTTAAAAAACTTAAATTTATTATTAATATAAAAATATATTTAATATTTCAATATTTTATTTTTAAATAATTCCTAAATAAATAAATCAGATTTTTTTTTTTTTTTTGAATTTAATAAAAAATATGTCTTTTTTTCATTATTATTATTATTATTATATTATATATATATATATAGATAGTCCTTTACCTTTATAGATAATATCGTATTACAATTTCATTTAAAAAAAATCCTAACACCTATAATCTTTAAATTACTATAATCTTATAATATTCCATTTTACTATCATATTTCTCCTTTAAACTGTTGTCATTTTATATATTTTCCTATGTGACATTAACATAATTTTATAAATTAGTATCTTTAATAAAATTTTATAATATTCTCTTTTATTTATATAATTATATTATAATATTATAATTTTTCTTTTTTTAATTAATATTTTCTATTATAAAAAAAAATAGAATTACATTGTTGTAGGAGTTGTTTATCATAATACTTTCATGTTTTTAATTGACACTATCATGACTTTAATAGACCAGAAAGAATCACTTCATCTGGGGACGGTCTTCACAAGGACTTTTCTTTCCTCTCTTTCTCACAACCCTCATCCACTCAACAGGAGGCAGGTCGGGCAAGTATTTGCATAATATTTTTGAGTGCTAAAGGAGACTCCTTATTAGTGTGAGAAGATGTTGATTCAAGAGCACACTTTGAAATACCGAAAGTTACTTCTTTGTTCATCGACTGCATATTTCCAAGGGTTATTGGGATTCTTGTTGAGTCCTCATGAATTTGATGAATAACGAAAATAATCCTAATCTCCTGAAATCATAACATCATCAACACCCTCATCCTCTTGGTCAAAAATAAAAGAAGTCCAATCCTCCATAGGGGGGAAGGACACAAGGTTTCCAACTTTTATACTTAGAAGTTTCATTGAGACGTTTCTTGCTAGGATTTGACAATGATTTGACTAGGGGAAGGAATTCTATAAAAGTAGATTTTGAAGACAAACTCGACATTGAAACACAGTGTTCTCCTAATCCAAAGATTGAATCCAATGATAATTTCCAACTTTTAAATTTATTTCATATGGAAACCATTTTCTAATGCCAATTTCCACAAAAAATTTACCGTAGGTGTACAATCCAAGTGGTCCTCGAGAGGGATATGTAGCAAGAAAACGACCCAAGGAGTTTCCAATACCCTAAAAAAATGAAAAGTGACATAGGTGGGCATGTGGATTGGGAAGTCAAACCCAGATTGGGAGATTGGTAATAATTGTGGTAAAGGGGTCGAAATCTGGAAACTAGGGTGTTATAAACAAACTTGATTTACCCCAGAACCAAGGCCCACTAGTTAGTGCCTTCTGGTAGTCTTTTCATTCAGCGAAAAACACTATAAAAAACCTTTTGAGAAAACAATGACCTTGCACTTCTAAGTCTAGGATGAATGAGTCCACTTAAAAATATTTGTAGTACGTGGTCATAATCATTTGAAGTGGAAGATGAGGCACAAATTAGCGTAGATCTGAAGGAATTCCTCCAAGTTTGGGCGTGAAATTTCCATAGAGGTTACATCCTCCACTTTGTCCACGTGAAACACCCAAGGAGCTGCCTAAGGTTGATAAGAGTTAGGGCTTGTCTTGAGGGAATCCTTGAAGGACATGATATTCGGTGTCAAATATGCCCCCCTGCCACCACTGGTTCCACCATTCATGTATGCAACAAGAGCGATAGAGCCATCCTTATTAATGTCATAGTCTTTGAGATCCAAATCCATCATAATTTTCCTTCCTTTGAAGAGAAGCCTCAAAGAAATTGCCAAAGTTCCTTTCAACTCTTGCATTTTAACTAAAAGCATTATTACAACATCATCCTCATTGAACATGATGCAGAGGGACTCTCTAAATAGAGATCTAACAAATATTGAGAATTTTTGGGGATCATTTTCCGCAATTTATTCCTCGTTTAGTTGGTGCCTTTTTTCAAACTCCTTTCCCATTTTATCTATTGAACACACATGGAGAAGACAAAATATGAAAGATAATCATTGAATTCATATATTATTCACATGATATATATTTATAATAAATTTTATATGATCATTGGATTCCATATTCCAAGGTATCTTAGACTCCCTTTGACTTCTCACATTCCACACCAACCCTTAGAGGATTAAGTGTCAAACATTCCCCCCCTTAATCTGAAGGGGTATGTATGAGTCCAAGAAGAGAGTTGTAATACAAAATGTGCAAAAAAGCATGACATCATTAGGTTGAATGTGCTCTCTGAAAAGTTTGTATAAGGTGGTGGTTTAAGGATGACCACCAACACTGGAATGCTTAATGTAGTTCCCAGAACTCTTCCAAATCTATAAATAAGGCGAAGTCTTCTACTAGAGGAAATGCTTCTAATGCTTTGAAGGGGGAGAACTTCAACCTGGAAAATAGTGGTTTGCAACCTGTGTAAAAAAGGGAGAACCTCAACCTGAAAAGGGAGGTCTCAATCTGCAGTCATTTAAGGATGACCATCAACTCTGGAATGCTTAATGTAATTCCTGGAACTCTTCCAAAACTGGCAAGAAGTTGAAGTCTTTTGCTAGAGGAAGTGCTCTTAATGCTCTAAAGAGAGAGAATCTCAACCTAAAAAGGTCGCAACCCTGCATAGAAGGTTTAAGGCTGACCACCAACCAAAGGCATGCTCAGGGGCATCTCTGCCTCTTGCTACAACTCTGAATCTGGTATGGCAAGTTGTGGCTCAGGTTCATATGAACTTCTATGTCTCTGGCTACAACTCTAAATCTGATATGGCAGGTTGTGGCTCGGGCTCGTTTGAACTTCTATGTCTTTGGCTACAACTCTGAATTACGCAGAAGGTTGAGGTTGTGGCTCAGGCTCGCTTGATGTGGCTTTGAAGCTTATAGATGACCAACATTTCCCCCTGTTAGATATAAGGTGAGAAGATGGAGAAAACTCAACTGCAAGACTTTTTAATCCTCTAGAAGAGATTATGACATGTGACTGAAATATCTTCTTGGTTGTTGAAGCCCATTTCCAAGAAGTGATCCATCCAAGATGAATATTTGTTCTTGCAGGAGGCTTGTTCCTGAAGAATTTGTGTGAATAATGAGTGGTTTTATGAAGTGCTTGACACATGGATGAAGATAAAAAAAATGATCTTTCATATGGCCAACTTGGTCACAATGTTGGCATATAACATTTTGTTTTTGTTGTTGTGGAAGAGGAGCATAATCTAGAACATCTTAAGGTGAATTTTCATGAAGGAATTCGACACTTTGAAACTGGATGGGCTTTGAGTAATCTATAATATGAAAGAATGTATCATTTTCATATCCAAGACCAGTTTTTTTCTTGTTAAGGACAAGTTCTTCCCAAGGTTTGATGATTGTCTTGGGAAGTGGAGGTTGATTTTCCACACCTATATTGAAATCTACTTCTGAAATGGGCACTTGATCTGAATCAAGATCAACTTTAGTAACTTGATAACTTGTTGGTTGCTGAAAGGATCTTATTTCAAAGTCAAATAGAGGATTGGTATGAACAAAAATGAGTTCATAAGGATGCATTTTATGTCGTAACTCATTTTGTTGAAGTTGAGACTCCAACTGCAAAAATTCAATCTTTTCTTGTGCATGTTGTAGACATGTTTGCATGTCCGCGAGAGTGTCTTTTCCTATTTGGACTGTGTTATGAACACTAGACACCATTAGGTTGCTTAATAGCTCTAACAAATTATTGAGTCTTGCCATTGTCTTAGTAGGAAAATAAAGGCCTTGAAAGGGTTTCAGCTAGAAATGCACCAATATCAGTTTGAGAAGCTTCTTTTATAGAAATACTATGAGCTCGAGATGGAGGTGGAGTTGGGCCCTCTATAAGGAATTGTGTTATTCTATGAACCCTTGGAAGCTGCTAAAAATTATTCACAACACATGAACCAGCAATGAAAATTTTAATACTCAAGAAATAATAACCCAATTTTGATAGTGGAATGACCTTCTTGGATAATGTACCAATGCATACCAACATACCAGCATATAATGGCTAGCGCATACGCATGAAACTGTGCAGAGAATAGACCAATGCATCAACACTAAATCTGGAGTCAATATACATATAGGGACTGCTTCAACTCATTTCTTTGGGCTTCGACTTAGATATAAAGAGCATGAAACAAATACATTACCAATCACAAAGATGATTAAACGCACAAAGATTCATTGTATATTAAACAGAACAAACACAATGCATATATATTGGCCTATACATCGCATTGTTAATTCACGAGAAAGGAACCAATGCATCAGAACCCAAATCTCAATGCATAGAGAAACTGAGATCTCTCATTCTCTCTACACATTCTCAATTTGTGGGCCTCATCTACGCGTTACCACAACCATTTTCTAAGTGCCCGGGTCAAGGATATAGCCAGGCTTCTTAATATACCATCTACTTCATATTCAACTATCTCGTCATCACTGGTCGTTTTCTCAGGCACTTTAGGGGCAGAGATTGAAGGGCCAAATTGTTGTTAGAGTTCTAGCATGTCATCATCGCTTTCATCCACAAAACTATCTTTAGTATTTGTCTTCTTTGCCGAATCACCCTTGTCCTTCAATAATTGGGCACTTTCACTGCAAGTCTTTCAAAAAACTAATGCTTCCCTCTCAGCCAATCCACCGAGATTTATTTCGGGCGATGCGGTAGCTCGAAGAGATACATGCCATAAATGCTGACAAAACCATGAAAAACAACATTAATATGATAACAGAAAGTGTGGTTCCTTTCGGCACTTTCGGAGGTTCTAACAATGGGTTTGGATTTAATTTCTAGTGGAAGTCCTAGAATTTTAAAACATCAAAAACATGTATAGACAGGACTCAACGAATAGGAGTGTTGTCTAACCAGCGC
This sequence comes from Pinus albicaulis, assembly GCA_034641835.2. Taxonomy (NCBI): domain Eukaryota; kingdom Viridiplantae; phylum Streptophyta; class Pinopsida; order Pinales; family Pinaceae; genus Pinus; species Pinus albicaulis. The sequence continues at coordinate 1,210,406,531 of CM076572.1, read as the reverse complement.
AGAACCAACCAGAAGAAGGATACTAGGAACGAGGGCGTGAATAAGAGAGAATGGATCGGAGAAAACAACTTATCACCGAAGAAGACAGAATATGCGCTGAGAATGAACAATGTATCACCGGAGTGCGTTTCAGGAGTTTGGACCATCAAAAATTCAACGCACAGTAATATTTAATCAACGCACAAGGATACCAAGTTTAATTATTTAAACTTGCTATTGCAAAACCGACCTACAAAATTTTCTCATATAGTTGTTTATTGAATGCCTTGGCAGTTTCTTGGGAATCTGAAAATGTTGTTGAAACTGTGTGTATTGCATCAGAAGATTCCTCATCAATCGATGCAGCAAGCCGCAGGTTGAGTCTTGTGATAAAGTTCACGAACATATCACCCGAATCTATACCAATTCATACAATTGATATGACAGGAACAAGCAAATGAATTGGATAAAACAATAATGCTTCAATCGATTGGAGTCAGGGCAAGGCTCAAGATTATGTGATATGTGTGCTTCGAAACCATAGGCCATGCAATTTACTATACTCTGGTCGGTTATTCTACGCTACGAATCATATGACTAAATTTTCGATGGGAGAATAATGATCCTGACAGAAGTCATTGGAAACTTGTATAGAGAGAAGGGCAATGTTACGTCGAAGACAAGTGTGAGCGGCCGAAGAGAGGTAGAGTAGTAGTCAGGTGCGTTAGGTCCATAGGTAAAATGCTAAAGTGTAGTTCTGACAGGCATTGTTGATCTGCAGAGAAAAACGCATGGTCAGGGGAGCGTTAGGTTCACATTGTTCATTCATTTTAGTAGGTTGGGCTTCACAAACAACACTTTGATAGGTGCAATTTGAAAGGGTTCTGACAAGGGAAGTGAATGCAACGCTGGGATAGTCAAGTAATACAAAGATGGCAGCGTGGAGAATAGCCTAGATAGCTATGAGAGAGGAGTGTTTATGTGTCAAGGCACAACAATGAAATTGGTAGGCAAAGAAATACCACAACACAAGTCTAATACCATGTTGAACACACATGGAGAATACATAATATGAAAGATAAGCATTTAAGGCTTGTTGGATTCTATATTCCAAGATCTCTTGGACTCCTTTTGACTGCTTGCATTCCACATCAACTTTTAGAGGATTACGTGTCCAACATTATCTCATGTGCCACTCTCTAGGTGGGCTTCTCATTCAAGCTTTTCGACAAACATTTTGCAAGAAACCGACACTTCAACGGGCCATTCCGAACCATCACTTGGCTCTTGCATAAACATCACAAAAAAGGCTATAGCCATTAAAATTTGAGCCAAATCTCGCAAAGACATCACCACCAAGATGAAAAAACCCCAATCCCTTGGGCTTTCATCCACTAACTTCAACTCTGATTGCAAAATTAGGATCCATGGGCAATCCCTTGTCAAGCTCCTTCACAAGCCCATTATGACTTTCTCACTACCACTTGTAGCTCTTAGTCGTCATTGAAATCTACAGCTCTCATTCACGTAGTCAGCATATGCGTTCTTCTTTGAAGGCAACATTTTTGAAGAAGTAAATGAGTACAAATTCCTCAGGATTGATTTCAACAACAAACTTAATTGGGAGGACTGCAAAAAGAAGAGAATCTTAGGAGGGTGGAAAGCATTATATGCTCTTCAAAGAAGATATGGAGAGGGAGAGTTATGGGATTGGAAAATGATTAAAGTGCCTTTTGGACTCCTAGTTTGTCTAGTGATGCTATGTAGATGTGAATTGTGGGCTAGTAGCACCCCTGTCTCAAAATGGAAGCAAATTGAGAAAATCCAAAAACACTTGATCATGAGCAAGTTTAAAATAAAAAACTTGGTACCTTATGAGATAATGTTGAGTGAAACAAGAGCAACTCCCATTGAAGCAATTGATATGGTGCAACTCATAAGATATCTAAAAAGAATTGAGAAAATGGGAGTAGGTAGATGGCCTAATGTTATCTTCAAGGAAGGCATGAGTGAAAGAAAGAAAACATGGATGAGACAAAACTACACAAGGATGCAAAAATGGAAGAACTACCTCAATACTTGTCCCACAAATAGCAAGGAGCTAAAGATTTGGTTATGGAGAAGCTCTGTAAACAAGTATGGGGAAAAGAGTTGGATAGAAAGAAGAAGTACTACATTGAAGAATTCAATTGTACGTATGATCTTCAACAAAAGAAGTACATTGGAGATAACATTCCGTGGAGGGAAAAGGTTCTTATTGCTCAATTAAGAACCAACTCACATTATCTTCGGTGTGAAACTAGACGATGGAAAAGGCCAAAAGAAGCTTGAGAGGAACGAGTTTGTACATTTTGCATGTTTGGGGTAGTGGAATCTGAAAAACATTTCATTTTGGAATGTGATGCGTTCAACGACATGAGATAAAGTTATGGGAATATGTTAGCATTGGTTTCTTGGCATTGACTAAAATATAAAAGGTGAAAAACATGGAACTCATAGTCCCATAAACTATTGTTTTTTAATCTTGTGGATGTTAAAATTTCATTTCATTTCTCCATTAAGTACCTATTTTTTATCCCCAAAATACTTTTTATTTGAGAAAAATACTTTATAATATTATAATTCTATTAAAAAAAACAAATTATAAAATATTTAAATTATTTCCATTTTATAATATTTTCTTATATTTATAAAATTTTATAATACTGTGATAATCCCCTTAAAAACATAAAAAATTATAAAAATTTAGATTACTATGGTATTATAATATTATATTTTAATTATCCAATTATATTATCATAATCTTATTAAAAATACCAATTCACCAATTATAATATCGTAATCTTATTAAAAATACCAATTCATAAAAATGTTTAAATGATTATCATATTGTAGTATTCCTTTATATTTTTTACTTGTATTTTCATAGTCTTGTTAAAAATATCAATTCATAGAATGTTTAGACTATTTATAATATTTCTTTATATTTTTATATTTATACCAGTGTAATTTTAAACTAGATTTTTTAGATTTTTAATTTAATTACTAGTAATGAGTAGTTATATAGTAAGGATTTAATTTCTATTAATATTTTGGAATATTTTTAAGAATAGTCACACTCAAAAGCAATTATGATATTTGATCACTTTAAATTAAATTTATTAATTTTAAAAAATAATATATGAGCATGAGTTATAGTTTTTTAAGTATGTGGTATTAGTAAGCCATAGTATTTGCCTTTAGTATAATAATAAAGTATATTTATAAATTAATAATTTTACTACATATATTTTTAAATGTAGATATTTTAACTTATATATTAAATTTTTTTTATAATTAGTATTATTAATAATTTAAAACAAATCTAAAATTTAATATTTTTTATGATTATTTTAATTTTTAGAATATAAAATATATAAATTGTTTATTTATTTTTATTTATTAACCATTTAATTTATATAACTATTTTAATATAGATCTCGTTTAAAGAATACCAATTCATAATACATTTAAACCATATTATAATTTCTCATATAATTATACTTTAAAAAATACCGATTCTTAATACATTTAAACCATATTATAATTTCTCATATAATTATACTTCAAATTTTATTGAAAATACAAAAACTTTAAACTACTATAATCTTATAATATTCACCTCTTTATTTATTTCTACCTGAAATCTTTTGTCAATGGGATGGACACTCGCGACTAATAATCGGTTGTTAAATAATTGAATTTTGAAGTATCGTGTTTGAATTGGGATTGTGTTTTGAAGTTTGAACTATCATCACGGTTTTCCTTTCAATCCAATATTAACTTAGGGAATTGTGTGAACAATGTTTTCCCTCACCCTTAAAAAACAATGAAAGTCGTTAACTTCATTGATGGTAAAACTGAACGTCTTTGTAAACTTGTGCACGCAAAATGCTCTTCATCGTCACACATATTAATTATTAAGCACCAAGCAATGGGAAAAATCCTATAGAGATGTGATGGTGTATTCACTTGATAAAAGTACTCCCCTATTTGAGGAGTTTGTGATTTGAGGGGTTTGTGATTGGTAACCGGTGTAGGCACCATATTTCTTTGCAATGAAGTTACCAATACTACAAAGTGGAGATAAGGATCTTTATAAAAGGTATAACATTTGTCTGGTATGAAATAAAGAGGGCATAAGGATTTTGGTGTCTTGATCATTATTATACTATTTTTCAAAATTGTTGTGAAATTTTGTGACTTTGAAAGCGAGTAATGAGTGATACATCGAAACCCTGCAAATGGCACACCACTGATATATTTGTCGACACCCTGAGAATTTGGTCATTGCAGAGAAGATTTTGGGTCCCATTGAGGGAAAGCACCAAACCTCTTCTTGGCCGCATGTTGTAGATAGTATAATCATTGTCATTGTCGGTAATTAAAACAAAGAAGTTGTCGACATTACTGTTGGAGCTTTCCCCATTGAGGGTTTGCTCAATAGAGGAATAAAAGTCGTGACTATGGAGCAACAACCTTGTAAAGGAGAAGATTAGGTTACGGTGCAAGAGGCGGCGGTTGCAGAGAAAGCTTCCTTACTAAAAACCCTGGTTGGTGAGGAAGCTCTAATTCAAAAGGTTTGTATATGTAACAGTTCCTTGCATATCTCAGTCAAGATGGTGTATGGACACTCTTTTCTTTTTTGGGTGAGATCTATGGATCTCATCAAGGACCTCAAACTTTTGTTGGAGCTCAAATTAGGGTTTCCTCATGGGGTTTAATGCCTCATTTATGAAGGTAAGTAATTAGAAGAACCTCTTCCTATCTCCAATTGTCATATTTGTAAGGATTCCACTATGTTTTTGACTCTTTGTGTGCGAGGGGGTGCTTTGGGGAAACCCTCTTCCTCCCAAGCTTTCTGATATAGATATGAAGTTCGTAACCAAACTCCCCAGGGTGTTCATCCTCCTGCAACCAATGCTCAAACTCCAAGCAAAGCAGTTCCTTCCCATAATGCACCTAGTCCATTTATTGTGGAAAAATCAGAGAATATTCCCTCTATTGACATTTTCCATCTAGATCTGGAAGATCTTCACGAGCTAATGGTGGAGCATGGCTTGATCTGTTGTTTTAATGGGTTGTGACCTCAAACAAAATATATTTGCAAATGGATACACTCTAATTTGACCAGATCTTGCAAAGTTCTCTTATGTTCTAATAGCTTCTTCATAGTTATGTTTTCCTGCCAGGAAGATTACCAAAGTGCGTTATCTAAGGGCCCGTGGTTATGGGTAAAAGTGGGGCTTTTCATGACCCCTTAATTCCCAGATTTTGATCCCTCTATGACATAAATTAAAAAGCTCCCCATTTGGGTTTGACTTCCAAACTTATCAACCCATCTATGGCCTGTTTAGAAGCATTGGAAACAACTTGGGTTGCTTCCTGGCCACGAATATTATGCGAGGCCAAACTTGAGTTTATACTTTTGGTAGGATCTGTGTAGAACTTGACATCAATAAAGGATTTCCAGAAAAAATTAACCTAAAAGTAGGTCATTTCCATTGGATCCAACTCTTGGACTATGAAAACACGAGTTTTTGTTGTCACCTCTACCATCAAACAGAGCAAAAATGGGTATCATAGAAAGGAAAGAAGTTTTTTGCACTCATACGATTAACTAATTTTCTCTTATAGATGAGAAAATTCACACGTCATCTGTGTATCAGTGGTATGTGAATCTGTCAATGGGAAAGAAAAGAAACAATGAGATTTTCACTAGTAGATTGATGAATGTTGTAGTGAATAAGTGGTAGAAATTGTGTGAAGCAAATAGTTTCCTAAGCTTAGAAGTGTGTGGGGTAAACATCATTCAACAATTCATTTCCTCAACTTCTCAGGTTCTTTCGCATATTTGTCTTATAAATATTTCTTTCTTAACACATTCTTCTAGGGATTTTTATAGCTTATTTCCTCGCCTGATGAGCATAAGAACTACAATGAATGTCCCAAAATCCATTCTCTATTTTCTTTATTACTTATACAAAACAGATTGTATATTCGACTATGCTAATCTGATTTCCAATGAATCAACTTTAGAGTTAGTAAAATTTTCTAGCAATAATAGATTCTTTATGATGCCATGTCTTTGATGAGTTACCCTATTAACCTAAATTAAACCTGAACAAAGAACCATTGTAATCTTTTTATCTCATAATATCGAACCAAATAGTTTGTTTAAATATTTGTCTAATTCAAAATGTATTTACACAACAAATCATTTACAAGAGTTACAGAGAACCAAAAATCAAGAACTAACAATGGATACTACAAAAATTGCTCAAGAAACCAACATCAACATGGAAGAAAAACACAAGCAAAGAGGCGTAAATCCTACACAACAATCTCCAACTTCCACACCCAGTATATATGAAACTTCATCCTCCAATAAAAACATAGAGATAATCTACTACCACTAGAAAACTAGTTCATGGTGAGTTATCAGGTGGAAGACATGACAAAGAGCCTCTTTGGATATTCACTCTAGACAAAGCGCATACGGTTCAAATAGCCAAATCAAAAAGTCCCATAAAAAGAGAAATAATTCAACAAGTTATAGACATGGAAAGTGACAACGACATACCACTTGATTAGGTTGGTTTTTATTTAGCAAAGAATCAGGAAATAATGGAGAAAATTCTAGAATAGGTCATTATTTTCGATGAACATCATGTCACATTGCAAAATGAAAAATATGACAAGGGCAACAAAAAAATTGATAATTGAAAAGGCAAAAATTCAAAAGGATATTGATCAAGAACGAATGGATATTGATGTGTCTGGCATTAGAGCCAAGAGGCTCATGGTATTCCATTAATCTATTGGTAAGGCACTTGCACAATCTATTGACGAACAAGAAGCAAAGAATATAAGACTAAAAAAAGAATAAAATAGTTAGAAGACACTCTAAATATGGGTCCTATGTTAATGAAACCATTGGCAATACACCATTGTCAATTTATGTTCCTACTACACCGCATAGATCTAATAAAGTTTTCAAACTCCTTAATGAAGTGAAATCATATATCAACAATAACATATGACAAAGATTATAAATTATTGATCATGCATGACAAGCATATTTTGATTTATTTCATTTGCAACAAGAAATTAAGATATTTGTGAATTTGGTTAATAAAAGTCTTAATCTAGATAGGAATTCGTTGATAATGATTTACTTACTTTTAGTGAGAGGCTTAAATTACTCTTTGATATAGAGAAAGAAAACAAAGTACTTCTAGATGTTAATCAAATAAAGTGAGTGGAAATTGGATGGTCTAAGAGAATCAATAACTATAGGACATCATTTCTGAATGTGATAGAATAAACATTAAAAGAGGTGCTACTCTTTTTAAGACGGTAAAGATTATACAGGACCTAAAAATATTGTGCATCATATGCAATTCTGAATCAATTTCAAGAGACATGTTAAAAGTTGAATTAGACAAGATAAAACAGTCAAAGGCAACGAAGTTTAATGACATAACTAATTTTACTGCAAATAAATTACAAAATGGATAACTACTTTTGTTATAATCAATGATCAGATATTTGTCTTAGCTAAGAAGATGTTAGAAAATTTGAAAAGGAGATAGTCAATAAAAATGTCAAAATGGAGATTATAGTTGCTCCTAACAAATATTTCATTAAAACAATGGTGGAAAAATTTGTTGAAGAAATCATGAACCTGATAGACATCTAACAAATACATAGTCACCCCCTAGATGCAGGTGACACACCCCAATCGTGCGAGGACAAATCCTCTCATGCTCAGGCTGATGACGCCTTGCAACACCAGCTCTAACTTGATGCGGACACTCAATTCATCAATCAATTATAACGATGCTCTGTTTCACCTGACCTCTTGCCACACTTTGTATCACATGCAACCACACTTGGATTTTCCTTCATCTCATCTATGAGCGTGCCACAACCCCTCACCGCATCTGCGCTTGTGCCATATGTCTTCAAAAGGCACTGAAGCTCCCCATTCTTCCATCTCTATGCTACTCCAGTCAGAATCAAGAGCCATTTCTGTTATTCCCCTCGCCATCATGTTGATGCTCCAACTTCCCTGTGCGCTCCCCTGACGTGTGCCCCTTATTGCACGCCCTCTTGCAACATTCTTCTCCCACTGAGATCCTCCTTGTTGTGTGCCCCCTGCAGCAAGCCCCCCAGCTGAGCGCCTCCCTATTGAAATCCTCTCCTCATGTGCCTCTCCATGTTGAGCGCTACCTATGGTGTGTTCCCTCGCTACGCGCCCCCCTATTGTGTGACCCCTGTTGTGCACCCCCCCATTGCGCACCTCTGCTGCGCATACTCCTGCTACACATCTCCCTTCTCTAGGCCCGACTTCCCTACCTCTGCCCATTAGCTTCCCCATGGCCCTAAGATAGCGTCAAAATCCCATCAAGGGCAGCCAAAGAGGTGTGTTCTCAGGGCGCTATCACTGTAGTCAAGATCAGCATCTGAAATCCATTAAAGGTTCCTCTTTAGGAAGCCACGATAGGGAGACCACTCAAATGCCTGATTGCACTTAGGAAGATACAATCTTAACTCTAGAGAAACCGAGGGGTAGAAGAGGCCCCAGGAAGTCTACCATAGCGCACTCTGAGCTACCCACTCCTTGAAAAATCAAGCCGCTCCCTGTTCGCGAGCCAGCAGAGGAGGAGGCATACATTTGGATCATGGACTCGGATGGAGTATGGACCATAGTTTTAGATGTAGAGTACCCTGTTGCTCCCAATGACCCTCGTTAGCCGCCCCCCCCCCTGGAATCCCCCGCGTGATAGCTAAGGAGGAGGCCATTATGCGTGAATATGGATGCCTCATTGAGGAGGAGGACCCTGCAACAGAGGATGATGAAGGAACACCGTGAATGCACGATAGCTCGGTTCATCTCATTTTTTTATCATCTCGGGACATACTATAGCTATTTTGTTTTTACATGTGTTACGGAACATTTTTAAAACATGATTGTTTGACTCTTTTAAGGGGTTGGTTTCCTCCTAGGAGGCAACCCCAAACCTGTTTTATTTTGAAAGCTACCAAGAATAGGATTGGCTAAGCACTGCTTGCCATCTCATCCCAATGCCTATGTAAAGTTTCTCTTATGATCTAATATAGCTTAGCCTAACTTACAAAAAAAAAAAAACAAATACATAGTCACGGTGGACATTTTTACATATTGTAAGTGTTCTCAAATCCTTCAACATTTTATTTTATGTTTATTAGTATTAGATAATTCAACTTTGTTGATTATGTTACCATGAATATATCTAATTCGTGTATACAAATTATCTTTTTTTGTTGCAAATGACTTTTTCTTATTACGTTTCATGGGATCCCAATCCCAGTTCCCATTAGGACAAATGCATTTACTTTTACAATTTTGTATTAGGATTTTCAATTCTTGTTGTTCTAGTTCTAAATATGTTCAACAATTTTGTTTTTATGACTATGTTTTGAATATGATATTATGCATTTATGAATTGTAGCTATTGTGATTGGAATTTGAATCTCGATACAATTGTTGTTACTATAATTGTATTGATGACTCTTCAATGCTTCTCAAGCAAAAATCTGAGTTTGTACCACTTTTGTGATAATGTTTTGTATAATTTTTCGAACATATGTTTTGATCCTTTGTATTATAACTAAGGCATTGTTATTAATTAAATCGAAAATGAGCATTTGAAAATAGTATTGGATCTTAGGCATACATCTCTAAAGAAAACAATGTTAACATGATAAATATGGTATGTGTTTTAATCTCTTGTTATGTATTTAGTATTGAATTAATTTCATTGTGTAGAATATAAAAGTGTGGAGGAATATTTCATTGTGCTTCCTCCACCCTCCCACATTCGGCACAATCAAAGCTGACTCCCTTGTACATGATGCTAATTTGAAATATTATAAAAAGGGGAAAATGGAGAAAATTAGTACAAGAGAGAATCATTTAAATGTGGTATTGAAACAGTTAAAAAGAGAAATAGCCACAAACATTATTGCTAAGTATTTTTCTAATATTTATTATGTAAATGTATTTAGTGTTTTCAATTGTTTCAATTAAGAATCATTTCCAAGTTCAAGGCTCATGTTATTGTTAGCAAAAATTTCCTACAAATCAAAACTGTAATTGCTTTTTGGCTTTTAGAAACATTATAAATATTGATAACTTTAATAAATGATATTATGGAGTAAACGAAAGATAATTTACTTGATATATTGACATCTTCAGGGTTGAAAGACTACCTATATTCCATAACCAATATAAAATATCAAGGAAAATCACAACAAGGATCAACGAACAAAGAATTTCATCTGCAACTTTTTGGTCCTCACTCCACACATGTCTTTATTGTACAACAATACATATTATTAATCAATTAATAACGTGGGGTAGTGTTGCAAAGGAAACTTTATTGAGTAGACATGAAATTATTTAAACTTTAAGTAGAAACTTAGTATCCAATATTAAATTAAGTGTCTTTTTTATGTGTGTTATAAAGGAGTGTTATGCGGGAGAATGGGTGTGTGGAGCAAGGAACAGAAATTTAACTCGTAATGTGACAAAAATTTTCATTCACAATGTTTTGATTCTCCACATAAGTTTCTCATCGACAAATTTATTCCAAAAACTCATTCTATCATATGCGTTCAAATGTTATTACTAAAATATTTATTATCAAATATTCAATTAAATTCCTTTTATATGTAGTTCTTTAAGTAAAAAATTAGTATCTAATATTAAATAAAGTGTATTTTTGATGTGTAAGAAAGGAGCATTGTGCGCAAGAATGGGTGTGGTGAGAAAGGAACTAAAACTTAAAATACTATTAACTAAATACTTATTATCAAAGACTCAATTAAGTGTATTTTTAATGCGGGTGAGGAATATGTTTTGTATGGGAGAACGGGTGTGTGGACCAAGGAACAAAAAATATTTCCATGCAATGTTTCGTATCCCCATAAGTTTCAATGAAAGAGATACTTTAACTGTGTGGAATTCGCATTTGAGGAGGAATATTTCATTGCGCCAATGCATAAAAATATTTTTTTATGCACAATGTGGATAAGATTTCATTGTGCACAAATAGCTCAATAAACCTTTCATTGGACAGAGAAGAAATTATTTACAGAACTAGTATGTAATATTTCTTAGTATTTGCTTTATATGAATCTCGAGACTCCAAACAATGTATCAATTAGCACAAGGAATATTTTACATTTCTAGGCTTAGTATTCCTCCGTATATGCTTTATATGAATTTCTGAAATCTACACAATGGACGAACCTGCACCTCTGCATACATTCCCCTCTGCCCAAATAAACTGATATATAATATTTCTCATTATTTTCTCAATATGAATTTTTGAACCCCGCACAATGTATGAATATTCACCTCCTCACTTTGACAATCTATTAAAAATTCTAAGACATATTTTCAACAAGCCACATCTATGATATATAGAGGTGAGGAGAAAACTATGCAGTCCCTCCATTCATTGTACGCAGTGTGGAAGTGCAGACGAGAGAATAACAACAAATATAATTCTCAAGTAACGATGAAATGCATATACCCCATTTTATGTGTAGTGTGGAGGTACAAATAATGATAAAACATGTACTCTACATTGCCTTAATCATATAATTAGTAATAACCCAATATAGTATATGGAATCGAGGCATGGACAAAAAAGGCTAATTTTGTGAGTGGTCATTTTGTTATTGATTGATCTGACACTATTATGCCTGAGATAATGTGCATAAGATTTCATTGTGTGTAAGTAGATCAATAAACCCCTCATTGTGTTGACAATTAATTTTATTGCGGGTACGAAATCTATGTGTGCAAGGGAGTTTGATAAAGAGAAGGGACTATATTGAGTTAATCTTTTTTCCTCCCAACTTTGTGTAATGCAAATTTAGTATGCAAATTCGAGGCATAAAAAAAGGCTAATTTTGTGATATTTGGAGAAAGGAGAAAGGGTGTGCAAAGAAATTGTGTGTGGAGAATGGCTATGTGTGGAGGTGAGGAAGTATAGAGAAGCGTTGTGCATAATAAAAACTTCGATTCTGCCTTTGCACTTCACATTTCCCGCACTTTTCTCGCACTCTTTCTCTCCTTCCTCTGCATTATTGTTTAGCCTCCCCCTCTCGCCCCCACTCCCCCACCCCACCTTAGCTATTTAAAATATAATACCAAGATTCACAATTACGACCCCAATAGATAATTTATTAGATCCAACATTATGCACACTAAAAACTTCATACCCGCAATAAAAGTTATTTCCACATTTCCTAGTGCAATTTGATAAAGGGATGAAGTTATGTGAAGATGGATTTCATTATGCAAAATACGAAGGTGTGGAAAATATTTCGTTGTGAAAAATGTGGATAAGCTTTCACCATATAGATATAACTCAATAAACATTTCACTGTATGGAGAAGAAGTTCATTGTGGAACTTATATGTAATATAGCACAACATTTGCTTCATATGAATTTCAAAACTCCAAAGGTGAGTGTCTGAAATTTCCAAGAAAACATGAGTTTCCATCTCTTTTTCTTGGTCCAAGATTCCTTATTGTCCTTCATGATGGTTCCTCCTTTGAGTATTCTTCACAAGTGCCTTCTTATAACCTCTCCATGATCACCTCACTTGAACATCACCCTTCCATGTTGAGATGATAGTTCTTTCAAATGATTTCCACTCAAGAAAATCCAACATCAGTATGAAAACCACCTACTCTACCTTTAGTATCTCATGGAATATGCTTACTGTGATGGGTGTGTGGAAGGAATGAGAAGGAGAGGCTTCCTTGGGTGCATTGTGCAGTTACTAGGCTTAAGAAGTGGTAGATTGTGCACTTGAAATGTGCATTGCACTAAGGAAAGAGAGAGATAAAATCATGTGTGTAAATTATTAGATACAACGACTAGAGGCTTGAGGTTTGAAGCTACCAAATCCAGCATCAATCGTAATTGCGCATTGCGCATTGATAGATAGACAGGCTCAGTGAATTGCACGGTTGGGGGTTTTAGCTACCTAGAGGTTACCAATCTCTCACTATAACTATATAATGTGCAATAGGAGGCCCACCAGATGAAGGGATTGTGCAATTGGGTAAGTTAGGGAGATAGGGAGACAAGGTTGAATATTGTAACTATGAAATGTGCATTGGTTGAAAAGGAATCTTAGAGGATTCTGTAGTTGGGCATGAGAATGACAAAAATATGACCCCACTAACCATTGCAACTATACAATGTGCAATCCAAGGCAAAATGAATCATAAACTAAATAACTGGCAGGGCTAAGAAGCCAAAGCTATTGTCCTAACTTAAAGGTTGCTTAATGTACATTTGAGGGAGAATGTCCTCTAGGACTGTGCAGTATGTAGTTCTAAGAGGCATAAGATGCTTCACTGTGACTTTAGACTGCAAAGTATACAGTTACAAGAGGGATAAAGGTTATCAAGTTGTGAAGATATTGAAAAATCTGAAAATTACTAAGTGTGGGATCGATGACATAAGAGAGAACAAGACATGCAAACAAGTCCTAAAATAGTGATATCGCACTTGGATAACATAAACACAAGATAAAATAATGATCAATACCCAAAATCAACATGCATACCTTGAAATGACAATAAAGCGACACTTATTTCTAAGTGTGACAGTTGAAACGTAGCTTTGTGACACTTAGAATACAAGCTACGATATAAGTGTCAATTGTAACCAGAAAGTTTGTTGAGTTGTGGGAAAGTATCTAGCACATATACTTATGATATATAAGATCAACTAATGCATAAAAGTGCACTAGAGATGCCTCTATTAGTGCACTAAGATTCAACACATTCAAGAGTACAAATAGCTCAAAGCGACACTTGCAAAATCTAAAGAAAGTGAAAGCGACGCATGCTAAAGGGAAGAGAAATAAAAATCAACACTTGTGGAAGTGAAATAAATCAAAAACAATAATCGCGAAAGTGAAAGCAACACTTTTGAAGGAAAAATGTGTGGAAAAGTGATAGTTCAGAAGACTCACTAGAATGATGATACAATTTCCACTAAGACTGAGAGAGACTATCAAATAATGTTTGGAAATTATTATCAGCATTGATTGTGTATTGCATTATCCCTATCACTTCACAAGCACTGTTAGTAGGGGCTATAGAAGGTCTATGAGTTGTGCAATGCCTATTACCAAGGACTGCACAATCATTGTTACTAGTAACTATGCATGCTCTATTTCCAGAGGTTGCGCAAGCATTGTTCTCAAGGAATGTGCAAGCAATGTTTTCAAGGGTATACATTAGCTATTAGGATTTCTAGACATAAGTGTTCTTGTGAATGCATCGAAAGCTAAGCATGTGTAAGAAATTGGTTTCGATAGTTGAAATATCATAATAAGGCTTAAACACTCAGAAAAACATCAACCAATCATGAAACGAAATATCATAAAATCATAAGGAGGTTCCAAAATTCAAATGTAAGAAAAATTTTGGAGGGCGTTTGTTGTAGCAACAACACTTGGTGATACACTGGAAGAAATATAGCTTCTTTGTTTAGGTCTAGCCTTAGGAATAGAGTCTAGTATTTCAGGAAGTATTGATTCACCATGTGGATTACCTCAATTTCCCCATTTATCCTGGTTATAATTGCAGTCTCTCCTATCCCCTTTCTTGTCTAAAAACATTTACAAGGCTTACAATCTTTCAATTATTTCAATTTAGGAGAAGGTTAATATATATTCATGATTTTAAGATTATCATAGTTTTTCTTCCATCTTCGGTGTTTCTCTACTATGAGCAGGCCTGCTTAGTACCCTAGAAGAGTCACTATAGGAACATAATCATTTCTTCACTACCAGCGAGCCTATTCAGTACCTCGACGAAGTTACCTGCTTCACCTCTCTGCAAAGGAACCCTTTCTCTTATTTCACCCTTTATTTTATTCTCAATATGCTCATTTGAATTTTATCAGTGTTTATATCACTACGGTGGAAGAGGGATCTGCCTTATTGATGTAAAGAAATATTGTTCCTTCAGATACTATTATATACCTCTGAAATTAGTATGCTCACTCTTAGTTTTCTCCTTTCCCTTCTATACTTGATTGGACCGGTAAGAAAAACACCATTCACTTATCATGTTGATTCAAGAAATAAATATCATAAAATAGATATGGGAATCATGGTTCTGCTTATATCTTTCTGTTTGAATGAATTTTATTTTCCATTTAGACATCTTTGACTTTAAATGATATGTGGAGGACCAAACAAAAAGGAGGAAGAAAAATTAGTAAAGACTTGTTCGTCATCACAATTTCCTTTTCAAAACTTTGCACATTTTCTTTCGAGCCAAACAAGAGAAATTTTAATTCATGGTCTCATTGAAGAAAACACAAAATAAAATACATGACAAAACACGAAAATCAAAACATGGAAAACAACATGCAAGAAAAAACAAGAAAACAAAGAAAATGTGAATACCAGATAAAGAAAAATATGCATGATAGATACAATGCAAAATAAAAACTAAAATCCAGCTATACCTACTCCTAACCTTATCGACTAGAAGGTCAAGGCTAAGTGCATTAAAACTTCCAATGTAGCCACCAAATTTTCTCCTAACCTTTTCGATCAGAACAACCATAATATAAGCCTCAAAATTTTCTTATGAATGAACATTTGTTTGTATTCTCATCATACAATCATAGATTCGATCATGGAATTCAAAATAATCCTTTTGAGAGCTTTGAAATTTTTGGTAAAATGAACTTTCAATTAACTCAATCGAATTATAAAGAGAATCTTGTGAAAGAAAAATGTTTTGAACTTGTTTAGGAGCCTCACCAAGATTAATTATGTAAAACAACTATCATCAAATACATTAGTGGGAAAATTATTAGTTTCATGACATCTGTTAGACCTAATTTTATGTTCAAATGGACTGGTTAGGGCATAAGATTCTTCGTTATATGAAAATAGAGCTAGATCAATTTGTGTAGTTTCACAAATTCTTTGAATAATATAATCATCCTAATCACATGTTGAGTACAAAAAATCACTTCATTGTATCTTGTTACAATCTAAACCAATATCATGAAAATCGAAAGAATAAAAAAAGAATCCTAGTATAGAAAATACAAGAATTCATTCAGGGTACAACGAGTCATCATGTGATCAGATTCATCATTTGTATCAACTTAGGAAATTAATTTTCCAAGGTGAGGAATTTGATTCACTGAATAAATCAAGCATCCACCAACAGTAAAGAGGATATCTTGTGCTAGAATGAAAATTATTATCATCACAACATTCACAAGAAAGAGCAGAAACTGATAATTTACATATTTATTTGATAGATATGAAGCTTTTGGCCAATGATAATATTTTTCATGATAATCAGAATGGTAGGCTTCATAACTTTGTGTATCTACGAGAGATGTACATTCCAATCCTAAGTTCAATGCAAGAGGTTTACATGAATATGAATTAACTAAAACAGGATCTTCTATCTGATCATAAGACTAATCTTGAAAACTAGAAAAATTATCTTGAAAAAAACCAAAATCTATCAAGAATGAGTTTGCATCTAGTAAAACAAAACGAAGAAAATAAATTTTCAAGAAAATCCAAATTTGACCTAGTGCAGGGACCTCATCGGGATTGTGAGAACCTAACATAACCATCAATGATAATTAAAGGTCCTCAACTCCCTGAAAAGTCTTGAAACTTTGGAAAGTTGAAAAATCACATTTTGAGAGTTGAGTCAGATTGCAAATTTTATGAGGATAACTACTACTAGTTATTTCAACAAGATCATTATTATCTAGATAGAAGCCATCTACATCATCGATATGATCATATTTTTCCACCTCGAGAAACATATTACTAAAGTTATAAGGTTCTTTTGATTTCATATTTGAGGATGTGTAAATCGAATAAGTTTCATGAGTCACCTGAACTAGATAATTATTCTCATGCAAGAATGGAGGTTTTAAAGAATGGAATGGATGCTCAATGACTTCAATTTTTTTCTTCTTCATCATGTGAAACCTTGCCATCTTGTGTCAATTCAATATTCTACTTAATAGATAGTGAAATTGAAGAGCATGGAATATCTTCATCATGAGTTAATTCATTGCAAGAATTAGGAAACAATGAATGGTAGATTAAAGAAGAAGTTTCTATAAGAATTTATTCTTAAGAAATAAAAATATTCATTGATGTGCTCAAGAAATCATCACTATGTACATCAATGGAGTCGTGGTCATCAAAATGATAGTTTCCCAAGGATTTATATTGATTAAATAGATTCATTTCGTTTGACCTATTGTCGAGGTTACAAGATTCTAAATCAGCCAAGAATGAAGGAACATCATCTTGACATAGGGGACTTTGAAATAGGGAAGAGAGATAAAAATGATCTTCAACTTTATCCTCATTTTCCTATTAAATGTGACCACCTTTTACCTGATCATTATTTTGACCAAAAATTGAAATCAAAAGTATCTGAATAATTAGTCAGTGGAGCAGGTTGATCAAGAAGATCAAGGTACAAAGGGTCATGACATGTAGATGATAGAGGATGACTAGTGTCCCTTGAATAAACAACACTTTTAATGATGTCAGATTCAAGATTTTAGTTATGTACATTAATATGATCTGGGGGGAATTGAGGGACCGGTCTTGACCTTAGATTGCTTGTACTAATTATGATATTCCAAGTTTTCACGTATACAATGTTTACCATGAATATAAAATGTAGATAGGATAAATGGATCATTAATTTGATTTTCAGATTTCCTAACTTCAACGATAATAGTAGAGATTACCTTATTTGGAATGAAAAGGGAGGATGACAGGGATAAAGTGGGAAGTAGGTTCATCCTCTGGAATTAAAGGTTTCTTTTGATTGATGAAAGTTGGGAGATCACAATAAACCAAGGATTCAGATTCAGATTGTTTCAAGGAGATTTGAGCCAGATGCTGAAACGTTTTCTTGAAGAAATCCCAATCTATATATTCTTCATGAAAATCACAACATAGGTGAAGAAACTTATTAACATAATCCTTTATTGATTCATCATATTTCATTCTAAGTTGATTAATCCTTTTATAACATCTCGGTAATCATACCTGCCAAAATTTTGGTGAAGCTCCTTAAATAATTATTCAAACGAATGAATGGTTGCAGCTGGTAAGTTATGACACCATAACTTGACTCGACCTTCAAGTGTGAGGGTGAATAATTTACAAGCATAATCTTGATAAATCATTTCATTAAGATCACAAAACTTAAGAAATTGAGATATATGCTCAAATATGTATATTCCACCCCCGCCATCAAACTTTAATTGAGACAAGTTGTAAATAAGTTCCATGGAGAGTGTAATATTTTCTCTATTAGAAAAACATCCCGATATTATGATTTGGGTGTGAGCCATTTAAGATGAAAGATTCAAAATAGAATCAATGGACACAAATTTTCATCTTGTGCTCCTTCTAGTGCCAATTGTTAACGATTTTGGAAATCCATCAACCAAGTGGGTCTCCCCATTATGAAGTACCAATTAGACCTCACATTGTTTGGAGTAGAAGCCCCAACCAAGAAACAAGGTTGTTTTCATTATTATTAGGAATTTTCTTTGGCTGCAATTATCAACATAAGAGATTGTGAAAACAATCTTTGAAACAAGCAAGTAAGTTGACATTGTGAGGCATACAATTACAATTTATATAAGGTACTTTCATGGGAGGGAAAAGAGAGAGTGCACCTCTACAAGAAAAGTAGTAGTAGAATAATCAAAATGAAACCCTAGCGATGGCGGTTTAGTGCAGGTTCAATACCGTAGCTATGGCGGAACCTGTAATGGATTACCATGAGATGGAAACCCTGGGTTTAATATTAGCCACGCATTGGTGATGGATTTTTTGGCACAAGGCTAACTCAGCACAAAACTAGATTATTGTTTAACTGTCACAGGTAGTAGTAGGATGGGTTTACTGCCTAGAATGCTTTGCGACATTCATGAGTGCCGACAACCTGACATACAAGAATAGTAATAATTTTGACTGCATAAACTTGGACCCACACTAGTACATTTTGGGGAAATTCTGACACTTGGTTTCAACACTTTTGACCAAATGTCGGAAATTTCCCCAAATTTTTTCAATCCCGCCTGAAACCATTGCTATACTGACGTTTAGAGAAAAGTGTCGCAATACTGACACTTAGACAAAGTGTCGCAATTGCGACACTACGCCCCAAAGCGTCGCTATTGCGACGACTGCCTCCAAATGTCGCAAGTGCGACACAATGTCTAAGTGTCGCAATTGCGACGTTTGGAGGCATCCGTCTCAATAGCGATGCTTTGGCCGCCGTCGGTATAACGATACTTATATGCCTTTGCAAAATCCGTGTCACTTATGGTTTATTTTTTATTTTTTTTTGCTTGAACTAAGTCTTATTTCCATGTGGATTGTGTAATTTCACTTTTATTGCATATTATAGAATGTGTTTGTCTATAAGATTATATGATACATGTGAGATAAAGGTTTATTATTTATCATATATAAATAAAATTTATCAATATTTTACATTTACACTTTTATGAGGTGATGTTATAAGTAAATTCATAAATATCTCTTTTTAATCCTCATTTTACTCCATGAATATGTTTGGAAATGAAATTTCAATAGATTAATTTTCTCCTAACCTATGTATCATCAATATTGTACATTTACATTCTTAATTATGAGGTAATGTTATAGGTAAATCCATGAATATCTCCTTTTAATCTTCATTTTACTCCATGAATATGTTTGGAAATGAAATTTCAATAGATTAATTTTCTTGCTATTATATGTTTTACGAAGATATGGTAAAGAATTCTCTCTTGTTCTTCTTAGAAATAATTATATATAATTTTATTTTATTTCAAAATAGATTAAAAAAATTATATGAGAAAAATTATTAATTCATCAATATGTGTGTGTGTGTGTGTGTGTTGTGATGAATAATTTCATAGTTCAACTTAATGGTTCATTATATAATCATGTGACCATCACCAATGATATATCTTAAAAAGCAACTGAAAAGCCATGTGTACAAAATCGATGTATACTCTAGAGAGTGGTTCTCGTATCACTATGTAAATTTTTGTATGCTACTTCAACAAAATTATAAGATAAACTGTAATACACATCATATATGCACCATAACAATTGCCATACAACTAATTGTTTTACGATACATGTGGCATTCTAGGGGTAAATTCCATATGATGTGTATATCAATCTATTAGGTGTTGGTAATTTTTGAGTATCTAAGAAATGATAAGGAATATCCATACATCATGATCTTGTAATGTGATTATAAATTGTGTCTATAATTTCCATAAAATGTATAAATGATTTGTTTAAAAAAAAGCAACACAATCAACCCTAAACAATGCTCATGATGTAGAATGTCATTGGCGAAACCAAAATGATGGTCAAATGTCCCATTTCTATGGTAATGGTGATCATATATATGTTGTAGTGACACTTGATGAGTAATTAAATAAATCTCAGAGTGTGACTCATTGTGCCATACTTTTTAAGGCATGATTTGTTTTCCTAGTTTTTACTAATTTGTTAACATATTTTATTCATTTGGAAAGCTAATTAATGATGCTTTAAGTAATTAGGACCTAATGAGAAATCATATTCACATCTTCACTGAAATATATTTGGTAATTGTAGTCACTATATGAACCGCACATGCATGCTACTTAAGAAAAATTGAAATATAAACTATAATACGCATCTTATATCTGCCATAACAATTGTCATACAACTTATTTACTTCTAGATACGTATGACATACTTCAGGTAAATTCCATATTATGTGTATACCAATATAGTAGGTGTTGGTAAGTTATAAGGATCTAAGAAATGATAGGGTATCCACACATTAGTGCCCTGGTGAATTTTTTGCATAATTTTCTATTTGTTGTATTTTGTTGCCTGGATTTGTTATAGATTTCAAATAATACAATTATCTACCAATTTTTCTTTATAAAGAAGAAGTACAATAAGTAGTCACCTAAAAGTGAGCCATGTGAAAATATTGGTAACATGAGTAACCTGGTAAGCTATAAATGAAAAGTGAATAACCTCCACTCACCAACAAGTGGCAGGCAGGGTTGGAATTTGGATTTCTCTTTACCCGTCACACAATTTTTTTTGACGTTTTGGTCATTATTTTTCTAGTCAATAAACGTTACATTTAAAATTTTGCACTTCATTAATGATGTTCTCATAATAAATTAACCCTTCACCAATAAAATTTTGACTAAAAAAAATGAACACTCTTCCATTTTCTTTGGATTTTGGAGTGTGATATATCTGTGTCATGGACTTTTAATACCTAAAGTTTCAAGAGAAATAATTGATTCTTGTCAAACTAATATTTCCTCAATATATGCTATGATCTACTAAAAATTACTTCAAAAATCAAGTAACCTTTCAATATAAAGAAAAAAACATGAACGAGCTTTCCCTAAATTGCAATAAATTTATGTTTATTATTAATATTGCATAATCTGTCTTATAAAAATTGCATAATCGGACTAAGAACAGATCCTCGGTGCATTTTTTATTGTTGTTGTGATTAAAATAATGAGCCAAAGAACGCTAAGGCACTCAGAGAAATCAATCTATGTATTATTTCTCACAAAATCATGTTGAGTAGTGGAGACTAAGCGCTAGATTTTTTTTTGTCCTCAATCTCTCTATTAAATATGTCTATGTAGTTATAAGAATAACAAGCCAAAGAAATCTCAGGCTTCCAGAGATATTAGTCTCTGTGTGCAGAAATTAATGATTATTGTTGACTAAATGTTATACCATTTGAAATTGCTGAGCGAAATTAATCAAGCCATGATGTACCATTTGTCAGTATCTATTTTCTCATGTATGAAAGTTGATGTACCATTGAAAGTTTAATAATTCTATTGAAATTTTAATAACTATAATAACTATATATATATATATATATATACATATTTTAAATTTAATGATTAATAATAATTAAATTAAAATTCTTAAAAGACAAAATAAAAGCCTAATAATCACGAACTATTATGATAATTTAAAAATATAGAACTCAGGCTGAACATAGTTACAAAGATACCAAGAAAAGAAGAGTGCATGTGCATGATAACCTCTTTCTTTACAACTTATGAATGCCATTCTCAATGAAGACTCAAGACTCAACTGGATTGGATTGTGTATCAAAACAGTAGGAATGAATCAAATTTCAATGAACATGAATAACTTGATCGAGAAAATTTATAGGGAAAGGTAACTTGACTATCAATCTACTAAACTTCACTTCCATGATTAAAAAAACACCCCCACCTTCTCAGTGGTCCCATCATGGTCCACCTATTGAAAAACAACCAACAAATATTATTTTTTATATATTTTTGCATGGCCATTGGGCAATGATTTACTATGGTTTTCCTACTAAATTCCAATGGATGATTATTCAAAAATATTGAGAATTAGTTTAGTCTCAAGGCATAGCCAAGAGTCTTACTGGATAATTATAGATTACCTCTCCATTGGATGATTGTACATTTTTCATCTACTTTTTCACGTGAGTTTCAATTGATGCTAGATCTTTGCCTTCTATTTCTTTAGTGAAGCTAAGAGTTAACTTTGATCTTACATTAATAACTATATATACTTGCATGAATATCCATGCTTTTATACTTCCCCACTGTGGTCAATGTTGATGTATGGCCTTGGCCCATTGATCTTACAATTAACTCACTATTCATATTCAATTTTCTCCAGTTCAACCCAATAAAATAAGGAAAACAGAAAATGAAGTCTTGATTTTTCTTTCCGGTGCTCCTACATAATACAAATACTCTTAAAAACCAATTAATATATAAATTGTCATCATTCATGCTAAAATCAGTTTCAATTTTTTTAATGAATCTGCTTACAATTAATAGATTACATTGCTCACAAAATAAGAGATAATTTAGAACTATGATTTCACAATAATAAATTACCCTAGCAGTTCAAACTTCGAACATACCTTATGAAATTAAAATATGGCAGGTTAATGAGCCAATCTAGCTTCCTCGGAGCCAATCTTGAGCTCGGCCTAAGTCTGAATGCCTTGAGAGTGCGAGTGTAAGGAACTAGACGCCTAAAGCTTTTATTTTGTGCTTGTGTAATTCACTATTTGACCATCAAGCCAAGCCACCAGCTATATTAACACTACTTCATGTTGGGGCAGATTGGCATTCTAATTTTTTAGTGCTATAGTCGTACTTTTTCACTGCTTCACTAATCACAACCTTGGAATTTTGCAGGGCAACGGGCTTTATTCTTTCTTTGGTGTTTTATGTAAAAGAAAGGATTTGTGAACTTTTTGTAATAGGAAGGGGAAAACTAAATTGATTCTAATTTTAAAATATCAATATTGATAAGTGGTAATTCCTTTATTAAATTTTTAATTTTGAGTGAGCCAAAAAAGTAACTTTCCTTACTTTTTGAGTACAGCCTTGCAATTGCGAAGAGGACTAGTGTTGCAAAATTATTGGTAAGTGGAAATTAAAGGGCGTAAGAACATTTTTGAAAAAATTTCAAATGTCAAAATTAAGTCTTCTATCCTTCCTAGCACGTCACGGAAAACGGGAATCCACAAATTCTAGTCGTCAAATACGTGCAAAATGCCTTATGACGGGCAAAATGGAGGACTGGTCCTATGCTGCTACATGAGTTAGGGTTTCATGTGGCAGCAGGGAACCTTGTATAGTTTTTCAAGGATAGGAAAGGAGAATATTGTCAATTAATCATCACATGAAACTTCATCACCATTTGAAAATTGTGTCCTAATTTGAAACAATAAGACTACCCAACTATTTCATTATTTAATTTAGATTGTGTAATACAAAAAAATATCCTAGATAACTTAAATAATGTAAGCACTTTTGCGAAAATTTAGTGGGGAGAACCTTCAATTACATTTATTTTGAAGATCCACTTGCATTTTAAGCCATTTTAATTAGTCTTTCATGGCTATTCTAGTAAAAATTTCAACCTCTTGTAGAAATTTGTTTGTCACTTGTATTAGAAATGCAAAAATCAAATGTATATAAAAATGATTTGAAATGAAAAAATCAAATGCGCGCTATACATAAAAATGATTTTATTAAAAACTACATTAACGTCTGATATCACGCGCACATTTGCCCTCAGCTCTTGCAGAACAACATTCGCCCTCAGCATTCGCCCTCAGATCTTGCAGAACAACATTTTCCCTCAGCTCTTGTAGAAAAGCATTCGCCCTCAGCATTCGCCCTTAGCTCTTGCAGAATAGCATTCGCCCTCAACATTCGCCCTCAGCATTCGCCCTCAGCTCTTGCAAAATGGTAAGTTCTTACTGCAGACCCTTCCTCCTATAGTAGGGTTGACTCTATTTGGGTTTTTTTGGTCAATTCCATTGGATTGTGTTAGGCTATAGGGTTCTCTCTAGATGTCTTCCAATGTTCTTTCAGATGAGTTTCAAAGAGGATGTGTAAGATGTGTTTGTGCTTTCATGAATTTGACTCCACCAGTTTCATGAAGTTTAAGCTATGGATTTTAGTTCGACAAACTCATCCATCTCAACACCCAGTAACAAATTTCCCTTGGTCTGATCTATATTGAAGGTGAAGTGAAAAGTGGTAGAGAATGGGAGATCGAAAGTCATCAAATTTATCACAAGGGTAGTACTCCAGATCGAAAGTGATGAGCTTTAGTTCTCCAGATTTGGGGATTTTCTGATATTTGGGGATTTTCCGATGACATACCAAAGGTCACATCCATACAACCATATCAAGGTCAATGTTGAGATCATTCTCATATAGATATAGGTCACTGATATATAGGGTTAATATCATCATCACTATCCATGGAAACCAAATGGTTACAAAATTTGTGATTGTGGTTGGCTCATTTATAATTATTACCCATTTACGGTAGAGCACATAAACACTAAATATGGCCCGAGCAAATCCTTTACAACAGGCAATGGAATTGCAGCTGCTTCATCAATAACCAATAGCTCCACTTGAGAAAACTTTTCATAATCTTGGGGTTGGATATACTGCAGAGCAAACAATTGTAGTTATCATTCGTGCTCCAATATATTAATATAATTTTTACATTGAACTGAAGAAAGGGAAACAAGAAAATGCTAGCCATCATACAATGCTTTGACATAAGAGTTTTGAGTGACATACTTGAAAAAAGAACTCATCCACTGATATTTATAATCATTTGAGTTATTCAAGTTAAACACAATGTCAAGAATCAAGATTCAATACCCTCTGTTATCTTCATCACCCAATACAACATTTAAATTTTTCCCAAAGAAACGCTTATTAAATTGGCAGCCATTATTTCTCCCTGCTTTAAAAACCCTACATTTAAATGAAAACAAGCATTGCATTTCAACTACAAAAATCTATTAGTGTTCAAGTGTACATGTGTGCATCACTTGTGTAGGGTATTCTTTTTCCACTTTCACATTATCCAAGAATGTGTGAAGTATAGTTCATATTTTTTTTGATTCAGATTATCTTAAAAAAGGGAAGGTAAATTATTTCCCATGGAAAAATAAGGTTTTCCCTTTTTACTACTGGAAATGGTACAACAAAGTTCCATTTCTACCCGAAACTCCTATGAAACAGGAACCAAATAAAGGCCATGTCCTCAATGGACATCATTTGGCTTGGAAAATGGCCATTGCACCTTGTTGTTTCTTATATTACATCACGATAGTTTCTTAGGTCATTTCTTGTTTTTTGAGATGAAAAACAACCAAAGAAATCGTGAAGATCCTTTCAAGAAATAAATGACCATTTCTCAATCATATCTCAACTATTTTTTATTTTATTCAGTGGTTGCTTACTTTGAGAGAAATTTGACACTTTTATAAGGAATATAACATAAAAACACAAAATGGGAAGGAATTGATGAGGTAGATGACCTTTAGTTGTTGTAAATTAAGAATTGATAATACACGATGCGTGTTCTGTACTACAAACTAGATTCCTTCCTGGAGTTAGGACACAGAGTATTGAATCAAAGTTGTAGTTTCTAACTTCTTGTATTGGTTCATCAATCTTGAAATTCAGACATTGCATGTCTTCATTGCTTCATGTTTGAATAATTTTCATTATATCGTACGATAGGAAATTAGGAATTATGATTATTATTGCTTTATGGATCTGCTAAGTTACTTTTAAGTTTGCATGGTTTAGTGTGAAATTATTCTTGTGTGCCGCTAGGCCCAGGTGAAGGAATGCCAAGGACTGAGAACCCTAGTTTTTAAGTGGTATTGTTTCTTATACCCAAAAACCCCTCAACATCACTTCTTATTAGTTCTTAACAATAGTGTTGTAAACAATTTGAGAATTGATATAGCAAAATCTCGCACTTCTCAAGATAAATTCCTAAAGCTAAAGTGTGATGCCATGTGTAATTCAATAGCCCCATTGTCATCTCACCAACCTCTTTTCACTTCGAGCTAGCTTTCCTCCAACTCAAGGGGGGTTCTCGCTAGTAGATGTTAGGGATCTAATGGCCCAACCAAACCAAGTCAAGAGCCCCCTAACTCTCTATGTTTACTACTATCAATCAAAATATTGAACAATAGGGTCATACATGCATCCTAAAGATAAAATTGCCAGGGTATTGTTGGGTAATTTCAAAGGGAAAGTCCCCAAACACATATAATCAAGGAATTATAACGTGATTTCAAACATTAAATGTCAACAAAATCGTTTAAAGGATATTGAAAGGAAAAAGGTGATGGAAGATAGAAAGTGCCTTACTTAAATGCTCTAAAGATTTTTCAATAGTTGCTCCAAAAGATTCACTTCATGGCACTTCAAGATCGTCTCCAACAATGCTATACCATCAGATTCAACAATGTTGCTCCAAAAATGTCCTCAAGGTCTTCACAACAAGTTTACTAGAAGTTGCTCCAACAATATATTCAATAAGGTCTTCATTGTCAACTCGTCTCTTGTTTGGGTGCCTTAATGTGCAATGACATGTTTCCAGGATTGAATTCAATGCAAGGCATATTTGAAACTCTAACTCTGTCGTTCGGTGTCTTATTAGAAATTATTTCAGTTTTCATTTTGTGTTTTCAAGTTAGATATTGTTTTCAAGTTTTTACATTTATAATTTTATTGCAATGTGGCAGACTGATCAGAGTAGTGCAGGAACAACCCTGAGACGGGATGATCGCGGAAAGAGGCCGGCGGAAGAACATGTAAAGTGCCAGCATTTCTCTATCTTCAGGTATTTTAGTTATTTACATAATTGAAATAATATTAATTTTGTTCAAATATGCAAACACCTAGCCATGGTACGCCTGATGATTCCCTCTATGAGGAAGATCTTTCTTCATCCCTATCTCCAGTGCTCTTGTTGCGAAAAAAGGCACGAAATGCAAGGTCGGAATTTGATACTTTGATAGAGGCGCCTCAAACACCTAAAACAAAAGAGAGGATAAAACAACTTATGACCCAGCTAGAAACATATCAGGTAATAATAAAATGTCAAAAGGATATTTTTTTTTTCTACATGAGATGAATTGTGATAGTTTGATTTTTAATTTTTACATTGACTAAACTAAAAAAAGGTTCTTTTGTATGTAGCATTTTCTGACATTTGCTGAACCCGATGTTGGTGGTAGTGGGACACAATGGCAAGAGATTGCCTAGCAACCCTCTCGTACACCTTCTACTCCTTTAGGTGACAGCCAAGAAACACACCCTATCCAAGCAGACACCCAGCCAACCATTGAACATGTTTGCAGTGATGAGGCTGATATGGCCAACTACATTATTGTGTTTCCTGGAGCTACACGTGTCAACTCCACAGGGACCATTAATGGCACATTGTTGGTGAACGATGAAGGTGTCCCTATAAAGCACATACAACTCCCAGGTAAATTTTAATATTTTAACTATTTCATGTACTCTATCTAAAACATATTTATCATGATTTTTATTTTTAAATTAATGATAATATATATATATATTTTTTTTCTGTGTAGGAAAGAATGAGTTATACAGGTTTTTGGAGAGCCATGCGTTGGTAATTTTTGGCCCAACCATACACACAAGGTGGAATTCCCAGAATTCCAACCTGAAAAAGGAACTTCTAGATTATCTAGAAGCCCTTTTTGGGGTCGACACGTTTGACAGAACAGCAATGGCTCGGGTAGCCGGAAAATATTTGAAATATACCAGGGACACCTATAGGACGCAATTGCAATTTAAACCTAGATACGATCATCCTATCATAGTTCCAGAGAGTGAGTGGAGAGCATTCATCCATGACAGAAAAGAGAAAAGGGCAAAGAAAGAAGGAAAAATGCCAACTGGACCCGCAAGGTAAATTACAACTTTAATTCAATAAGTTTAATTTTCTCTATGTCTAAAATAAAAGTGTACTACGTCATATCTGACTTCAATATTTTGATGCTAGGTTGCCTGACACCTTGAAGGCAACCAAAGCTAGGATTGGAAAAAAGGGCCATCACAAGCTAGGCCAAGGCGGATACTTGAAATTAGCCGCAAGAATTGTAATTAAGTAGCTAAACATCTTATAATTAATTGCATCGCCTTCCAACATTTTTGTAATTTTATAAAATATGATTAAAAATACACAATCATATGTAATGTAGGGTGATGAATTCGGAACAGAAACTACAAAGGAAGATAAAAATATCGCTTTCCATTTCGGCTATCAAGCCATAGTTGAACGTCGCAGAAGCTTGGGGCAGGTCCCAAGATCCAGAATGCCTGATAAGGTAAAACATTAACCTTTCAATATGTTTGTTTTCGTCCATAAATTTAATGTCTAACAACTTTGTTTAAATAAGGGGAGCAGCACTACCGACGAGGCAAATAACCCAGTTTTAGAGCCAGATGTAGATGATCCTCACGTGCAACCTGATCATTGTGGTGGGGACCAGGCCGACAATGCTACTATCAGTGAGGGCCGTGACGGTAATTAATTTCCACTTATATTTTTTTCTAATTATACCTTGATGGTTGTCCTTATAACGTTTTTTTTTTAAATGACAGAGAATTTTTCCCTTGAGGATCTTACCACCAGAGAGGAAGACAGGGCAACAGTCCCAACGGCGACAACTAGTGCACCAGGTAAATAATCTCATTGCAATTTTTTTTATTAATATTACCGAACTAGTTCAATGATATTTAAAAACTGACAATTAAAATTTAATATTATCTTTTTTTGTAGGCGATGCCCCGTCACTGGATGAGACCAGACATCGTGACTACGCAACTAGGTCAGTAGTGCGGGTCGAAAGGCACGAAACAGGAGCAGAGCATGATGATATTGATGATGTAATTAGGAGCTTTAAAAATAGGAAGAAGAAAAATAAAATTCGATAATGTAAAATATTGTATTATTATAAGACAAATGTTACCATACTTGGAACGTTTTTGCGTTATATAAAAAACTCATTTATCATACTATTTTTATGTCAAGCATTAATTTCAATGTTTCCTTGCGTACTTTTTGTTGAATTGTTTTTTTATTAGTTATTGAATATTTTTTTTATGCTCATGAAAGTAAAAAATGAAATATAGATTGGGTATTGGGGAATTGAGAGAGATGTGAGGGGGGGGGGCGCATAAGAGCTTCCACCTTCACATGTTTCGCCCTGTTTAGTAGAGAATGATTTATTGGAGCGATTTAATCTTGGAGCAAACCTCCCTCGATCCAACGTAGCAAAAAAAAAATCACTGTTGACTTAGTTGCTACTCTTTCAGATCGTGGGAGGCTTGTTCCAAGTTCATGCGACTCCAATAAATTGTTCTTGAAACGAAGAGGAGCTTATTCGGGTATGTTTTGACATTTTCAACATATGTTCTAACATTATCATAAGAATGCATCTTAGAGTAAAAATACTACATCAATTACTTGTATTTATTGTATAGATAATGATGGATTTTGATTGACTTGGCAGTGCAGGTACAAATCCTCTTGCATCATGAGCAATACAACTTGTCAACCAGGGTCATGTCTAGGATATTTTTGCTTGTGCGCTTGACCAGGTTCGTAATGTCACATTTTGTAAGTTCCTTTACGGTTCATAATTCAATATTAAGCTTGTTCATGATTATTATCTAGGTTTTTTGTATGTGTTTTTTCATCTATTTGATTGTAAGCAACTCTGCATGTTTCTTGTTGTTCACTATGATTTATCCCATTACCACTCCCAGGATGAATCCGACTTTATTGTTACATAGGTTACTTTATTGTTACTATGGTTTCTCCATTTACGATTTCATAGGTTACATCATGTAAAGTTGTCAATCTCAGGTTGGTGATGAGCTTTAGTTCTCCAAATTTGGGTCTTTTCTGATATTTTCTCCCTCATGTCATTCCTGCATCACCTCGTTGTTTGAGCATGCCAATTGTCTACCACTTATACCAATTGGCACATGTCAATATCTGAGTGGTGCCACATTTCACCTATTTTCGGCCCACTTGACCACCTGAAAAACTCAAATCCACACACCATGTGTCTTTATCATGGAGTGCCACATGTCCTAGATATTTAGGCCGATAGGCCTTCTGTTATGAAAGAGATCAATTTTTTTCGTCAACACTTCTTATCTAGGCATGACACCTGTTACTTGTTTAATCTGACGGTCACAGTCTCTCAGGTTACCTTCTAGGTTTGACATACCACTGGTTTCTGGTATATTTCCATGGAATCAGTCTGAAAATACCAACAACAATCCACACACCTGCAACCATCAACAGACCTGCGTTTTAGTAGCTGCATTTCCGCAATTGCTAATACACCTGCCGTTTTAGTTGCTGCATTTCAGCAACTACAAATACACCTACCGTTTCATTCTCCTGGACTCTGTGTATTCATATTTTTCATATAATTTTATCACGAATTTGGCTGCAGTGCTTTGACATGCCTTTGAATATTTTTGCAGGTTAGAATACATTTCAGGCCAGAGCTATTGAATAGACTTGATGAGATAGTTGTATTTGATCCTCTTTCTCGTGATGAGCTCAGAAAATTTTCTAGACTACATATGAAAGATGTAGCGATTCATCTTGTAGAGAGAGGTGTTGCTTTAGGGGTTACAGATGTTGCTCTAGATCTTGTTCTTCGGGAAGCCTATGATCCTGTAAGTAATCACTTTGTTTTGCTTTCTTTCTTATTCAGAGTCTATCTTGCCAGGGGATGTGCCCGTTATGGTTTGTTATGAGATCATTGTCAATTTCATCATTGTCCCTCATAATATGTTTGATTGTGTTTATAAATAATAAACAATTATTACACCAAACAATAAACAATTAACTGTACTATGAGTAATATGATATCTTGAAATAATTCTCATTATAATTTCATAACCTCTACTCTCACTTGGTGGTGTCTATATCACTAAGTGTGTCTTCTTTAAAATTATAGTTACAGCAGACAATGAACAATCAACTACACTGTGAGTGATATCTTGTAATAATTATTATTATAATTTCCTAACCTCTACTCTCACTAGGTGTCTATATCACTAGGTGTATCTATTTTAAAATTATAGTTTCGATGGTAGATAAATTGTTATCTTAAAATTATAGCTTTGATGGTGATACCTTGTGATTGATAATGTAGTTTGAAGCAGCTTTGGCTTTGACTAATATAGTCTCAGGAACCTCTGAGAATACAAAGGTTGTGATTGATTATGGGGCACTACCTATATTTGTGGAACTTCTTACCTCTGGGAATGATAATGTTCGAGAACAGTGTTAGCCACCTATAATATTTTGTTATACCAAAAGGTGGCTAAGACTTTTTGAGCCTCCAAGGAACAAGTTTTATCACTTAAAAATTGTTGGCTCTTGAAGACTCCTAGAAGGCCTCGTGCCTCTGTCCAAAATCTTCATTGTTGTTACCGCTTTATACTTAGAAATTCTGCTGATTCCAAGTAGAAGACTGCTGAAAGACCTTCATTTTCCCCCTTCTTAAACCTTCATCTGCTCCCCTTTTTCTCCACAAACTTCCTTATTTTCATAAATCCTCTTCTTCCATTTATGAAAATCACTTTCCCATAGTTAAAAGCCCATTTTTTGACTATCCCGAAACCATCAAATTCCATTGAAAATTATGAAAAATTCATAAAAATACAAGTATTATGACTATGGACTTAAGCCCCTTTGGGCTAAGTCCTAACCACTTCCCCACCATACGCTTTGGAGCTGGAGCCATTTGCCTTGGGTTAAGGTGCTAATCGCATCGGAAAGAATCAAATGTACAAGTCTTCGCCATACTCTGAAGAACTCCGATTGTGATTAGCCTTGCTTCCTAAAACCCCTGATCATATTATTTTCATGTAACCCTGAGCCCGCCCTCGGCGCTTAGACCTTGTGAATATTTCATTCCCAAACCCATTTTTCTTTATAAAACCCAAAACCCGCTTATCCAAACTTTCAACTTAAAAACTTGAAGTCACGTGTTTAATATTTTAATGGGTTGATTGAAAGACCGATCGCGCAATCGCAATCGGAGAAATCAAATGGGTAGATCAAAAAGACCCGCATCAAAGTTCCGATGCGATTGGGTCTTGTATGTTAAAATTTTCCCTCGCCCCTGTTTCATATGACTTCCCCCAGGACCAAGTGTTAAGGACCCCGGGTGCCAATCGCATCGCAACATTTCAAATAGGTTGATCGGAATGACTAGGCCCGATGGCCCGATTGCGATTGACCCCTTTGTTTTAAATACGCCCCGGGCATATTACATTCCATATAAGGCCCCGCAGTCGGGCGCCTGTCCGCTTTATATATATATATTCCGCCCGATCCATAAAAACCTTTGATTATTCCAAAAAGTTTGGATTTTCATGAAATTATACAAGGGTTTCCCCGGCTCATCTCCACCGTTGATCTTGTTCTTAGATCGACGGCCTGCGCTCAATCGCATCGCAAACTTTTAATCGCATGCGTTTTTATTTCACTCCCGATTGACGATCCCCGATTGGTTGTTCGTCGTTGATCTCCTCTCCGCCTTCGAAGATCCAACGGTCCTTATTCCCTCCGATCACAAGTCTTACCGCCGTTTCAAAACCCGCCGATTTGTTTCCCACCGTTGATCTGATCCTCAGATCAACGATCATCGCTCAATCGCTTTGACCCTCCCGATCGCGCAATCGCATCGGAGTTTTTCAATCGCGTCCATTTTTGTTTACCCCTGATTGCAAACCCCGATTGCGACCTACCGATTTAATCTGGACCGTCCACGTGTCTGGATCAGACGGTCCGGAAATCACCCCACCTTATCTCTTCTCCCGCTCTTCTTTTTTCCTTTTTGCCTTTCTATGCAGATCTCCACCATTGGTTGCCTTCATCCGACGGCTACGCTCTTTCCCCGCCATCTGAAGCAGTTTAACCTATTTTCGCAGGATTTATTAATTGTTTTGTGTTTGATGCAGGTGTTTTAAATGGTTTTCCATTGTATCACGAAGAAATGCTGATGGCTGGGAATGACGATTCTCATGCCTTAATTTCATTAAAGAGAAGCCATCCACGGGGCTCCATTCTATGTTTCGTCAGTACTCTATGAGTATTGATGCCGTAAAGCCCAGTGCGGCTCTGCACATCGACAAGACACTGTTTTAATTCAAACACAGTTAAAGAGTATAAGTTTGAAGACAGAGCACAGTAGAACGAAGATTGAAGACAATATTACGGGGATTACGGCTAAGACGATTATCAAAAGCCTAATCCCCGACTCAAAACACAGTTTAAAGAACATCATAAGTGTTTCATTGACAGGAGGGCTTCCACCGCTTCAAATGAGGCGAATAAATTCCTCAGCTACCATAAAAGCCACCTGTTGCCTCAAACCTTTCAAACAGAGGCCGAAGTTACTAAAGAAAATCTGATATTCGCCTCCAGCACAGCCAGGGAGTTAATTCTACAAGGAAATCAATGCAGAAATATCTGCAGAGTTACTCCACGCATTACACAGAGCCTCAAAGTCAAATAAGACTCCCATCGAGTTTTAAATTCATAAATTGTAAACATTAATATAGTGGTCCACCTGTTCACTTCTCCATCGAGCCCCTCAAAGGGCCGAGAAGCCTTGAATCTGTATTTATTATCTTAAGAGATCTTTTTGTTAGATTTCACCTCCTCATTCTTCTATAAATACCTCAGTAGAAGATGAGAAATTGTTGGTTGTTAATGTAATTGCTGAAGCATTGTAATTGTAACTGAGTTGAAGACTCTTGATTGTAGATAGGATTTCACTAGCTCTTGGAGCTCTGCTTGTAATAGGTAGGTTAGGTTTTGAAAGAAAGATGAATTGACACACTGGATTTGAAGACTGTAACCGGTTTGGAGCATCAATACAAGCTGATTTATGGGATCCTGGTCTATGCTGATGGTGATGTTATTCTCACTGTAACTTGTGTTTTATTTCCGTTTCCATTTTGTTTCATTTTCTGCTGTAAAGAACAGTTTAAACAGAGTTAGGACCTATTGTATATCAATAACCTTCTCTGGCTGAGAAACCTTTATTTAAATGTTTTCTTTCGACTGTGTTATTTGAAAATGATTTAATTCAGTTTAAGTACAGGGATGCTGGCTTTCCATCGTCTTATTGTCTTAGCTGAATGTTATTTTTAAATTTTACTTTCAATATATGTTGTGTGAGGATGAACTGGAAGGAAGATATGGTTAGCCCTAGTCCCAGACTCGTCTGCATAACTGTCTGATTGTTTCCCTAGAATGTGTTAAAAGCTGACTAGTTTCAAAGTACTTATCAGATCTTAGACCATTCTGTGTTATCTTTGTATTTCCCCCTGTTTTGTATGTTTTCTATTGGAAGTGTATCAAAGGCTGGCTAGTTTCAAAGTACTTACCGGATCCTAGTTTACTTCTATGTTTTTCTTAAGTGCCTGGTCAAAGGCTGGCTAGTTTCAAAGTACTTACCAGATCCTGGGCTGCTCTTTGTTCTGCATCTGTTTATTTTCCCCTTCTTGATGTATCACTCCATTCCATAAATCAAAACCTTAAAGAGATCCTTAGGCATAGATGACTTGCCCCACAGACCACTCTTGGAACTGATTGTTTCAATTAAATCCTCTTATGTCTCCATAGCCCAATGGACTGAAACTGCCACCATCTTTCATCTTCACCAAAGCTTACTCTTGTTGCTTGAAACTTCTCACTTTTGAACCTATCTGCATATAGGTCTTTCTGTCTCAGACAGAAACTATGTTCAACCATCCAAAAAACCAAACAAACCTTTGGACCTCATAACTAGCCTAATATCAATACCTTAAGCTTTCAAAGACAATATCCATCTTT
Organism: Pinus albicaulis; assembly: GCA_034641835.2. Classification (NCBI taxonomy): domain Eukaryota; kingdom Viridiplantae; phylum Streptophyta; class Pinopsida; order Pinales; family Pinaceae; genus Pinus; species Pinus albicaulis. The sequence goes on along the minus strand of CM076572.1, from coordinate 1,210,371,068 downwards.
GTACATATTGGAGAGATCCCTCTCCGGATTCAGGAGGGCTAGATCCTAGAATCCCAAAGTTGGTTGAAATGATGTTAACTCTGTGATCGTACTTTTTCCAATCTTGCTTATTATAGAGACCTAACAAACAGGTAGCATGTTTATTTTAGAGGCATAAAATTATTCTTCCCAACTATCTTTATATGTCTGTAATTTTGGAATTTGATTTAAAAAACTAGTACCCAACTTTGAGTTCAAATGGTGTTCGTGTAAGGCTGTTTGGGCTTTGGGAAATATTGCTGGAGACTCTACAGAATTTAGGGATCTTGCCTCAGTCATGGAGCTCTGAGGTAGGTGCTTGCCTAGTTAAATGGTACTGCCAGAATTTCAATGATAAGAAATGCTACATGGGCTCTGTCAAATTTCTGTCGTGGTAAACCCCAACCTCTATTCGAACAGGTAAGAAGAATACATTTTTTGCCTCTTCTTCTTAGTTCACAGATACTGTGGATTTTTTTTATAGATCTTGGTGCTTGGTAGATTTGGACGTAATATGGACCTAGGCACTTGTTCATTACAATGACTTTGTCATCAGGTTTTAGAAAATGCTCAGAAATTTGGGTTTCACAAGGGGATTACCCTTGCTTGCAATTATCGATTATCAATCACATTCAAAAAAAGTCTTTCGTAGCATTGATGAGCTCTTTGTAGGTGAATTTACGAGGCAATTTCACAATATTTGAACTAAATTTGTATGTCCTTTTCAATACTCTGCACCTGTAACAGAACCAGACAAAAAATCTAGTGGCCAATGCAACAACAACAACACCGCTTGTTGCAATGCCTGCAATTCACCCTCTCTGCATGCATGAATGACTATGGCACCCTCTTTTGTGAACAGGTACTGGAGTTGAAGGTACTGGTTTCCATTAGGATCATGAAATTCAACATCCAAAATAGTATCAAATTCCACTGCAATAGTATTCCCCGGCGAGGGCAACAGTTCATTGAGACCCATTGGACTCATCACCCCCAAATAGCCTCCAGGGCTACCCAGAGTGTGATCATCTAGAGCAATAAAAAATTCTAATCCATCCCCAATTGAAACAAGAACAGGACCCACATTGGTTACAGAAAACGAGAAACACATTTTGAAAGAAGAAGAAAATTTTGTATTAGGGTCTAGAAATCTAACTGGTCTATTGTACAATGCCCTACCTGCACTTCAAATTGGTACTCCCAACTCCATGTTAAGGCTCATTGTGCCATTATTCATATGAGCATCTTAACCTCAAGTTTGATTCCAAAAAACCCAAGTCCCCTGTTCTATGCCCCAGACCTCTGTTACAACGAGTAGAGTTCTGAGCAAAAAACTTCACAATAGGAAGCAAAAGAAAAATCGCAAAATTTCTCGCTTTAGATTGATAATTTTCTGTGCTAAAATTCAACTACGGACAGTAAAAACATAATATCAAACACAACCAATCCACAATGGAATTTGAACATGAGGATTTATAACCAGAGAAAACCCTCTCCAGGTTAAAAGAATTCCAGAATGGCTTTAAGATTATACTAATGAGCGCTTACAACACCATAGCAATTACTGTCACAATGAAATCTGCTGGAAGCAAAGCCCTTGTATAGTTTCTACATTTCCACAGTGGAAGCAAGAATCTTGCTATCTCTCATGATCTGGTTCTGTGGTCAAATCCTTTGCTATGGCTGTCTTGTTCTGCTAAACATGGATCTGTCTTAGCTTTGGCTCTAGTTCTCATTTAGGATCGTGGCTATCTGATCTTGCTGTGGCTTTGACTATACAAACTTGTTCAATAGGAAAATGTTGACTCTGCTATATATAGGAGCTTCAATGGGTGCTCTCAAACTGCTCTACTATAGTAGTTGCACTCTCAATGGACTTCTACAGCAATTGGCACCATCAATCTGCTTTGTTACAATGATGGCTCACGTCAAAAAACTGTGCTACAACCATTGGCACCATGAATCTTCTCTCTGCTTCGTCAAATGGTTGGCACCATCAACTGAATTTGCACTCCTCGGGGTGATGACAGTGGCAAACACTTTTTTGGGCAGCTTTGTTTTGTCTCTGATTAAAGGCAGAACTATGTTGGCCTTGTTTTTTTAGTCCTTGGAACTTAGTTCTCTCATATTTTCCATCCTATCCCCTGTTTTCTACCGAGAAAGACATAACTTCACGATATCAAAATTTACTATTTTTGGCCATTTATCTTTAGTAATGGTACAGCTTTAATTTGGTGCATTCGTACAGTATCTGAAGAGCACTCTCAAGCTGTTATTCAGTATTTTAGCATAACTACTACATTTAATTTCCATGCTCTAATATTTATATCAACCATAAGAATTCTTAAGGTAGTTACACATTTGTGAAGCAGAAGGAATGCTTCTGACAACTTCTTATCATAGTGGTACAATTATGTTCATAGTTTATCTTTCATAAACCTCCAATTTTCCAAACGTAGTAGAGACTACAGTTTGCATCTCAAATTTTGGACAAATCTGTTTAGTATTCTATAGAAAATGCATTAATAATATAGTTTTGTGTCTACTAAGCACCAATAATTGTTGTACTAAGTCATCTAAACATCTTGACATCCTCGTTTTATATTCCTTTTCTGTTTTCTTAAAGTTTCCTTTGCTACGGAAAATGTAATTATATTTTTTTTTTTCCATCGATGTACGGATTGGATCTAATTAGATGTAAACCCTTGCTACAGTGGTTATTCAAATGGGTTAGAATGTGCATTGTTATTTGTTTCTTTTGAAATACATGCATTACCACTACACGAGATCTTTGCATTAATTTTAAAATGTTGAGATCTTTGCATTGATGTTGCCTCTGCTTGGTGGTGTCTCTGAGATTGAACTTATCCAAAGGCAATGGATGTGCATCAGCAGTCAATTTCTCTTTGCTAGTACTGTAATCCAAATCCTCTAGCATGCAAACAGTTGCCGCAGCAATTATATCTAGGATTGATCGTTTTTTTCTCACCTTCACTTTAGGCTTGGAAAACTTTGTTCCAGATTTTTTAGCATTTGACTCACCTGATAGACAGTGATCTATGTGGGAATTTAAGGCTATATTGGATGTAGATGAGAAAGATCTACAAACAGGACAAACCTTTGGTATCATGGCCTCTGGAAGAGATCCCAGATTCCCAAATTCTTCGTTCTTCCCAGGATCTGCCTTGCTCTTCTCCAAAGTTTGGATCTACCTTGTAGGCTCCTGCCTCTTCTACACTGCTTGAATTGGAGCACCTCCATTATGATATCAAATCATCCGCTACTATTAAATGACACAGGTCGCAGATGCTTTGATAGACTTGCCTTTTGGGCACTTCACCGTGAACCAAGTTTTAAAATGTCACAACCCACTTGATATTTATCCCTAGCAAAAGTGTCACATGTGAATATTAGGCTTTTGATGAAGCGAATAACTTGGTAAAGAGAATTTTTGATTACTTATGTATTTGGCCCAACAATATAGATTTTGATGCACTATCATTTTTAACCATGTGCTGAAAAACATACAAAAAACTATGTTTTTAGTGAAATTTGAGTTCACAAGAATCAATGCCAGTCAAAATCTAGACCTTGCTCCCAACTTACTAGTAAAAGGCGGTACTCATATTTCATGCAAGTAATGGAATGCCTTTTTCATTGTTTTATCTCGTCTTATTCGAACTTCCAAGTCTAGCATCAATGATTTTCTTATGCTTCAGAAAAACAATATTATGCTTTAGAGAAGTGTATGTACTTCTTATTATACTTCTTAACTTCCAAGTCTAGCATCAATGATTATTTTATGCTTCACACATAATCGAGTTTTCATTATACTCCTTGAAACATTTTTTATTAGTTGAATGAGACAAACTTAAAAGGAGTAAGCTAATATATTAGCAAAAGGATTTCTGTCAAAAATATAAGATTCCTACAGGAATTCAATGGAAATTTCAGGCATCACCTGAGTAATCTTTAGTGTCTACAAATTTTGACATCCAGAGAGAATTTTGTTACAAAATTAGGCAGCTCCTACTTGAAAACATGCTGATGTTGATGCGTAGCAATCTCCTTCATTTATAGCCATGTGTTGGAATATTTGAAAATTCCATAATAACAATGGAGAGAGTAATACTCTCGTCTTCTAACACAGAGAAAATATTGAAATTTCTTCACTGGAAACAGAGTTCAACACTTTGAAAAATTTCTATTCCTTCAAAAAAAAAATTATTACAAATTCTTCCTCACTGAGAGGGATTACAAAATGTGACTGCTGCAAAACGCAGTGCACTCTAAATTCTTCTCTGTCTCTAAAACTATGCACTGTTGTGCTCTTCAAAACACTTACACTACTATTGTGTGTAATAATAAAGTTTACAACTACATTCCGAAACAGGATCACAACCCTTTTCTTTTATATGCAACGCATATATTAAAAACATAACAAAACTATGCAAATAAAAAATCTATTAAAATGCTCCCGGGGTCCACAATTTATAAATGTTTTAATATATATGTGAAATATATATATATAACATATATACATCGCATTTAAAACAAAATATTACCAAAACCAGTGTGGGACCTTAACAAACAATAAAACTATTCCGTCGCGCATTATATAAAACATATAACAAAATCTTTGTCAAAACTTCAAATGAACCCTTTAGCCGTGGAGCCCGCCAGACTTCAAACAGCAATAAACCATAATTCAAACCAAATTCGCGTTCCAAAATAGCCTACTGACGTCAACCAATTTTGTGACGCAAAAATCAAATGAACTCCGCCCTAATCTTTTTCGGGTCCGAATTTGGGCTGGCGTACGGAGAGAGAGTTGTGACGCGAATTTCTTATCAAATTCGCCCTAATATTTTTCGGGTCCAGATTTCCACTGCGCGAGCAGCCCAAACAAAGATCCGCTCTAATCAATTTCTGCCACGTGTCCTCCTCTGGCTTGTCATATCAATCGCATTAAGTTTTAACGTTGTTCAATCAATCGCATTAAGTTTTAACGTTGTTCAAGATCGGACCTCCTCTCCTGTTAGCGATTCCGCATGCTCCAATATGCTCCAGCCTTCAGCTCTCATTAATGAGAGATTTATGATGGGCATTCTTCGATGCCATTGCATTCGGGTTGATAAAATGGCGTTTTGCTATGGTTTCTCAGACGAGTCGCAACCTTTGAATTGCAAATGCTCTCCGATTGCTGGGTTACACTGCCTGCTCACTGTGACGGGAAGGAGAAGCCAGCTGAACTGTTGCTTAGACCTTGGTGCAAATCTGCATTTCCCTCGATCTGGTCTGTGTCTGTCTTCCTCGATTTCTTGGAATCCTTCTTCTCCGTCTCGTCTTGTGCCCACTGCTAAGACTTCACCCATGCCTCGCCTGCATCAAAGGATGCGTTGCCGTAGGGGTAGCACCAAAGGCCAACCCCTGCGCACTCCCTCTACCCCTCAACTGATTCATCTTCCCACTCCAGTGATTATTACGCAGGTCACTATCCAAACACTAGAAGTGGGTGGGGTCGGGTTCTAAGATCTAGCCACTGTATGGGCTCCCTTGCTCCTCATTTCCCCACCATTTCACCTTCTCCCACGACGTGCACTGCTCTTTTTTCCTTTAATTTCTCTCTGAACCACCCACAAATCACAGCTTCAATCACCGTGGTTTTCCGTGAAGAGGCCCAAGTGGAGTAACAATGCACCCGTCCGGTAGGTTTGAGCTCAGAAAAAGCCCAGCTTTCGGGCCTTTAGGAGGGGAGCGGTGACGTGAATGTGCAGGAACTGAATGCTCAGGTTCGTAGGGCTCGTGATGTGGAGATAGCGCCTGGAGATCCTAGACCTTCCGTGTCTGAAGCTGCTCTCGCCATGGACAGTAACATGTTTGTCGAAGGATGGAGCCAAATTTTTGAAGAACCACCGGATGAGTAGCTGCTTCTCTTGGGTTTGGTTTTCTTGCTTCGCGGCCCACTTAATTGGGCATGTTTTTGCTTATATTACTGTGTTGGACCTCTATTTTATTTTTGACATCTGTAAACACTGTAATCATCAAAGATATCAAACGATGGTTCACCTGTGTGGGAAATGCAACGACCTGAAAAACGTTCAAGACTGGTTTCCTCGTATGAAGGCAGTCTTCTTTCTTGATTTTTGACAAATTTGCCATAATTCTGGGCAATTTTTTTGAATTCGGTCATGCTGTAATTTTATTCCCACTATTAATAGATTAACCTTACTAAGAAAAAAAAATTTCCCTGTTTCTATTTTAAACCTGTTTTTTGAAATACAGAGCCATGTTTATATGATTGTTTATATTCGAAGCGCTGAGGCGTGGTTTATTATATTAATATTTCATGGTCGAATTATGTTCATAACATTTGGAACACCCACAATTCATAACAAATATTGGAGATTTATTGTCGTGTTTTAAATTTTCATTTTTATGTTTGCCGACGGATGGTGCCGAATTGTCGAAGAACCACCGGATGAGTAGCTGCTTCTCTTTGGTTTGGTTTTCTTGCTTCGCGGCCCACTTAATTGGGCATGTTTTTGCTTATATTACTGTGCTGGACCTCTATTTTATTTTTGAATTCTGTAAACACTGTAATCATCAAATATATCAAACGATGGTTCCCTTGCATGGGCAATGCAACGACCTGAAAAACATTCAAGACTGGTTTCCCTGTATGAGGGCAGTCTTCTTTTTTATTTTTTGACAAATTTTCCATAATTCTGGGCAATGTTTTTGACTTCGGTCATGCTGTAATTTTATTCCCACTGTTAATAGATTAACCTTACTTAGAAAAAAAAAAATTCCCTGTTTCTATTTTAAACCTGTTTTTTGAAATCCAGAGCCATGTTTATATGATTGTTTATAGTCGAAGCGCTGCAGGGTGGTTTATTATATTAATATTTCATGGTCGAATTATGTTCATAACAATTGGAACGCCCACAATTCATAACAAATATTTGAGATTTAATGTCCTGTTTTAAAGTTTCATTTTTTTTTTTTTAAATTTGAACCCGTCGTCGGTATACCGATGCTTTGTAAGCGTTGGTCTTCTAACGTTTTGAACGATTTCCATTTTCGTCGGTCTTGTGACGTCCGTCAATATTGCGACAGTTCTTCCTAGCGTCGGTATTGCGACGCTTTTGGAATGCATCGGTATTGCGACGCTTCTGGAAAGCGTTGGTCTTGCAACACTTTTGTATGGCATCGGAATTGCGACAACTTACAAACGTCGGAAGAGCGACAGTATAAAAATGTCAAAAGAGCAACGTTCAAAACATCGGAGCACATTTCATCAGAATTGCGACAGTTTACAAATGTCGGAAGAGCGACGGTATAAAAACGTCGGAAGAGCGACGTTCAAAATGTCGGACTACATTTCGTCAGAATTGCGACAGTTTACAAACGTCGGAAGAGTGACAGTTTGGGAAACGTCGGAAGAGCGACGCTTGTTTGGAAGCGACGGAAAAAGTGTCAGTAGTGCGACACTTTGTCAAGGCATCAGAATTGTGACGTAACGTCGAACCACGTTTTGCCCATCCTCAAACTGTCGCTCTTGCGACGACTATGTGTCGGAATAGCGACGAAGTGGCCATCGGAAATTGGGCCAAATTTTCTAGTGCCAGCAGAGCACGACTAACGGTTACAGAACCTGAGCATTTTTTTTGGAACCATTCACAGAAGGTAAGAAGGTTTCGGGGTTTCAGATGGACAATATCATTGTTGCTGGAAGAATTGTTATAGAGGAAGAGGAACTTGACTACTCCTCCAATACACTGGATTCAACACAAATTTGTTCCAACTACCCACCTCAGCAGATATTTGGGGCTCACATGGATGTGACGTCGACCGCAACGGAACAAGTGGAACCCCGAATAATGGACATGGAGGAGGGTGAATCAACACTTGGGAAAACAGGGATTAGGGTTACTAATCTAATTATTACGGATCATTTTACTGACATGGGCCCTGATATACCATGCTCGCCCGCTTTCTTCATACCGTCATCGTCGATTCTCCGCCTATGGAACAACCAGCAACCACCGTTTATCCCAGAGGAACTAGTGGCGTCCACTGAGATCACGGTGGGACTCTGCGGTTCCCACAACAGGGCTTTTGGATTTGAACACCTTGGGATTAGCCTATTGAGTAACTTCTCGACCCGTAGGACATTATTGGGTGCCCTCCTACTGTAAAATCTTCGAGCAGTTTTGAAGGGTTACCATAGTTGATTCTGCAACCGAAAGACAACAGGGCGTCAAACTCTGACGATACCCTTCCAGAAGAAGAGGGTTTCACACGATACATACCATCTCAAAGAATGGGAAAAAATAAGGCTAAGTGCATTACAAACCATGAAAAAGGTAGATTCTTGGTTTTCGGTGAAGGCATCAGCATGCAACAAGTGGAGGAGATTGGTCAAACGGTTTTGGTTGGAAGGGTTCGAGGAAGAAATTATACCTTAGCCATACTTAAAAAATGGACCTCTGAGATCTGGGGGAATATACAGGAAAAACTTCCTGTTTCCCTCACATTGAACAGGGGTTGTTTCTCCCTTATCTTCCCTCACCTAGACATGGAAAACTAGGTACTTTCAAAGTAATGGAATATAGAGATGACCCTGGTCCTTCTCAAACAATGGACTCCCTTATTTGACCCAGACAAGGAGAAAATGGGAGCATGTCCCATTTGGGTGTGGTTACATGGTCTTTCGTTGCAATTCTGGATGGAGGGCGTTCTCAAGAGCATTGAAGAAGACCTGGGCATTTACTTAGATCATGACCAATACTATATGGAGACCGAAAACATCTTGATGGAGAGAATCATGGTCCACTTGGACACCCACGAGGGGCTGGTTGAGATTTATTGTTTGAATTATAGGGATATTACCATATGCCAAATTCTTGATTATGAAGGGGTGCCCTTCCTATGCAGGAGATGCCATGAGGTTGGGCATCTATACAAGGAATTCTCACTTATCATTGCTGCCAATTCGGAACACCCCAAAACTATGGTGCATGTGGGGACTCAAACCACAGTGGTATTTGGCATAATTACATCTCAGGAAACACATTCCACTGAATCGAGACCATTATGTGCCTCCTGCCAGGTGACTCCCCTAACCACTCCATAAGCAGCTCCACAAGTGACTCTAACATTGGTTACTTGACCGTAAGAGGAGGATTTCGTGCCCATTACGGGTACTTTGATCTCTCCCTCTTCCCCTATAAATTTTAATGTTCTGCGTTCTATATCTCCTGTCATAGCAAATAATGTATCTAGTCCAAAAATTGATAAAATAAATCTAGTCCCCATTAGCTTCCATGTTCTATCTGCTTCCCCTCAACCTTCCATACCTGTCCCTACCATTCATGTTGATGGCTTTGACCCATCATCTCTGTTTGATCCTCTGGGATTTAGCTCCTCCCACCAATATAATATTAGGTCCTCAGCCAAAACCCTATCATGTGACTCATATGGGTTAGGTGAAGATCCCTCCCTCAAGGTTCTAAAATCCTCCAGGGGTAGACCATCCTCTCTCTCAAAATCCATCCTTCAACTGGGGATTGAGGTGGCATCGGGGAGACAAATTTCTATTGATCGGGTTCTTAGAGAAAAGGATACCCCTGCCATGATGATCCATGATATGTCTATCATTCAATTGCAGAGGGTTAGCTAGCCCTAATAATAAAATGGCTCTTAGGTATTTTCTTGTGTTAGAGAAAGTGGATGTAATTTTTCTTGAAGGAAAATTGGGGGTTGGGGAGGTTTTGCACAAGCTGCTAACCGAACTATGCTCGAAATGGTGTTTTAAGACCTTGGATGTGAGATGAAATTCTGAGGAATGTGCCATAGGTTTCAATAATCACACCATCCAAGTTAACAATTTATGGGTAAGGGAAGGGATACTTGGTGCAAACATTACAGCATCGAATATTGGAATCTCTTTCAGGATATTAAAAATATATGGCCCCTTCCATAACAAGCCTACATTCTGGGACAAGTTTATGGGATTTTCAACCATGAGGGCGGATCATATCATAATGGGTGGAGACATAAACTTCTCCATTGGAAAAGTAGAATCGAGGGGCCCCCATGCTATGTCGAATCCTTTGTCAGATTATTTTGAGTAATTGACTGATAATGTTGACATACTCGACCTGGATATGTCTAAAAAGCTTCCTACTTGGCGTAATAGAAGGATAGGGGAAGCACCACTAATGCGTAGGTCGGATCGCTACCTGCTCAAATCCAAGTTAGCAGATAGGGTGGTCAGGGCTAGACAAGGGGTGGAATGGGAGGCATCTCAGACCCTTCACCCATTTATTTTGAATTCCATGGCAAGAATAGAAGGCCTCACTCCCCCTTCAAGTTCAATTCCACCTAGATGAACAAGCCTGAATTCCACAAGATAGTTATGGAGTCCTGGAACCATTTCCAACAAGATCATAACATGATTTCGGCGAGAGTTGTCACCAATAACTTTTCTAGGATCAACGATAGGACTATTAAATAGGAAAGGGAGAAAAGGATTCGAGATGAAGAAAAATTGTGGAGGGTTGAAAGGGATATAGCACTACTGACTGGATCAAAATGTATGGGGTTAAAATCCAGTGTGACAAAGGATCAGCTAATCCAACTTGAAGTGGAAAAGATCAAACTATTAAGACAAAAAGAGGAAACCTAGAGACTCAAAAGCAAGGTTATTTGGGTCGAGGTTGGTGATAACAATACCAAATTCTTTCAGCAATGTGCAAAGGGTGGGAAGAGCATCAATACCATTTTGGAATTGAAGGATCAGGCTGGTAGGGTGGCAAAAACTCATCATCAACTCTCGGACATGGGTATTAGACACTTCTCCCATATATACAGAGACCCACGGGTGGCTAATATATCAAGGGTTCTTAGTATTTTCAATAATATGCCAAGCTATGTGGGGGATGATGATATTGATAATATCAATGCTGAGGTGACATTAGGAGAGATAGAAGTAGTACTAAAAATTTTCAAAAAAGACAAGAGCTCTGGTCTGAATGGATGGCCCATTGAATTTTATCTATCCTTATTTGATCATATTGGTGAGGACCTTCTTATGGCCATTGAGGATTTCAGAGTCTCAAGCAGAATGTATGAGGGATTCAACTCCACATTCATTGCTCTCATCCCCAATACTGACAAGCCTTTTTCCTTCAACGACTATAGGTCTATCTCCTTATGTAACTGCCTTTACAAAATCATTGTCAAGATCATAGCAAACCGCATCAAGCCTATTTATCCTGTCATATATCAAAGGCAAAATTTTCCTTTCTCCATAAAAAGCAAATTCACGAGGCCGTTGGGACGGCTCAATAAGCATTGCATTCTATCAAACTCAAAAAGCCTCAAAAACACCATTCTTAAGATCGACCTGGCTAAGGCTTTTGACTGCACTTGTTGGACCTATTTACAACTTATCCTCAATCATACTGGCTTCCCCCACTCTTTCATAAACTAGATCATGTGTGGCATCACTAATGCATCTTTCATCATTCTCATTAATGGTGCAGCATCTGATTTTTTCCATGTTGGGCGAGGTCTCAAACAAGGATTTACATTATCCTCGTTGCTCTTCCTTCTGATCATGGAGGGGCAAACAAATATCATAGCCTCGACTAGGGCAGATGGGAATTTAATAGGGGTTGAAATTACTAAATATATTCATTTGACTCATCTGTTATTTGTTGATGATGTACACATATTTCTAGATGGATCCATTCATGATTCCAACTGTTTCAAGAGGATTTTGACATTTTTTTGTAAATATATATACATGTTTCCCAATGTCAGCAAATCCACTATCATGATGACAATATGCACCATTCAAGAGATTATACATGCTCTCCAACATTTCCAATTTGATCACTGGAATATAGAGGAGGAGCTCAAATATCTAGGGTGCAAGCTCAAACCCAATGATTACCGAACCATGGATTGGAACGTTCTTATAGAAAAATTGGAGATAAGAATCAATATATGATAATAGAGATGGCTCTCTAGAGCCATGCACTTATTCCTCATCAAGTCGGTATTGGAGGCTATTCCAGTGTACTGGATGGCACTTGATTGGATCCACAAGGGCCCTACAACTAGAATACAACAAATCTGTCGGTGTTTCCTTTGGAGGGGGAATAAGGATGGCAACGCTTTCGCCTGGGTAAGTTGGGACAAAATTTCCAAACCCAAACAGTGGGGAAGATGGTTCCTCGAGGATTTAAATCTTTTCGCCACTGCATTGGCTATGGAATTGGGATGGAAACTTCTACTTTCAAACAGCCTTTGGTAGGAAGTAACATATATGAAATACATTACACTTATGCTCACTCTTGATTGGATTAGAGGTCCCATTATATGCAGTTCAGGCTCATCCATTGTATGGTGTGCAATAAAAAAATCAATTATTGTCATCAAACATGTTCTTTCTTTGCGCATTGGATCAAGCACACAAGTATGGATTCAAATGGATGCTTGGTCAGGTAGTGGGCAGGAGCACCTGTTATCTATGGAATTAAGTCAATTTCTCATGGAATAAGGGATCAACTATCTGTGTCAATTTGTGGATGATGAAAATTCTACTTGGCAAACACAAGCTTGGAGAACTCCACACACTGAACATCCTTGAGGATAGGAGGAGGGAATGGCACAGATATGTCACATCTCTTAGGGTGACCCATGTCAGAATAACAAAGAGGGAGGATTAGTTGATTTGGGTTGTTTCCTCGAATGGTTTATACACCCCTAAAGATGGCTACACAACACTAATCATGGCTCCAAAACCCCATGAGCTAAATTGGTGGTGGAGACACCTTTATGAGTTGAAGGAACCTCCAAAGGCTAAGCTATTCATGTGGTTTTTTCTTACAAATCATGCACCCACGAAGGATAATCTTGCTAGGAGATCATTTCATGGACCATCCAGATGTGGTTTGCACAAAGAACATGGTGAGGACATTGATCACCTATTCCTAAAATTCCCCATGACTTGCAAAGTATGGCAACTGATTTCTTTGGCCCTAGGCATATCTCACATCTGGCAAGGGGATTCTATCTCAATGGCGTGGAATAACTGGTGGCACTCGAGGGCATCATTGAAAGAACAAAACCTTCCTCTCCTTTTTTCATGGGGAATCTGGCTAGCCCGCAATCTCATCACTTTTCAAAATTCCACGATAAACTAGCCCCCATATGCAACTCCATTGTAGCTCTCTTCCATTTGATCCCTGATGAGGATAACAAGATGCAAGGTAGGGTACTTGTGCCTGAAACTATTGACAAAGAATATCCCTGGGCATATTTTGATGGGGCAACAGGAATTTTTGGATGTGGAAGGGGTGCTATACTATATCATACAGACACTTACCTTTACAAGATCCAAATGGGATTAGGCCCAAGCACCAAAAATTACTCGAAACTTAACAACCTCAGACTACTTCTTATCTTTTCCCTTGAAAAAATATGCAACATAACACAAATATTTGGGGACTCCAATATTGTAATTAATTGGCTCAACAATACAGCCAGATTTCATGTGCACACACTCAGGGGACTGCTGGATGAAGTTATGGCACTAAAATATCACTTTGACTCCATTATGGTTACTCATATTTACAGAGAAAGGAACCAAATGGCTGACTAGCTTTCCAAAGAAGTCGCGCAGCTGACTTGGGGTCATTAGCACATCATCAAAAAGACACTACAAGGAAAATACCCTCTAGCAGAGGTTATAAAGGAGGTTTGTAGTGTTATAAAATTGGACAAAATTGTCAAAAAAACATTTGCTACAACATCTGTTTTTGGTGACGGAGGTTTTGGCGAAGCTTTTAACGGAATTTCAACACAACTAAAAAACTTGGGCAGCCGGAGGTTATTATGGATGTTTTTTTCATCAGTGGGATAGTTATTGGTATCCCTTTGCCTTTCAATTTGGACACTATGTCCATTACATTAAACAAAATGTCTGATTTCACAGACAAATATTTCAAAAAATACAACGCCTTGCTTTGATATCCAAACATAATGATCATCATTCTTTACTTGAACTGATGTCACTGCTCGAGCTACTTCCATGACTTGGGTTATTTTCAGGGATGTTGTGTTCATAGTGTTGATTGTTTTCTTCTTCTTCACCTTCCATCTACAAACATAAAAATAAATTGTAATGAGTGTTATATACATTGGTGAGAATAATGAAAATTTCAATATTAAATAATATACATCAATGTAAATCGAAAAGAAATGACGTGCCATAGCAACAATTGACTCATGAACTATACACATTCTTTCAAAACCATGTAGTATGCCATCTTTCAAGATTTCATTTGTTGGCACAGTTTCATACTTTGTTTCCTGCAAGTTTTATACCCCATAACAAATCATATATTTAATATTTTTGTTCTATAAATTATAGATGGAGCTAAGTAAAACAAAATCGATAGATGCTTACAAATTCCCCAATTAATTTCTGATATGCCAACATATACTCACAACCCATATTTAACCCAATGTCAATCAATTCGTCTGATGGTTCTTCTTTGTATGCTAGAACCTGTTTGAAGACATTCAATGATGATTTTTGTAAACAACTTAAACTATACAAAAATGAAATCTAGTTAATTTGTTATAAGTAACAATTACTCACAAACTTAGATATCAACCCTTTTCTTCCTTGTTGTCCTGTTTTATGTGTTAAATGGGTTTCATTTTATTTTCTTTTCTGCGAGAAAATACTTGAAAATTAATATTTAGTGCTAAATTTTTTATTTATTGTACCCAATGATCGAAAAATTCAATGATTACATATTACATTTGAAGCACGTTGTCATTGAGATGGCTCCTCATGTGATGCAATTTTGTCCATTTCTTTGACCATCTCCTTGTACACCTTTTTGGACATCCCCACTGGCATATTTCTGATATCAATTCGTTCATCTTTTGAGATTCTCATAATCTTCCTAAAAATGTAATATGACAATAAACTATTTAATTTTTATATTGATATATGAAAAGTAAATATAACAAAAGTGATATTTATAAATAATTCTAGAAAAAACATTTAAAGGAATATTACTTTTTCATTCCTTCTTTTTTTTGTACATTTTTGCTATAAAAAGTTTGACATGTCTCTTTGACCAATTCTTTGGAAACTCTTCCTGTAGTTTAGATAAAATTTGGTTCTTGGAATCATTGGATTGATTTTTATATTGGAAGTGGAAAGAACATCTATACATTCGTTCCACTAGATCCCTCAAACTTTTGTAAGAGTTATTCCCCCTTTCGTTTACCTCCAGCACCACTCCAGATGAGCTAAGGAGAAATTCATTTTCATTTGCATGTTCTATTTTTTTTCTTTTCTTAGAACAACATTCCTTTTCTAAGTTGTTGGTCCCTATCAATTAATAGATTGTTTGAAACATGTTATCATTAATTTTAAGTATATTATTAATTAAAATTAAAAAAACAAACTCATATTGGATCGATAGTATTTTTTCATTCACATGATTCATCATTTTGCAATTTTTCCATCAAGATTTTACGCTCTTCTGGTCCTAGATCAAAAATAATCTTATCGAGCTTCATCATTTTGTGGCTTTGCATGATACACAGTAAACAATACATATTAGTTAAACTTACATATAGTTCAAAAATAATATTTTTTGTAAAGAATTTACAAAGAACTTGCTTTTTTTTCTTTTCTTGATATGTTATTAGTATTTTTGTTACTTGATCTCCTGTCAACCATTTCTTTATCAATATGAACCCTGTACCATATCATTCATTAATATATTTTATAACTAAATTATCAACTTTTCAGGTAAAAAAAAATATCAAGAAACCGGAGCACTTTTCATGGTGTACGCACCGACGTAGGTGTGTCATGGTCTTATAAACATGCCACCCAAACAGTATAAAACATCGTACAGTGCTCTATGTCAACAAGGAGCACCATTGCATTACTTGTTAACCACCACACCGATTAACGCAGACAAAATAATAAAAATTGTCTAGTGTTAGTTTTTGTAGCATATGGTGTTGTGGAGGGGGTGGTGCGGCCTATTCTTATAAATGCCTCGCGCAAAAAAGGGACCACCGTACGATGCTCTCTGTCAACTAGGAGACCCGGTGTGTTATATGTTACATAGTACACCGAGTAACACAAAATAAAAAATTGTTTTTTCCAAACAATACGTGAGCAATGCGCTATAATGAAATAGCGCCTAGGTGCCCTATTTTACATATGGTACACGGATTTAAAAAAATTGTTTTAAATTTTTTATCAAAGAGTACGTTAGTCGTGCACTGATATTAACCAGTGCACCGGTGCGCTAGGTTACGTAGAGCACACCGATTAAAAAAATTCTGTTTTTTTTAAATTCATGCAAGGGCCGACATGGATTGGGATCCGACTATGCAAATCGTCCTATGGGTTGGATGTCATAGGCCTATATATATAGAAATAAAAAACCTATAAATATAAAATGAAAAGCCCTAATTCTGAAATCACATAAACAAGAAGAAGCAAGGGCAGAAACAAAAAGAATGAAGGGTTTAGGGTAACAATGGATTTTTTTTTTATTTGTATTTTTTTTTTTGAAAATGAACAACAAATTGAAATTTTTTACTTACTGCGTAAAATAACTGCAGAAAATGTAAAAAAAACAATAAAATTTAATCATGATATCGTTTGAAATTCTATTCTACAGGGTTTGAATCATGAGAGGTTTGGAATTCTGATTGTCTGAATAGTTCTGTTCAAAAGTATTTCGTTGCTCCACAGTGCTCTCGTGCTCTCTTGCTCCAGGTATGTCTCATGCAAATATCTAGCTGAAAATTTTTGCAAAAATAGTGAAATAATGAAAAGTGTTTCCTATTTAAAGAATTGTTTTATGAAATTATATTTTCGAAAATATTTTGTTGTCCATTTTTCAATTTACTGTTATTTTCACTTTAAAAAATTAAAGCTGTGTTTTTTTATTTGCGGCTTTTCGTTACCGATGCATCAATTAATAACACCGCACTGGTGCGTTAGTTAATAACATGGCACCAATGCGTAGTAACTAAAACAACACTGATGCGGTTATCGGTACATAAGCACCGATAACAATAATTCCATTTTAAGGCACCAAAATTACTTTTAGGTGTGTGCACTAAAGTTTATTGTTGATTTTTCTCAAATGCAGGGAGTAAATATCATAATTATATCAAATGGAAAATTCTTCAAAATCCAGCTTGTTACATAATATTTCTCAAATTCCATCGTGGAGTTCTCCCTATCCATCTTGATACATAATATTTACTTCATATTTTATTTATATTTTCATTATCTAATTGAATTTATGCTTTTTATCCATGTCAATCAGCTTAATAAAATTTGTAATGTATACAAATTTGTAGCTTCATGTTGTTACACAGCATTTTGTCATCGTCCCTGCAATCCCTCGCCCCACATATTGGAGGTTCTTTCCTGTGACCTGTGAACAGTGTCATACTCTTCAAACACCTTCTTTGCATCCTTCTGCATAAGGACATCATTTCTCCTGTTGAACATTTCCTCAAAAAGCACACAAAAACCTATGGTTTGGCCTTGGTGTGGGTAGCCAGTTCACCCCTCGCGCCAATGTGGTAAATTTGCACTAGAGCCCACGCCACCTGGCGCTCTATCTCAGTGTAGTGCCCATGCCAGATGTTTTAGGAATGTTTTTTAACAAATAGAGGCAGAAGTTTCCTTCTAACCACCTCAGGGATGAGTCACAGGAAGTGGTTAAGTTGATGAGCCACAGATCTCCCTCTTTAGGTAGTGGTTTCCACCTCCAATGGAAAAATCCTTGAAGATAGGTCTCCCTTCCATAATTATAGGGATCCTAAACTCCCTCTTCCTCTATATAAACAGGCCTTCTCTCTTTAAGAAAGCTAGCTGAACATATAGCCAAGAAACTGAACTTGGAGAAGAGATACTATAGCTGAGTAATTGCCTTTGAGAAGGTATAACCAATGAGCCTTTGTGAGACGCGCTTCGCTGGAAACCTATTGGAGGAGACCGCAATGTCGAAGCTTGGTTGTACTCTTCCTTTCATTTATTAGTATACTCAACTATGGTGTTGGTTCCATCATTGTGTTATGTTGATTATGTGATGAAATTGATTTAGTCTTCTTCGACTGACTGATAGTTACGAATGTGAAATAGCATGTTGTATATCGTCTTTGTTTCTTATCTGTGTGCAGGTGTCCAAGCGTGAAAGTGAGCGGACCGTGATCTGTCAAACCAGGAGTGAGAGGCAACCACTCTTTCTGACGACAACAACAACGTAGGACCTCCGGTAAGTCATATATCGAATCTCCATCCATTCGTTAACTAGGAATCAATATTATAGCTTGTCTCGTTTGTGGCTAGACCCAATCTAGGGCCAGTGGGATCGCCTATGTCCGCAGAGGGGATTTACCTCACCAAAAAATTGGTGACTCCACTAGGGATCAATGCGAGTTTGTCTTTCATCCATTAGGTCTTCTTCTTGGTCTTTGCTTGCTTATCTTGCCTTTTCTGATTAGTCTGTTAAGTCTAAGACCCCTTGTTCAGCCCCAAAGGATCAGATCTGACCTCTGTCTTTCAAAATTTTTCTTTTTCTTGAGTTAACTAGCTTGGCGCGTTTTCTGGTCAGACAATCGCACCGACTGGCACTTGTTGCTAGTTCAGCACCCGCGCCATCCCCTGTTTTGCGGCAATTACAACCAAACAAGCGCGCCGACCCCTGTAGGTTTCAGGGTTTGCTCTTTTTTCAAGATTTTGGTCAATGCTTGTGTTTCTGGGTGATTTTTTGACATGTTTTGAGTGCCTTGGGATTGTTTGTGATTGTGAACATCCTCCTTCCTTCAATTGTTTGTCTGTTTCCTATCAGCATCATAGCGTTAGATTTTTTAAGTGCTTTGGTATGTCGAGCCTCCTGTAGGAGTTTGGGTCTTTTGTTTCGCAGTCAACTTCATTCCTTGTTTGGTTGCATTTAGCTCCTTTGATCTGTTTGAGTGATTGCATTTGTTGAATGATTCTTGCCTCTTTCGTTCAATTTTGCTTCTTGTCACTCCGAGCATAGATCACACTGCTTGTATGGGTCTGTTTCGAAATCTTTCTTTGATTTGAGAGATTGCAACATTGGTTTGAGTTTTGTTACGTTTGTTTCGGGATGATTGCAATTATTTTCCTTCAACTCTCGCATTAACGTCCTCGAACTAGTGTGTTGGTTTGTTTTTCATGTCATTTAGTGCATTGTTGCTCTATTACATTGAAAATCAAAAAAAAAAAAATCTTGCATTCTTGTTTGCATTGTGAAATTGAAAATCTTTCATATATATAGCATTGGACAATTCTAGGAAAGATTTCTCATTTTCATTAGCCTTCATCAGATACTATAGTGGATGATTCTGTGTGTTATTATTATTTTCTATCGCTTGAAAACTCCTAAACTTTCTCGTAGATAGCTTTTCATCGAACAAAATGGTATCTTTTGGCATGTAGCTTGCATTTAGGGATTTTTGAGATCCAACATTCGTTTGGACCTTGGAATTGAAACGTAAATACAAGATCAACTTAAAATTTACTCAATTAACCTAAGGAAACATTGAAACCTAATGAAAAATTTAATGGTCTAAGTTAGAGACGTGTTCCGTCGTCTTTAAACCTAGCAGTTGTCACTCGCCATCTGGCTTCAGACAGTACTAGTACGGACTTGCACTCCCCGTACCGTCGAGTATATAAAGGGAGATCCCTCTAGGTTGCAATCCTTTTATCTGTAGGAAGTCGAGTTTGGCGCCTTGTAACCATGATACACCGAACATAGCATTTGGGGAGACTACCTGCGCGTACATCAAGTCCTTGGTCAATTCTTCTTTCATTTGATCACCAAGGTGTATATGGCAGTTCACGGAAACCTAGTACACCCTTTTACCTAGACTACCTAAGCAGTCATTTTCGATCTTTACTGATTCCATAAATTTGAAAATATCATCAAGCACTTGTCCTTTCGCGCTCGCTTAAAATTGAAAGAGACTATAGTCATCTTTGACTATTTCTTGACTTTTAAAACATGAACAGCAAATGTTTGGTTTCAATGTGGTAAAATAAACTACCTACAATTACACGCCCATTAAAGTTTGATTATTTGGCTTGTCTTTGATTGCCTTGGTTTTGGTCCAACAGTCTTCTTTTTCGATATTTTTTCCCTTTTCTGGTGTGCTACAGTCATAGTGGCGGAACCATCGATTTCGTCTACTAGTATTCCTTTCTTGGACGATTCATCTGAAACTTCTCAAACCTCTAAGTCTGTCAAGCATCAGCAGCCTACTATCCCATCAGAGTACCCCTTTGGAGTACCAGTTGAATTCACTTGGCCTCTTTCAAACGCTTGGTTTGGGATTGGGGTTGGGGAAAATTTTCCCCCTCTTACATCGGGATTGCCATTTTTGGCTGCTATCATACCTTCTAGCCCCCGTAGTATTTTACAAGATCTCATGGTGGATTCAGAAATTGACTCGTCTGGTCCTATTGGCAGTGAGGGGATCCCTGTTTCTGACAAAGAATACTAACTTTTCCCGGAAGACATCCACCAAGCGCCTGCTCAATCTTCACCATCGGTGTCACTTCCAGTGAGATATAGATCTTTGGGTCAAATTATGGCCGGTATTGCCTCCATGGTAGCATCAACTCTGTCAAGGGGGCCGGTCCTTCCATCGTTAGGGATGTCACCAACAACACCTATCTCTTCGACGCCTTTTGTTACATCTGTCCCAACTAGACCTACTATCTGCATGGCTGCATTAGCACCAGTTGTCACTGCTCATCCGTCAGGACCTTTACCTTCTATAGAGACTTCGATTGCCATGGAAATCCCTGACAACCTTTCTTTTGAGGAGTATTGGCTGGCTGTTTAGCAGCAGAGCTCCCAGACTTATCAGTCCCCTCAGGATCCTGGTCATTCATATCTTTCTCATTATGACGCGGTCGGTAACCTGATTTATTCACTTCCGTTTCAATATGATGAGCACGGCAACTTTATCTATTTTCCTTCTCTTGAGGCTTATCAGTTCCTTTCCAGTTTTAGACCTACCTTGCTTGTGCAACCTTCTAACCAACAAGGACAACCCTTTCAGGGACAACCTTCGATGTAGAAAGGGTATGCGTACAACCCACAAGGGAAACCCTTTCAGGGACAACCTTCAGTTCAGCAAGGATTGTTTTACAGCCCGCAAGGGAAGTCTTACAATCCTCAAGGTCAACCTTTACAAGCTCAGCCTATGATCCAATCGGGGCAACCTCAAGGACCTTCTGGGAAACCGGTTTATCAACTGAGACCTTCATATGGTTCTGGGGGGAAAATATATCCATCTCAACCTTTTGTGCAACCACAACAGCCAGATCTTCCAATTGGTTTGAATGTTGCACAGCTAGGACCATATTATGGTCCTGCTCCAGGTCAACTTGGTCATCAGGCACAACCTGGCCCACTGCAGCCATCAGGCTCAACCTGGCCCACCGCAACCATCAAGCCAACCTGCTCAGCCGGGACAACCTGCACAGAAAATTCACCCTACTCAGCCACTGCTCTACCCTATGTCGCAGTCAAGTCAACCACTGCGCCCGATTTATCCAGCTCAGCAGGGCCCTACTTATCAGCAGCCCGTTTGACCCCAAGGCGGTTATTACCCTCAAGGTCAATATCGACCAGTATACAACGCACCCCAAGGTCCTACTTATTACCCTAAACCGCCAGGCCATACTTATATTCCGCATCAAAATCCTTATGATGCTCAATCGGGAACCTCATATACTCAGAATCAGTATCCTGGTCTTCAACCTCCTTATCCTAGTCTTTAGCCGCAATATCAGTCAAATTATCTAGCTTATACCCCTTATGGTCTGAATCCTTCGGAACAAAACCAATGGGGGAAGATTTACACTCAACCAGGATGGAATATGGGTACAGGTCCTTATCGAGGACCTTCTATGCCTTTCAACCCTCAATTACCTTTTCTCGATATGTTGCAATTACCGGATGTGTCCAAATTGAAAAATTATCCAATCCTTCATAATCCATATTGGCCTCCGGTTCCAACGAAGGTTCCTAGTGATTGTCCCAAGTTTGAGGGAAAATCTAGAGAAGACCCCCAAGCACACATCATGACATACCATTTATGGTGTTCTTCCAATTCTTGGGTGGATGAATTTATTTGACTCCATCTTTTCCAGCGCACTCTCACCAAATCTGCTGCTAAGTGGTACATCAAGCTACCTCGTGGTATCTTTCAAGAATTCAACACTCTTGCTATGGCGTTCCTTACTCATTTCCAGTTGCCGGTTCGTTATGAAGCCAGGACACATCTCCTAACATCCTTGAAACAGGACCAGGCTACCCATATCTTGGACCACATTCATCAATGGAGACGGCGTCATCGCCTGATCAAATTCAAAATTCTTGATCAGTTTCTTACTCATTGGTTCACTACCTCTTTTTTCAATCAGATTGTGAAAGACGTCGCCATGGGGGCATGTGTAACCAAAGAAAAAGCCATTTCTCGTGCCCAGTACCTTGATTTAGTGTACTCTCAATCGGGCATATTGTATGACATCTTGACTGATGCTCCACGACCTGGGACTTCTAAAGCGCTAGCTACCCCATCCGTCGACAGCGTTATTGGTTCCCTGTCTAAGACTTCGTGTAAGTCTTCCAACACTGGGAAGAAGAAATCAAATTCTTCTAATGGTTCGGCTCCTCAGCCTACCCCAGATTCTGGTAAAAGCTTGGAGGTCAACGTCGTTCAGGCCAATCCTGTAGAAAATACATCCAAGGGGAGAAAGAAGGGCAAAGGCAAGGCCAAAGCCGATGCCCCAAAACCAGAATCGTCTAAATCTCGTGCTGATGATGGTTCATAGCGCAAGCCGAAGTATCCCTGTTTGATTTGTGATGAGGAACACTACACTAAGGATTGTCCTAGATGAGTCAAAGTTAGTCAATTTCTCAAAGGCGCTAAGGGAACTCTGGCTATCCTCAAAGAACCTTTTCCGTCTTAGCAAACCCAGATGGTCGAGCAACCTGTGCCATTTGCACCGTTTGGCTCTCAAGTATTCATGATGAGCAGTTCTGCACCTGTTTCCATCGCTACTCGGTCGAAATTTTATACTGGATCACGCCAGGCAGCCGAGAAAGATATCATCAATGGTCCTCCTGCCCCACCCACCTCTGGTCCTCTTGAGATTGAAAGGCCTAGTGTTGAACCCATTGTACGGCCACCTTCTAAAGGTGTTGTCCGGAAATATTCTTATAATCCTAACGCCCGTGCTGCTCATCATTACAATATTTTTGAGGATTTATCATAGGCGCCATCCGCGATGTCCGCATTAGAAGTGCTTCAGAGTCGTCCATCTTAATGGAAAGCATTATTTTCTGAAATTGGTGGGCTTGATCCTGCTAATTCTAGCCTTCTCTCTTTTGACTTAGAGAATTTCGTCCCTCGACTTCCGCACCAGATTCCGCTTGTCATACAAGTCAACATTAACGGTCTCAACATCCATAGAGCCATTGTGGATGAAGGTGCATCGACTTGTGTCATTTCATCTACCTGCTGGAAGGCTATTGGCTCTCCAACCCTAACCTCGTTACCCAATTCCCTTTAGGCATTTGATGGAAGGGAATCGAAACCCTTGGGTGTTCTCACTAGCTTTCCGATCACGTTGCAAGGAAAGACAGTCAATGTTGAAGTAGAAGTCGTTGATGCTAAACTCAATTACAATATTCTACTCAGTTGCAGTTGGACTCACACTATGTTGTGCGTTCTGTCCACCCTCTTCCATCTTTTAAAATTTCCACATGAGGGAAAAATCATTACTATTGACCAGTTTTCATTCTTTACCTCATCTTCTGAGAACAACGTTCCATATGTGGATCAGATTCATTCTCCCCCTGACAGTGTAGGGCCTAGTCTTTTCAAATATCCCGCCCTCATGGGTATCTATTACCTTCCACCACCAAATACCGTTCAACTTAATATGATCTCTCGGTCGGATGACCCATGGATCGTCCCTTTACCTGAACAGGTTGATTCATTTGGGGATTCGATACCGCTTAGTCCAATTGAAATCAATTATTGTGAGCTTGCAACTGCATCTGATTCTCCGCCTTCTGAAGGTGCTCCTTTGAGCATGTCTCTTGACGTTTATTCTCAATCCCCCTGGCTCGGCGATGTGGATTCACCTGATCCTTTGAAAGAAGTGTTTCCATATGACGAGGCTATTATGGAAACCATGTATCTCGAATATCTACCATGGAGCGATGGGCATCACCGTTCCTCGTTTATGCCTGGCCTCAAGGAAATGTCTAACTGTCTTGAGCGTTTTGCATCTCAAGTTCCTTCTCCGCCACTTCAAACACCTATCTTGACTCATGAAGTCTTCGCTGAAGGTAACTTGGGTAACATTACTCAGACGATGCCTATCGACATTTCCGTAAAACCGAGAATTGTCGAGAACATCCATGTGGGACTCACTTGCTCTTCCGATGAAGTCCAAGTGTATACTAGCCTCTTTCACAAATTTCGTGATGTTTTCACCGAGTCTTATGAAGAGATGCCTAGAATTGATCCCAATATTGTGGTGCACGAAATTCCCACCTACCCCGGTTGGAAGCCTGTTCGCCAGCGTATTCATCCAGTGCATCCTCAGAAAGCCACTGCCATAAAAGCTGAAGTTGAAAAAATTCTCAAAGCGAGTTTCATTTATCTTATTCCTTTGACAGAGTGAGTTACTAAAATTATTCCTGTGGATAAGAAGCAGGGTGAAATTTGCATCTGTGTTGACTATCACGATATTAGTCGGGTCTTCCCTAAGGATAATTATCCCACCCCTTTCATCGATCAGACCATTGACGATTGTGCAAGGGGTGAGATTTTTTCCCTTATGGACGGTTTTTCTGGCTATAATCAGATCAAAATTCTCCCATCCGATCAACACAAGACCGCTTTTATCTTTCCTTGGGGAACATTCACGATGTCTTATTCCTTTCACAATATTCGTCATATTTTTCAACCATACCTGGATGACCTTCTGGCTCATTCAGCTGCGCGAAAAGACCACCTGGACCATCTCTGCCAGATCTTTCTTCATTGTAGACGCCACAAATTTCGGCTCAATCTGCATAAATGTGTCTTCTGCGTCGATTCCAGTATACTTTTAGGGTTTGTCATATCTAAAGACATAATTCACCTTGACCCACTTAAGGTTGAGGCTATTGTTAATCTCCCCTCTCCATCCTCATTACACCAACTCCAGAGTCTCCAAGGGAAAGAAAATTTCTTACATCGTTTTATCCTGAACTATGTCGAAGTAGCCAAAGGGTTCACACGACTTTTAAAGTAGGATGCCCCTTTCTATTGGGATGAGATTGCTCAACAATCTTTCGATACGATTAAGACGTTGCTTGTCAACGCTCCTCTATTATGTCCTTCGAATTACCATTGTGATTTCACCCTCTATCTAGTTGCCGCCTTCAATACGATCGCCATGGTTTTGGTTCAAGATGATGATGACGGTAACGAGCATGTTGTTTAATACTTGTCTTAGAACCTTATCGACCCTAAAACGCGTTACGCACATGTCGAGAAGTTAGCGCTGGCTGTGGTCCAGGTCATCCAGCATTTTCGTCATTATATCCTTTTACGGATGGTAACTGTGATTTCTGATTGTAACCCCATGACCTATATTCTGTCTCGACAGTTGCTGGGGGGAAAATACTCGAAGTGGATCGTTATCCTCCAAGAGTTTGATTTGGATTTTACTACCACCAAATCAAAGAAATCACTCGTTTTCGCTGATCTGATCTGTTCTCTCCTTGCTGACTCTGCTCCTTCTCATTCCGAGGATCATATTCCGGACGAAAATATTTTCTTGATTAGCACCCTTGATCCATGGTACGGTGATATCATCGTGTATCTCCAGACTTCTACTTTTAGGTCCGATTTAACGAAATATGCCCGACGCCGCATTCGGCATCAATCACAACCTTATCTTATTGTCGGAGATACCCTCTATCGTGTTGGAGTCGATTTTGTACTCCGCCAATGTCAACCCTCGAGGAAGCTGAGAAAGTTTTAAATGACTGCCACAATGGCGCCTGTGGTGGTCACATGTCCAGTTATGCCACTGCGTAGAAGATCCTTCGTGTTGGCTATTTCTGGTTCTCCATTTTTAAAGACTCCATTGTCGCAGTATACAAATGTCATGTGTGCCAGATATATCAATGCAAGATGTGTGCGCCACCTATTCCTTTCAACCTTGTTAGTATGATTCTTTCGTCGTAAAAGATCACTTTAGCTACGCATAACAAATAGCCCTAACATCGATTATGGCTACAAAATATCTTTAAGTTTGCTACACAAATTCAGATCTAAGCACAAGAGACATTAAGCAGATAAAATATAGCATGGCTCCATAAATCCAATGGACAAGACAAGAAGAATGTATTTAAAAAGAATTTTTTATTATATTAAAGAATGGGACACCTGAGAGGAAAACAAGAAGGTGTCTTCCGGTTCTCCTCAGTGGGATGGGTTCTTGAAAGTCCTCAGTGTTTCAGATCTAACATTTCTCTCTCTTATGGGTGTAGAACAACAAACATAGAACTCAATGGGAGTTCACAAAACAAAATGGAAAATGGTGACCAAGAGTAGATCCAAAGTGATCTAATGCAATGAAGGTGACTAATGAATGGGGAAAACCCCCCTATTTATAACAAAATATTGGGGCGGTCTAGAACTCTGTGCATGAATAAAATATTATTAATCGAATTCTAGAAGCACCCTTTAGGAATATTTTATTATATTTGTTGGAGGGAAAAGGGTTCTTGACTTGGGTCAATTCCTTTATTTATAAATAATAAATAAAGAAATGGTTTATTTATCATCTTAGGGAATTGATGGGAATATAATTAAATAAATAATGGTTTATTTAATTATTTATGGATGATTTAGTCAAATTTAACTAAGAATATATTATTTAAATAACTTATTCTTAGGGAATAATTAAATAAATAAGGATTTATTTAATTAAGTTCCTTATTTTGGGTTAAATATGACCAGCAAATATAAACAAATAAGTTATTTTATGTGGTGAAAGAAATTTTACTTAGGGTAAAATTGGTCTTACATGGTGTACTTGGGTTCATCTAATAATAACAGGTTAGATGACCAAAAATTGGTGTAACAGACTGCCCCCCAACGTACGAGTGTTAGGAGCAAATCGTATGACCGAAGTACGTTGTAAGAACTCAATCACTAGGCATCAAGAGAGAGGTGAGAGAGAAATGTAAGGATGTCTGAGGTGTGAAAGGACTAGACCCTGAGGAGACGAGACTTACAGGTGCAGCAAGTCTCTATGAAGTGGTACCTGTGCTAAAGGCAGCGGGGGAGGCATACCCATGCCCACCGAGACAAAGTACAAAGAATAAGGCGCCCAGAAACCACGGAACACAATAATGAAGCATGTGCTGGCCTAAACATGAGCCAGATAAATAACATGATGAATCTCTCATACATGCGATGCTTGGAATAATCTTTAGGGCTTATACAATAATATGGTAGTACATGAGATATAAATATTCCCAAATGCCCCCTACACGCGGGGAAGTGCTCACAAAAGCTGACAGATACGTGCAAATTGAAGATGCGCTGTAAGTGGCTGAGGCCGATATCATCATATGATAGGAGCTGCATCAAGGGCTGAAATGAAGGCATCCGGGCATGTGGGGGGCTACCTGCAGGGCCACCCCCTCATGAGGGATGGTACATCTCACACATGCCCGGGAATCACCAATAGTTGTTGTTGCATCACTGGACCATCAAGTGTATATATCACGATCATGCTAGGAAGAGCTTGAACCAAGGTACACTACCCTCTAGACCTGGCTTCTGGAGGAAATGAGTTGATGTCGACAGAAGGAGTTCTGCCATAGGTGAGGTAAATAAGGGAACCCCACCTAAAGCGCAAGGGAAAATAGTAGAGCGACGACCAAGTAGACACTAATGACGATGATGGAATGAGAGAAATGGAGGAGCGGTTGGATGACTTCCCTTGTTAGAGCATAAAGTGTAGGGATGGCTTGGCAGCGACTGACACAACATCAGGAGGGATAGTGGACAGAGGTACTGAAGGCCATTATGTGTGACATGAGAGAGGGACCGAGCAGGAAAATATGGAGGAATATGGTGGGGTACAAAGGGACTCGGGATAGACTCCATGAATGTGCTGGTGACGTGACTCGACTGCTCTAAACAAGGGCGACTCGATGGTGCTGCCATGCAGTGAAGGCCCAATGGGGGACCGTAAAAGCATGAGTACAATAGGGTAGCTCGTGATGAAAATCAACACGAACAAAGACAAGTAAGGAGGCAAAGTGGTGCCCCTGGTACAAGTGTTGTAAGTGAAGAAATTCGATTTTGAGAAGAGATGGAAAGATCCTTCATGGACAAAATGTGTCCTAGTGAAGTATCAAAACATGAAAAACTAACAAACACCCATTTGAGTGCTCGGTGAGAGCTTTCCAACGGTGTAGACGGTTTGGAAAACGGGGCTACGGTTTGGTCGCAGCTGGCGAAAGCAAAAACAGGGGTTTTTCTTCTAATAAGGTATTTTCCCTCCAAAATCATTCATTTGCTTGTGTAGCTGTGGTGAATGTGGAGAGGAGGGAAGGCCCTAAATCTTGCGGCGATCGTAGCAGACAAACCGACCGTTGGAATCATGATTCTTCAGTTGCAGTAAGAGGTCTAATATTACTCTTTGTTTTTGATGGATTCAAAGTTCAGATTAGGGCTTGAAAGCTCAGTAACTGCCCCTACTTCTTCCTCACGGCTGGGTCACACTTTTTGGGGCAAAAACTGCGACCTGGGACGCAGGCTTGGGCCTGAAAAGTGCGACCTGGCCCAGGGTTTTGCTGAAAAGTGCGACCTATGAGAGGGAGGTGATTTCAGTGTTGTTTTGGGCTAAGATTCAGTTTTGGTGTGAATAGATGCAATTTTATGGATCTGTAGACTGACAAAATGATTTTTTTGTGCAGATATGGCAGATATATTGATCAAATGGAGAGAGAGAGACTTAGGTACATTACGGACAGAGATCCAGGCGGATCAGGGTGTCCGTCGTGTACTGGCTAGGTATGCGGTGCTGAAATTTTTGGAGAACCCTTTGATGAGGGCTGGAGAGCCCTTGTTGGCCCGTATTATCAGTTACTGGGATCCAGATCAGGAGGCGTTTGTAGTGCAAGGGCACAGGATCGAGTTGATGATCCAGGATTTGTATTTCTTGACTGGTCTCCCACCATTAGGGATGGTGGGAAATACGCAGCCAATGTTGCCACGTGGGTGTAACATTATGGAGTTTGTTGAGCGACATTGTCGACCAGGTGTCCGAGTCAAAGTGACTCAAATATCCATTGGTGATCTAGAGAGGTTAGAGACCCGGGCAGTGGCCGCATCAGTGTTACGGGTCTTGGGTAGCCAGGCGTTCCATCACATCACTGGAGGGCAGAGGATGATCATGGAGAGTGTGCTGAGTGGGACCTACTATGGGTGGGCCCAGATGATGTTGGTGTCAGTGAAACGACAGTTTTCGCTATGCAAGCGGCAAGTGAATCATGATTGCGCCTATGGGACGATGTTGTGCTCTTTCTTCTTTGAGAAGATCCCGACCTTACGACCTCGTGTACAGTTGCCTGATGGAGGTCCGAGAGAGCCCCGGATGCATCGGTGGGGACGAATACTGTGTAGAGAAGGGGGAGGGGCGGTTGGACGGGTGTTATGACCAGAGTTCTTCACACATTGGGATCAGATGCCATTATACATAGACGACTATCCCTATAGTGGGATGAGTTATTGGGGAGATCTGGACTTGCCGCTTCTGTCGGGTCGAGTGTGGGGGCCCGATGGTAAGTGACAAGCAACTAATCGGTTAGGTGTATTTGAGAGTTTTTTGACTAGTATACATGGTGCTAATTGAGATGTTTTTTGGAATGCAGATATAGCTCCCGCAAAACCGGCCGGATATATGGGACGACCTGCAGCGACAGGAGCTACAGGGGCAAGTGGATCAAGGACAGTGCAGAGCGAGGATATGGTTGCTCAGGTGGAGGACATTCGTCGTAGATGTGAGGGGCTGCTGACCGGTGTATCAGAGCGTGGTTGGCAGGATTTAGAGGACCGGTACATAGAGTTATGTATTGGGTTACCCTCGGAGTGGTGAGGTATCATGCGACGCATGGGGATGGCCGGTCAGGATGTGCATGATCTACGAGCTACGGGAGCAAAGCCATTGGCTCGGGATCCTCCAGAGAGTGATTAGATGTAGGGCAGGTGGTGCCCCCCAGTGTCGATGTAGGGGCGAGTGGTGCCCCCCATTTTTGTAGTTTTTTTATTGTAACATGCTATGGGCATGTAGTATGTTTCAGAGTAGATGGACTCTAAAAAAACGTGTTATATAATATATGTGATGTATATGTATTTGGTTGATGGTGTTAAATTTTATTGTGTTGTGTGTGATATATGCCAGTCTAGAACATGGTTTGTGATTTGATTTACGTAGTGATTTTGATCTCTAGGTATATGGCTAAATGTAATGAATCTAAATTCACGTATCAAAATTTGCACTCGTAAATATTGTCTAAACAGGATAGGGTTATGCACACGATAGACACCATTAAGTTGTAAGACGAGAAGCAGGGAATCTAAATGGACATGCAGATGCAGGATGTGATGAGAGAGAGCATCAGCTAAGAGACCACGAACGGCATCATATTCGGCCTGATTATTGGTGGCTTGACCAATGCAAACCCCATGTGCAAGAACAAGGGTATGCAAGGGGGTAAAATGGCCTAGGCGGCTGAGGCAAGGTTTCGAGAATAGCGACTGGCGCCATCAACATAACCAAGGTAATGAGTGGACGAGAGGGTCGAGGGAATATCATCACAAGACGAGAAAAGGGAGGAAAAGCGGGGATGCATGTTGCGAAGTACATCATAGACACAGATGGGAGTATCGGGATGATGGAAAGGCAAGGAAAGGGGGTGGAAACCACAAGAGGATGCAAAGCTACCTAGATCATCAGTAGAGGAATAAAGGTGCACATACGGGTCATTAGGGGAAATGATAAAAGAACAAGTAAAAATATGGTCAAAACATAAAGAGCCCGAAAAAGTGGCAGAAGGGGAATCAAGCGAAACAAACGGAGTGGATTCAGAGGGGATGTACTCTGAGGGGTATGCGGATGATGATAGGTATAAGAGAGGAGCAGCAGATTCGAACATCTCAACATCAGGGGGAGGGATGTCAATGGTAGCTGGGGGATCCTCAAGTAAACTTGACACATACTGAGCAAGGATGGGCGAGGTGGATTGATTTTGTTCAACTTCATACTCGTGAATGACCTCTAAAGAGGCTTGGTAATGCGTGAGGTGAGGGAAATGGTGGGAATAATGGCCATGGACACCACACAGAGCACAGGGTTTGTTGGTGCGAAGAGTCTTTGGGTTCTTCGCTACGGATGAGGAAGAAACAGAGCTGTCAGGGACCGTAGATTCAGGGAACGCAACTTTAACCATGGGTTGGATATGGGGAAACTCAGGACAAATATGGGTGGGAAGACCGATACCATCGCACAAGGCACAAGGCTTGGTGGGTTGGAGAGGGGTAGGGTCAGGTGCGGTGGCCTTGTTAGTGGATGCCCCCTTGCGAGTTTTTCGTTTCTTGCCGGTAGCTGTCGCAGCATTAGGAGGGTTCTACGGAGGGGCGAGGGGCACTGTGGTGGTGGAAGGAGCGACGGGGATCAGTTGTACTGGTGTCACAGCTATGTATGGTTTGGGGTGGCCTGGTGGGGTCTCGGTTGGAGGGGTAAGATACCAAACGGGAATTCCCAAGGTTAAATTAGGAAGGGAAAGGGTGGCCATGACGGGGACCGAATAGACGCCGAGGGGGGGACCAAGGAAAGGTATCTGACCGGCAGGGTAGTGACTAGGGGGGACGGCTCCCATATGGTGGATACCTGAGGGAACTGACTCAGGAGGGTAGGACGGTTCCTGAGTGTGATGGGAAGGGCCGCGTGAAAAAGGTTTGGTTGACTGAAGTGAAGGGCTAGGAGCAGGAGGCAGTGGGCGAGATAGAGGTTGTTGACTAACCGGAGCAGGCTATGGAAGGCTAGCCTGAGACGATTGCATCATGCAAACATTCGCTGAGCTGGGGTCAGAGACGGGAGGAGGGGGAGGCCCAAGAAAAGTTCCAAGCAAAGAGGAGTCTTTGTAGACGCCGGGGGAAACACTGGTCAACGAATCAACAGTTGGTTTATTGGTGACAGTAGAGATGGTGGACTCAGGGGAGGTCTAAGATTTTGGTTCATGGTAGGTCAATTTTTCAATGGTGACAATCTTTCCATTATGAGGGAAAAACATCTTGCGGTGGACTGCGGACGGGACGGCTGACATGGCATAAGTGTAACTACGCCCCAAAAGTATGTTGTAGTCAAGAGGGGCGTCGATAAATTCAACGTCGACACAAACAGTCTTGCCAGCAAGGGTGATAGGATAGTTACGAAATAGGCCAATGGGCTGGGAGGCATGGCCATCCCATGCACGAAGGGTGATGGTGGAAGGATGCCCTCTTTTGAGAAGGACACGAATGGAGGAGTTCCAGTGTTGAAATGGCAGCAGGAGATTGGGCCAGATCATCTACTATGTTGTATGAATGGGCAGCTCGACCAGAGGCAGCATTTCGGCGTAATGGTCCCTTAGGAGGCTTGGGATGAACCTCGGCTTTGGGCAGAGGGAGTTGCAAGGGACCATTGGGTGTCGATAGAGGCTCTGTAGGACCTGACGATGGAGACTCAGATATAGATGGAACAGGAGGTGTGGAATACTGACGGGACCGAGTTTGAAGGTTGAGGTCAACAGTGAGAGGTGGGTCAGAAGCCATCATCAGAATCTGGTAATCAGAGGAACTAGAAGGGGAAGGTTGAGTGGTTACCGGGGCGTGAGGTGGTTGAGTGGTCACGAATCCTTGTTGCAGGAAAGGATCGGTAAACACAGCAGGTTGAGAAGTAATGGGGTTGGGAGGGGTAGTAGGGGAGGAGTGTTATCCCCGTATGGTGGCCTGAGAATCCCAAAGTTTCCGCATTTGTGGTAATAAGGGATAATTGTGAGTGTAGTGACCATAAACACCGCAAAAAGAACAGGGCTTATTGGTGCGAAGTGGCCTGTCCAGCTTGGGTTGAGAGCCCTGTGGCTGGTTGGCAGTGGTAGAGTCGATATTGGAAGGATTGGGTCCATGATTACTAGAAGCGGATTGATTGCCTCTTCTCCTTCTTTGAGAAGGAGGAAAATTAGGTGCCCCCTTCTGTGCAAATACTTGCCCTGGAGGGGGTAGTATGTGTGGTTGTGGGGGTGGAGAAGGCAAGTGAGTGGGAGGTCCAAATGTTGGAGGAGCTGGGACACCAGGTTGCGGATATGGATAAGGAGTAGGGTGGGCAGTAGTAAGGTAAGCAGGGGGGTGGGCAAAAGGAGGAGGCATGCCATAGCCTGAATACATGCTGCCTGGAGGGGAAAAAACGTCGGAGGGGATGGCCCCTAGAGGAAAACCATGGTCCGGAGGAGGTTGGGCAGAGGTATGTGACAGGGCACCAACGATACCATCGACAGAATGAGATGCCCCTGAGGCATTAGGGCCATCGGGTTTGGGAAGGTCAGGAAGGACGGTATAAACATAACCATATTGGGTGTAGATAAGGTCATACTTCAAGGCGATTTGGAGGGCGGCTTCTTCGGTTTGGGGAAAATGGGATGCGACTTATTTTCCAATGGGAGGTAAGAGAGAACGAAGGAACTAGTCCATGTAAACACGATCTTCAAAGGGGGGAGCTCGACATAAGCTTCTTCTGCGCCGCCATTCCTGGACATGAGCGGAAAGGCGGGTTGAGGAGGATTGACGAAAGGAGGTTAAAAGCTCGGTACCAGTGTCGTATCGGAGAGGGAGCTGGAAATAAGATAAAAAGGCTTGGGCAATGGTCGCAAAAGTGGTATGGGAGGAGGTGGCCTATTCATCATACCATTTAGAAGCTTCGCCTATGAGTGTGCGTTGGAACAATCGAAGACAAATAGATTCATCAGTAATGGAATTGGAGGAACGCCACATATGGAAGGATCAGATATGGTTGGAGGGATCCTCACTAGCAAGGCCTTCGAACTTGGGAATGTCAGAGGGGAGCTTGGTTGGCATAGCAGGCCAACTAACATCATGGCGGATAGGATTATTAATCAGCTGATTGAAGTCAGGGAGACTAAGACCGGCCATATAAGGGAGTAATGGGGCAGTCGAGGTAGGTCCTGAGGTGGTTCCACTGGAAACAGACCCAGCAGTAGTACTGGGGTTGCTGTTGGTGGTAGGCCCTGAAGTAGACATGGTGAAAGTGACAGGGGGAGAACTAGGAGGGGGAGAACCCGAACAATCAGAGGAATATTCGGAGTGCGGACTCGGGGAAAGACTTACTCGATGATGACGGGAAGGAGGAAGTCGACCAAGCGAAAACTGAGGATGAAGGCCAAGAAGTCTCCGGGAGAGGCGCCTTGGGGGCGCAATGATGACGGGAAGAAAAAAACCGACAAGGGCAGGGAGGGACAAAATCAAGTGAGGTCAAGGGCAGAAAGGTGCAGTGACAATTGATTTTAAAGTCTTTGCCAGGCGGTGTTAACCTGGCGCTTCTTCACTTAGGGTCAGTGTGTGGTGTGCGTTAATTTTAATTTTTTAAACCCAGACGTTTTGAGAGTAAAAGAAAGAGTGTGTTGCGTAATGGAAAAGAAATGTGCAGTAAATAAGACTTAAAGAACAGAAAATGAACAACTAAAAATGCAGCAATCTAACCCAAGAAGGCGGGTCTCTCAAAACTAGTCTATAAGAGGGAAAAAAATAGGCAAAGCACGCTAAAAAGAGGCCAATAGATCGAAGGTCTGGAGGGACTGGGATCTAAAGGGTAAATCTGCTGAAAAGTGGTGCAGAGAACAGCAAATAAGCAGAGGCAAGGTTGCTGCTAAAAAGGAGGAGATCAGCTAAAAATAGAAGAGACAAGGTAGTGGCCTTAGAAACGAACCCAAACAAAACGATATGAGGTGGTTTTGAGAGGGAGAAGAGATGATCTAAAGGGATCTGAAAAGGAGGTATCAGATCGGAGAAAAAGAGGGCTGAAACTCTGGAAATTCAGACTTCTGAAACAGTAAAGACTCATCCACAAAAAGTGGAGGGTACTAGAGCCCTAAGGGGCAATATTCCCTCTTATTTGAGTGAAGCAGATCAGAAACAGGTCCAAACGGGCAGAGACAGAGGCTGGAAAACCCTGACAGAAGCTTCAGACAAACCCAGAAAAAGTGCTGAAAAATTTGCAGAAAAATTGCAAGTCTCAGGTTCTGACCTATTTTCAGTCCAAGTCGCAGGTTTGGGGCAGAAAAGTGTGTCCTGAGGCTCAAGTCGCACTTTTTGGGCCGATAAGTGTGACCTGCAGATCCGGCTCTCTCGGCGGTAGATTTCAGAAAAAAATTTCGTCTCAGCTGCGGCTGATGTCTGTCACCTGCGCAATAAGGCCAGAAACACATGGAAGTTAAAAATTTGACTATTTGAGGGTTTTAGGGGTGAAAATCACCGTAAAAATAGGAAAAAAAAAATGGAAGAGAAACCCTAGGGTCTGAAATAGCTGGATATGCAGGAATATATAAAACGACAGCAGTCGCAAAAGAAAACCCGTGTAGAGTCGCCAATTGTTAGTATGATTCTTTCGTCGTAAAAGATCACTTTAGCTACGCATAACAAATAGCCCTAACATCGATTATGGCTGCAAAATATCTTTAAGTTTGCTGCACAAATTCAGATCTAAGCACAAGAGACATTAAGCAGATAAATATAACATGGCTCCATAAATCCAATGGACAAGACAAGAAGAATGTATTTAAAAGAATTTTGTATTATATTAAAGAATGGGGCACCTGAGAGGAAAACAAGAAAGGTGTCTTCCGGTTCTCCTCAGTGGGATGGGTTCTTGAAAGTCCTTAGTGTTTCAGATCTAACATTTCTCTCTCTTATGGGTGTAGAACAAAAAACATAGAACTCAATGGGAGTTCACAAAACAAAATGGAAAATGGTGACCAAGAGTAGATCCAGAGTGATCTAATGCAATGAAGGTGACTAATGAATGGGGAAAACCCCCCTATTTATAACAAAATATTGGGGCGGTCTAGAACTCGGTGCATGAATAAAATATTATTAAACGAATTCTAGAAGCACCCTTTAGGAATATTTTATTATATTTGTTGGAGGGAAAAGGGTTCTTGACTTGGGTCAATTCCTTTATTTATAAATAATAAATAAATAAATGGTTTATTTATCATCTTAGGGAAGTGATGGGAATATAATTAAATAAATAATGGTTTATTTAATTATTTATGGATGATTTAGTTAAATTTAACTAAGAATATATTATTTAAATAATGATTTAAATAACTTATTCTTAGGGAATAATTAAATAAATAAGGATTTATTTAATTAAGTTCCTTATTTTGGGTTAAATATGACCAGGAAATATAAACAAATAAGTTATTTTATGTGGTGAAAGCAATTTTACTTAGGGTAAAATTGGTCTTACATGGTGTACTTGGGTTCATCTAATAATAACAGGTTAGATGACCAAAAATTGGTGTAACACACCTTGTCATTACCATTGGTCCTTTTTCCAAATGGGGCATCAATTTTATGACGTGTAACCCTCGCTCGGCCGGGGGGCATGCCTATATTATCGTCGCCGTCGATTATTTTACAAAATGGGCCTAAGAAATGCCTACACTGGCTGCGGATGGTATGACAGTAGCGCAATTCATATTCAATCATGTTATTACTCAGTTTGGTGTTCCTCAAGGCATCATTACCGATCATGGTTCTCATTTTCGAGACTATATGATGGCGGAGTTGACGTCTAAGTTGGGTCTGCATCATGACAGCTCAACGCCTTATTACCCTCAAGCTAATGGCCCAGTTGAAGCCATAAAAAAATTCCTTGTTACAATGCTTCAATGAAAAATTGGGATCAATAAATCAAACTGGCATCTCATGTTGTTTTCAGCTCTATGGGCTTACCGAACGTCGATTAAGAGTGCAACCGGATTCACCCCATTTCAGTTGGTATACAGTCTGGAAGCTACTCTTTTGATTGAGTGTGAAATCCCTTCACTCAAGCGAGTTGTGGAATTACTGCCTAATACTTCACCTGAGGAAGAGTGTCTCCTCTACTTAGAGATATTGGATGAAACTCGTTGCTTAGCTGCTTTGATCATCGAAGCACGGAAGAAACAAGTCAAAGCTCACTTTGACCAAACAGTTTCCCCTTGTTCTTTTATCGAAGGCGACCTTGTTCTCTTGTACGAACAAGCTCGTGATAAGCTAGGGGCAGGTAAATTCCAACCCATGTGGCATGGGCCCTACATCGTCAAACATGTGTTATAGAATGGGGCTTATGAGCTTATTGATTATGAAGGTTGTCCCTTAGCACAGCCCAGAAATGGGTTGTACCTGAAAA
Organism: Pinus albicaulis; assembly: GCA_034641835.2. Taxonomy (NCBI): domain Eukaryota; kingdom Viridiplantae; phylum Streptophyta; class Pinopsida; order Pinales; family Pinaceae; genus Pinus; species Pinus albicaulis. The sequence goes on along the minus strand of CM076572.1, from coordinate 1,210,333,390 downwards.
AGTATTATTCTTGAGTCATTCATGCATGATATGTGTACATAGGTGATTTTTTAATTTTTGTGCATGCTTTGGTTTAATGTGCTTTGTAAGATTTTTTCTGCTTATTGGGTCTTGTTTTTTATGCAGATGTCTATTTCCCCTTATGTCGGTTTCGTGGATGGTGCTTCCCACAGTACCAGGAACTTGTCTTCAGCATCCTGGGTAATTTATGATCCTGTTGGTGAGTTGATTAACCTACAAGGTATTTTTCTAGGACCAACTATGAACAATGTCGCTGAATATAGTGCTATTTTGGAACAACTAACCGAGGCAGTTAACCTCGGCATACGCGCATTGCTTGTAAATCTATATTCACAACTACTTGTTCTTCAACTTAACGATCATTATTCGGTTCGAAACCCATGCATTTTTAGATTTTATTTGCATATTCATTTGCTTGAAATACATTTTGATTTCATCACATATCAACATATACCAAGACGAATGAATACATTAACTGATGCAATAGCTAACATTGTGCTAGATAGGCATTTGCGTAATTTATAAAACTTCCTCATATGTAAATAGACCCATGTAGAAAATATATGTATATATATTGATTGTTTGCAAAGTGTGCATCATAAAAACCCAAAAAACATATATGTATGTTTCAGTTACATCTTGAGACAACATTTCTCTCAAAATGTGCGAAATAAAAGCCTAGGTGCCTAATCGGCGTGGTTCTCATGATAGCACGTCACCACCCGTATCAACCGCCTCAGTAAGCGATGGATACAACTCGGCACCCCTACAGTGTGCCTCTGATAGGCTCGAGGAACATCATCAAAATTTGCATAGTCCAGAACCCCACGGGCGATCCCCTCTAGATTCTGTACTATCTCCTCATCACTGCCCTCACCATGAGAATCAAAATCGCGAGGACTTCGCCTCGCTATCGGCGACATACCTGCAGGTCGCTCTGGGCCAACATTTGCACACATATAAGATTCACTGTCAGAACATGCATATATACCAAAAAATCATAAACTCATGAAAATAAAAAATCAGTGTCACCTAGCTCTTTGTCCCAATCCTCTCCCTCCGGGAGCGAGAGGTCTGGATCACTGGTGAAGTCTGTAGCAAAATAGGGCCAGTCCTCCACGACAATTAGTTTTTGGCGGAGCCAATCGAATAATTCTGGCCTCCAAGACATCTGTTGGCCACCCCCTACTCTGGGCATCAGCGTAGCCCATTGGGCCATCTGTGGTTATCATGCATCGGGACAATGACCTCCTGACGCTGGAATATCGGTAGTCGTTCCAAGAAGAATGATACCAAGATTGATCCATACCCAAAATTCTATAGTTTTGTCTTCTTGCACTTGGTTAGTTGTCGCTTCATGTTAACGGTCACGGCCTCTGCCCAGTTGTAGAGAGTTGGGGTCAAGCAATCCATGGCAAGAAGTAGTTGTGTCTTTGTGGCCTCATGCAGTGCTTGCAACCCTGCAGCCCGCGTAATAGTGTGTAGCACTACTTTTAGTGCTAGATCTGGGATGGTTTTGATGTCAACCTTTCCACTCCCTGATCCTTTTTGTGCCCCTCATCACACCCTGTCAATCACCATCCCCATGCTCTCCATGGTAGGACGGGTACCAGTCATGCTAGGGATTGCACCCCTGCTCGACAATCCTGTGATAAAATAAACATCAGAAACTTAAATTTCGAGTTCTTGATCTCGAAGCACGAACTTTTCTTGGTCGTCATCCCAGATGCTTATCAGATACTGGAGCAATTCTGGCTGGGCCCAGAGGACAGTGTCAGGAAGAATTTCTTTAGCCCACAATCTCTGAGGGCGTCCATGCATCGATCATTCTCCATGGCAAGTTCATCTTCCTCACTGTGTTCTCTCTCTTTCCACTCAATCACCATTCTTTCTTCTTGGTACCTGCACCCATTGTTCATCTTAGCATTGTTAGTCTACTTAGGCATCGAAATTTTCAAACAAATGGCTGCAATTTCCTTAAATTAATGTATATTTTTTGGGTTGCGAAGTTGGTGCGACTATTTCGCTAACAGTCACGCCAATGGGCACGCCCTCTATGTAAAAAGTGGGCGATTGGCATGGGTCCATTCCCGAAACCCGTGCCAACCGTGATGCCACAGATTTTGATAATCCCCCCCTTAGGAAATCAAAATGGCATGTTTAGGGAACAAAATTTCGCTTAAAATATGGGAAATGGTGTCGAATCTTACCTGAAACTGATGGAATCGAGATCGGTTCACTGGATCACTCACAATCATCGCCACAAGATCAAAAAGCACAATGGATCACTGTTGCTCCACAAAGAGGTAAAAGTGAAAAGTAAATAATTTTTACCACTTATGGCATTTTATAACTTTTCAAGATCTTAAATTAGGTTTTAAAACATATTTTTCGATTATTTTATCATATTATTTTTGAGAAATGGGTTTTACACGTGTCTCTTGTGCAGCAACAGGTTTTCACATGGTTATGACGAAGTAACGAGTTATATTTTGTACATTTTTAGACTCAATAAAAACACGAAAAAGTCACTACTGGAGTCATCTTTCAGCTCTTTTCTGACTCTCTAAAATTGAAAAGATTGTCAAGTCGCTTGTCATTTTGAACTTGTTAAATTGGCTGCGAAACGATATCTACCCAGTATACGTTTACCCCTTTTTCAGGCTGGGATAGATTATTTACGAAAAATGAATACCTTAGCTTATCGCGACTAAGAGGTTCTCTCAAACACATTTTTATACCTTTTCGGATCTGTGAGACTATTTACGAAAAGGGACTGCTGGAGTTTTCTTTTCTACCTTCTTTTCAAACTCTCTAAGCATGAAAAGATGCCAAGTTCTCCCTTTGTCAGACTCGTTAAAAACTTATGACATCGGACTCCGTCATTATGACATTACCTAAGTTCCTCCTTCCCAAGGCTCGTAAAATGTACTAGGTTGGATTTGTCCGAAGGACAAACTTACATCGCAAGCACATGATATCCCCTTCAAGCTTGTTTTCAAAAATAATTGGGGTACTCACCAGAAATGGTGGGGGAAAATGGAACCAGATTATAGTCGTGTTGGCAGTATGTTAATCTTGAACATGGCACGTGTTTGCATTCGTGTTGGGTTGGGGACATCTCATCTCGTTATTTGTTTTCCTCCATGGGTTTGGGTAATCTCTTTTGACCACTCATCTGCTATTTTCCACGTCACCATGACCTCAAATCCCTTGATGTCAAATACTGCCAAATCCAATGTCGTGCCGCTGATATTTTCAAGAGAAGTTTTCCTCTGAAGTTTTCGACCTCCCTCTGATTCTCTGTTGGTCTTGATTCACAAACATCATATTCCTCTGTCTCGTGTCGATGATGTGGGAAAAATTATGGCCCACCTTCGATCAAGTCACTTCTTGTCGACTTCAGCTCATTATCTAGGAATCTGATCTAGAGACTCCCTTCAGGTACCTTGGAGTCTGCATGCCTCAATGGCAGGTTCTTCGCATTCGACATAAGGTCCACATCATTGGCCTTCGATCGACTGACTCTGCGGGTGTTCGACGTCAGATCACTATTCACATTTCGTGGATTGTACCTTTCATACCTTGAGAGCCATTGTCGTTATTGGTGGTTTCTCCCGCGTCCATTAACGACTTTCATCATTGGCTGGTAATCAGACGATTTTCTTGCATGTTTGACTTCATCTCACATATTCGCATGCTCGAATTTGTACTTTTTTTGGGTCGAGATTGAGCGCAAGACCCTAGGTTTTGTCTAATGAAATCCAGGTTGCGGGTTCTTTGTGGATTACTATGACTTATTACATGACTCTTCTGATTGGATGGCTGCAACCATACCTGAGTCTATTTGTTGATCTTTGCTACTGGATGGTTGCGTCCATACCTAGATCTCAGTTTTTTATGTACTCTATTATGGATGGTTGTGCCCATGCCACATGTCATGTATTAGAAATATCAATTGCATTTGTACTTGTAGGTTATCTAACAGCAGTGTTTGGGTCGAACGCGTTCTTATAAAGCATTTCACCCCTCCCTCTCTCTTGGACCTCATGCTTTAGGGGGCATCTCTTACATAGAATTTTTTCACCGTCCCTGCAATCCCTCGCCCCGCATATTGGAGGGTATTTCCCTTGACCTGTGAGCAATTTCATACTCTGCAAACACCTTCTTTCCATCCTTCTGCATAAGGACATCATTTCTCCTATTGAACATTTCCTCAAAAAGCACACAAAAACCTATGTTTTGGCCTTGGTACAGGTAGCCAGTTCACCCCTCGCGCCAATGTGGTAAATTTACACTAGAGCCTGTGCCACCTGGCGCTCTGTCTCAGTGTAGTGCCCGCGCCAGTTGTTTTAGGAATGCTTTTTAACAAATAGAGGTGGAAGGTTCCTTCTAACCACCTCAAGGATGAGTCACAGGAAGTGGTTAAGTTGATGAGCCAGGGATCTCCCTCTTTAGTTAGTGGTTTCCACCTCCCATGGAACACTCCTTGAAGATAGAAATCAGTTCCATAATTATAGGGATCCTAACCTCTCCCTCTTCCTCTATATAAATAGGCCTTCTCCCTTTATGAAAGTTAGCTGAACATATAGCCAAGAAACTGAACTTGGAGAAGAGATACTATAGCTGAGTAATTGTCATTGAGAAGGTAGAACCAAGGAGAATTCCATAGAGAGAGCCCCGTCTAAATTCCCGATGAGCCTTTGTGAGACACGCTCTGCTGGAACCCTGTTGGAGGAGACCTCAACATCAAAACTTGGTTGTACTCTTCCTTTCATTTATTAATATACTCGACTATGATGTTGGTTCCATCATTGTGTTATGTTGATTATCTGATGCAATTGATTTAGTCTTCTTCAACTGACTAATAGTTACGAATGTGAAATAGTATGTTGTATATCGTCTTTGTTTCTTGTGTGTGTGTAGGTGTCCGAGCGTGAAAGTGAATGGACCGTGATCTGTCAAACTAGGAGCAAGAGGCAACCACTCTTTCCGATGACAACAACAGCGTAGGACCTCCGGTAAGTCATCTATCGAATCTCTGTACATTCGTTAACTAGGAATCAATATTATAGCTTGTCTCGTTTATGGCTAGACCCACTCTAGGGCTAGTGGGATTGCCTCTGTCCGCAAAGGGGATTTACCTCACCAACATCTGCATATTCATAATCAAGTTCAGATGAACAAAATAATCAAACACTCCAAAACGTCAGAAGTTCTTTTCATGAGTAGCATACCGCAAGGCGCATTTGGTAGATGAAAATGGACAGTTGCTTCACCCTGCCAATTGTAACAATATTGCATCTTCTAGCCACAATCGGGGGGAAATTATGGTATTAATAATTGTTTGGTATATTAATGTAATTATTTCAACATAAAACAAATTAATCATGCATTATCAACGTTCTTACTAAATGATATCATATATTTTGTACTAATCATGTTCAAATATATTTTTTGAAATTATTAGGATTCTAGTGATGATGAGTGTTGAGTCTCAAATCTGCATCTTTTCCATACACTTTTCTATACCTTTTTCATCCACCTGAACCTCCCAAGTTGTCAATATCATTGTATATTAATTGCAAAAGAGCATCTAACATGGTTTTTAACTATATTTTTGTGTCCGCTGTTTGATTTAGATTTTGTTCATCTAGCTGCGGAATCTTGCCACTTTCCGCAGCTGCTGCAACTTTCCGCAGCCATTTTGTGAAACTCTATGTTACAGGTGTCTACAGGAAAAACGAGCCACATGGGCAAGTCAAAAATGATGTGGACATGGATCGTGTCCTATTGGCTCGAGCAAATTCATCTAAGGAGGCTGCGGTCAAAGGTGTCCAAATGGAAGTCAACCGTAGAGTCCCATGGTGACAGGACTCTGTTTCGTGTCACGTGAAGATTCATATGGCCGTTTCTAAGTTATGGGGGACAAATCAACATCTGTACACGACTCCATAGCCGAATTCAAACATCCACTCCTCATAGATTTACTCTTCAATACGGCCATGATCCTAGATCTGTGGACGTAATGGTCTACGTGTTCTCCATCAGCATAAACTTTAGGAGTCAGTTATTTTTCTTCTGTTATAAATAACGCGTTTGTATACGCATATTATATTAGTCTCGATTAGTCTGGAGATAGCTCTGTAATGTAATTACGTTGCCACTGTGCCGTAATATCACCTTTCTGTTATGACTGCATTTTAATATAAGAAGACCGTTTCCAAACGTAATCCGTACTTGAAGATTGTTGCCAAGGCTAGTGTAGAGGGCCCCTGCACTTGCCAAGGTTCTGTGCATTATTGTATAGTTCTTGTTTTATTTCTTTAAAGCTCATTGTGCCATAATCCATTCACATGTTTATAAATTGCATCTTTCATGGTACATATGATTCATTTCTGTTTATAATCTTTCATGCTTTCCATTTTACTTCTGTCTTTCATGTTTTATATTATTGATAACTGATCAATGTTCTTGTTTCAAGTTATAAATAGGCAGCCCAGGCATTTGCATAACTTTTTGACTAATGACATGGAATTAACATTGTTCTGCTGCTAATTTGTTTTTCTTAGTTTCTGTTTAATTTCAGTACTGCTTTGTTTAATTCAGTTTTGCTCATTTGCTTTAGTAGTTAAATTTAGATATATTAAACTACTCATAACATCTTCAGTTGCCTCCGAAAGCCACAGCTGGACTGATGGTGAGGGATTGTATTATGAAATGTGTAGTTTGATATTAGTTTCCTTTCTGCAAGTTAGAAATATTAAATTGTGCATGACATCTTCAGTTACCTCCGAAAGCCACAGCTGGACTGATGGTGAGGGATTGAATTATGAATGTGTGGTTTGATATTAGTTTCCTTTCTGCAAGTTAGATATCAGTTACTCAAGTTGTTTATGGTTACTTCCGAAAATAATAGCTGGACTAATGATGAGGGATCAGAAGACAAGTTGATGTAATTTGATTTAGATTTACTTTGTTGCAATTTTGGATTTCTTTAACCATAGTTTCTTTTGTGTTTAGACAGCAGCAAGAATAGTTTGGTTTTCATGCTCAATAGTTCACTGTTTTGATTTATTAGACTAGCAGCACCTTTTCATTTCAGCAGCACATTTTCATTTCCTTTCAAGTTTTTTCATTATATGTTTCAAATTCCTTTTTAAGTTTCAAGTTGGTAAATCATTATAGAGGATATCATTTCCTTGAACAAACATAACCATACTTATTTTTATTTTAGAATCTCCATCTCACCTTAGAAAACCAAAAACGAAAAAAAGTTAAGAAATAGGTTATCTTGCACATATAGTGCGCCGCACTTCATCAGCTTACGAATCCCGGATTGATAAATTAATGTAGCAATTTAGGACACACTAAATTGACCAAACATTTTGGCACCGTTGCCGGGGAAGTGTAACTAGGTAGCCAATTTAAAAAAAAAAAAAAAAAAACAAAATCATAAAAGAAGGGAAAACTTGATAACTTCTTGAAGTATGCTCTCCTCTTGCACCTAGTGTGATCTGGAGGATCAGAAAAGAGAGTTATTGGTTTAGTAATTTCTTAAGTATGCTCTCTTCTTGCACCTAGTGTGATCTGGAAGATCAGAAAGAGAATTATTAGCCCAACTTTAAAAAAAAAAATTAAAAAAAAATGACATGCATAGAGCAAGAGATTCTAGGGGAAGGTTTATAGCTAAAGCCAAGAGTTCGATTTTCACAACTCCATCTTCTTCAAGGCATAGACTAGATTCACCACCATCTACCCCTAGCCTTAAGATTTTTGGAATTCAAGGAGCAGCTGAATTAGAGGATTCTCCTATACCACCTACTAAATCTCATTTAGAAAAGGAAGAGACTCCCTCTCATCCTCCCTTGATAGAAGAAATAGAGGACTTTAAGGACTCTAAAGAAACTATCATGGCAGAGGAAGTAATAGATGGAAGTAGAGGTAGAGATAGAAGAGGAGGAAACAATGGAGACAACAATGGTGAAGGAAATAATGGAAGAAATAGGGAAGGAGACAACTTGTTTGGATTCCCTATAGTTGATGAGGAAACTCATACAATGATGAAAAATATCTCACCATCTGTCCTCCCTAAATTTTATGGATTGCGAAGTGAGGATCCTGAAACATTTCTGTTTGAGTTTGAAGTCGTGTGCCGAACCTATGACTATATGGAAGACTCTCAAAAACTCAAACTGTTTCCTTCAACTTTGAAGGGAGTTGCTTTGAAATGGTTCATGGGATTAGCTACTCAATCTATTAGGACTTGGAATGATATGAAACAAATTTTTTTGGATAGATACTTGGACTATTGTATGCCCACCAATCACAAGGATGAGGTATTCAAAATGATGCAAAAAGAAGACGAAAACTTGGAAGATTTACTTGAAATATTTCAATACAACTTGAAAAGAGAAAAGATGAGCAACTTAGATGATGAAACCTTGAAAGCCCTCATATTAAAAGCCATTAGAGATGAATGGATAGATATTTTAAACATGATGGGGAATGGAGATATTTCTCAACTTCCACTTCGTGACATAACAGAACTATGTGTCCATCTCTCAAGAGGAAAATCTAAAACAGGAAAAGGGCCTAGGGATCCTTCTCTTGTTAGGGCTAACAAATTTGCAACTGGATCAGTAAGTAGGGCAGAGATTGGTAACATGCTTGATGAATTCAAAACTGATATCTTAGGGAGCCTTAGTGAACAACTAGACACCCTTAAAATCCAAAACAAGCAGAAAGAAGAAACAGACGCTTTAGCCATGTTTTGTCCGAAATGTAGGAAGAAACATGCTTTAAGGGAATGTCCCTTGGATGCAAAAGTTGTAGAAACATGTATGATTTGCTCAGAGAATCATGAGATCAAGGATTTTCCTTCAATTCCTAGACTCAAAGCTGTCTTTCAAGAAGACCCAAATTCAGTGGAATCTCTCTGTTTTGTTGCAAGGATACCTTGGCAGGGACAACAAAATCAAGGGTTTAACAACCCTATGAATCTTCAAACCCCACCAAATTGGAATCCTTGGCAACAACCTTGGCCCCAACATCAGAATCCATATCAACCATGGGTACAAGGGATGCAAAATCCTTATGGGAGATTTGCTCAATTTTATCAATATCCTCCATCTTTTCAAAATCAACAAGCTCCACAACTCCCAAACCCAAATCCACAACTTTCATTGCCATTTCCACAACAACAACCTTCTCAACAAAATCCAAATCCTCAACTCATGCTCCCATACCAACAAAAGACAAATCAACTTCTAGCTCAGCCATTGCCAAATCCTAATAATAAAAATCCTCAGAATACTTACATGGTAGAAGGACAACAATTTCCTACCTATATGATTGTTCCTCTCAATGATGTACAACTCAGATCTGGTAGAGTTTTAGAAAAACCTTCTATAGATATTCAAGAGCAAGATACCTATGAGGAGGATTCTCTTAAAGTCAATGAGGGTTCTGAGGAAGCATCTCTTCAAAATTCAAACATTCAAAAATAAAAAGAAAATTTAACACCCACAACTCCTATAGTTGAGCAACCTGCATCTTCATCTACACCTCCTTTTCCTGAAAGACTACAAATTGACAAGGGGGTGGAAAAACAAATCTTGTTGCCAAACTATGATTTTCTAGATGAATTGAAGAATGTTTGTATCAATATTCCCTTGCTACAAGCCATTCGAGAGATTCCTATTCTAGCAAAAACAATAAAGGAGTTGAGTTTCAAAAGACCAGGAAGGAAACTAAAAGACACAAGAAGAATCCACCTGGTAGGAAAAATTGCAGATATCATGATGGGAAAAATTACCATGCAGAAGTATGTAGATCCGGGAAGTCCAATTGTCAAGACACATATAAATGGGATAGAAATTCCAAACACATTGATTGACTTAGGGGCTGCTATCAACATTATGAGTAGACAGACTATGGACTAGCTAAAACTTCCTAACCTTCTTTTTACACCTACTCTACTGCAACTTGTAGATCGATCAATTATTAAACCAGATGGTGTATTAGAAGATATTTTAGTCTCCTTAGATTCTTGGGAATATCCAGTAGATTTTATGATTTTGACTCCCAAGAGTAATCTAGGAGGGCACCCACTTATCCTAGGAAGACCTTGGCTAGCCACAGCTGATGCTTTCATTAGTTGTAGATCTGGGGATATGTACATTTCTAATGGTAATTCGACAAAGAAATTCAATTTGTATCCTCCAGCAAAAGAAATCACAGAATTAGGAGACAATGAATGGGTTGATGATGAGGACACTATACAACCTATCTTTACCATTTCTGAAATCAGTGAGGATAGTCAAATTCTGAACACATTAGAAAATTTTGAGACATCTTCAGAATATGACCCCACACAATTTCAGTTGGAATCTAACATAGAATATTTATCATCAAGACAAATTTCTCTTTACTCTATGGAAGAGTTTAGTAGTTCTACTATTGAGATTTTTCCAGGAAAAACATTGAATATCAACAAACATTTGGAAAAGTCACAACAAGAAGAACTAACCAAAATCTTGCAAAAACATTCTACTGCATTTGCATGGGAGTATACTGACATGAAAGGTATTGATCCCAAGACTTGCATCCATCATATCTATATTGAGGAAAACAGTAGACCAATCAGACAACCTCAAAGAAGGATGAATCCAAATCTTAGGGAGATAGTGAAAGAAGAGCTCCAAAAAACTTCTCAATGTAAACTTCATTTATCCAATTTCAGATAGCCGATGGGTTTCTCCTTTGGTTATAGTACCTAAAAAGAATGGTAAATGGAGAGTATGCATTGATTACAGGGAATTGAACAAAGCAACTTTGAAAGATCACTTTCCTTTGCCTTTTATTGATCAGGTATTAGATACATTAGCAGGTAAAAAGTACTTTTCATTTTTGGATGGTTTTAGTGGCTATAATCAAATTCAGGTAGCACCCGAAGATCAAGATAAGACCACATTTACTTGTCCATGGGGAACTTTTGCCTACCGAGTGCTTCCTTTTGGGTTATGTAATGCACCAGCAACATTCCAAAGAGCAGTACTAGGAATTTTTTCTGATCTAATCCATGATTGTGCAGAGGTTTATATGGATGATTTTACAGTTTATGGTAATTCATTTGAAGAAGCATTAGAAAATTTGGAAAAAGTTCTTATAAGATGTAAAGAAACAAACCTTTCATTAAGCCATGAAAAATGCTTTATGATGTTTACTGAAGGGATTGTTTTGGGGCATCATATTTCGGGAGATGGGATTAAGGTTGATAGATCAAAAGTTGAAGTCATCTCCAAGTTACCTATTCCAAATTTTCAAAGAGATGTTAGAAGTTTTCTAGGATTTACTGGTTACTATAGAAGATTTATAGAAAACTTCACTAAAATAGCATCTCCACTCTTCAAATTGCTTACAAAAGACCGTGAATTTAAATGGGATCCTGATTGTCAATCAGCCTTTGAAACTTTGAAAACAAGAATATCTGAAGCACCTATCTTGAGAGGACCAAATTGGAAACTCCCTTTCCATATTTCCACGGATGCTTCAGATACAGCTCTAGGAGCTGTGTTGGGTCAAAAAGATTTAGTTCCTTATGCCATTTATTATACCAGTAAAAATTTGACTCCCACAGAGTTGAATTATACTGTGACTGAAAAAGAGTTTTTAGCTGTTGTTCATGCAATTAATAAGTTTAGACATTACATAACAGGCTATGAAACTTTTATTCATACTGACCATTCTGCAATTAGATATTTAATGAACAAACCCGTTACTAATGGCAGAGTGACAAGATGGCTCTTACTTTTGCAAGAATTCAATATTACTGTGTTGGATAGACCAGGAAAACAAAATACAGTAGCTGATTTCTTGTCTAGGATTCAGAATACTAAAGAAGATTCTCCTGTAGAGGATAAGTTTCCTGATGAATACTTGTTTGCAGTAACTATTAAGACTCCTTGGTATGCAGATATTGCTAACTATTTGGTTACAGGGAAACTGCCTTCACATTTATTTCCAAGTGAAAAACAAAAAATTATTCAGGAGAGTTCAAAATATTCATGGATTTCTAACGAATTGTTTAAAACAGGGCCAGATCTTGTGATCAGAAGATGTGTCAGGGAAGATGAAATGCCCGATATTCTTAAGGCATGTCATGATGAACCATGCAGCGGACACTTTGCAGACAAAAGGACGGCCTATAAAATCCTCTCTTTAGGATATTATTGGCCTTCCCTCTTCAAAGATGCAAAACAATATGTCAAAAGGTGTGACAGCCGCCAAAGAGTAGGGAAACCTACCCTTTCAAATGAAATGCCATTGCAAACACAGGTACTCATTGAACCCTTTGAAAAATGGGCTTTAGATTTCATCGGACCTATTAATCCACCATCTAAGCAAAAGAAGTATATATTGGTTTGTACTGATTATGTTACTAAATGGGTAGAAGCCAAAGCATTAGTATCTGCTACTGAAAATTCAATTGTTCATTTTCTTTATGAGGATATTTTTACTCGCTTTGGTGTTCCAAGAGAAATTGTGACAGATCAAGGAAGCCAATTCACATCCAACTTGGTGGAGAAATTGATGGAAGAATAAAAAATCAAGCACAGAAGATCTACTCCTTACCATCCGCAAGAAAATGGTCAAGTGGAGTCCACAAACAAAGTTCTTGAAAGTATCATCACCAAAACTGTTCATCTACATAGAAGAGATTGGGCAGAAAGGCTTCCCGAAGCCTTGTGGGCCTACAGAACTACATGGAGGAATACAACAGGACATTCTCCCTATGAACTTGTTTATGGGAAAGAAGTCTTGCTCCTCATTGAGTTCCAAGTCAAGACCTTCAAGATAGCAGTTCAGTTGGGGATGGACTTATCAGAAGCCCAAAAGCATAGAATGGAGCAGTTGAATGAGCTAGATGAGATCAGACAAGAAGCAATTTTAAGAACCGATCTAGTTCAATATCAAAGAGCTAAATGGCATGACAAGTACATCAAAGAGAAGAAGTTTCAAGAAGGAGATTGGGCATTGTTATTTGATTCCAAGTTTAAAGATTTCCAAGGAAAATTTTAGACTCATTGGCTGGGCCATATGAGATTGACAAGATCTTTAACAATGGAGCGGTAAGAATCAAGACCATTGATGAGTTTCAAACTCCTCTTATTGTGAATGGCCATAGATTGAAAGTTTATCATAAGCCACTCTCAAAAGAGGATTTTGTCAAAATGTTTCAAGAAAATTCTGCAATCAGGCTGGTACAAAAGAATTCTTCTTCTCCACCAGCCTAGCTTTTGTTCTTTTCAGTTTAAAAAAAAAAAAAATTGTATAAGCTTGAAAACCAATCACTGATTGGCAGTCTTATACAGAAAATATTGGGTGAAAATCAGGAACACCTGACACCCTATATTTTCCAAAAAAAAAAAAATCTCTCTTTCATTTCACAAGTCTTGTGACCACCCACTCCATTCCATTTCATTTCACTCCATTCCATTTCATTTTATCTATTTTATTCCATTTCATCAATAAAATTATTTTTCATGATCGTTTCCATCTGGTCATTTGTCATCTGTTCATCTCCATTCATCCAAATAATAGCTGTGTCAGTTTCCGCAGCTGACATCTGTTTCCGCAGCTGACTCCAGTTTCCGCAGCCAGAAGCAGATTCCGTAGCTACCACTCTGTTTTCAAAAGAATGTACAGCCAGATGTTATTTCCATAATCATGAAATTAAATGCAGGTGAGAGGACCAAAAATAAAGACATGGAGCATTCAAGATATCAATGAAGAGCAACAAATTGAAGACCAAGGAAAAAGGCAAAGATTCCAAGGTATGAGTAAAATTCATTTCAAATAGCATTGAAAACACATTTTTATATAGTTCTAAACCATAAGCTCCATCCATGATGTGCAATGATTATATTGACAACTCCCGTAACCCTTTCACGATCTCCATATGATCTTCCCGCATTCATTCTCAAACGGTTCCATAATTAAACCCCGATCTTCACTCATACTCCAATATTCCACCGATGATAATGAGACGTAGTTGATTTGACCACGGACTCTTACAGCCGCATAAATCCATAGCCGTTGTTTAAACGTGCTCACATTTATTGTGCAGCCACCAAATTTCAAAACACTGCCGGATGTGTTATACTCCTCCTATTGTTCTGTTAATCTCACAGCCGTGTCTCTGCCATGCTCACAAAACCCCTCTCTGTTCTGTCTCACTCCATTTCGTTCTCTATTACGCTACAGCCTGTATATCCACTCTTTGATATCTACCTACAGTCATTGTGCTCATCTCCGTGCATTCAGCCGTTCTATTTCCATTAAACCCTCACGCAGGCAAATTTGTGAAGAGCAGAAAGAAGAATGGGTAAATTGCTAAGAGCAGAACCGGAAGGACCTAAGTTCATGGAGGGATATCCGCAAGTAAGGGATATATTGAAGAAATCAAAGTGGCTGCGGTTTATCCAAAAATTCAGAGGTTACCATAAAGAAGTGACAAAAGCATTTGCAAGGTCGTTCAATGGCTTGGAAGTAGAGATTGGAGACCTTAAGTTTGCGGTGAACGAGGCATCTATAGCAACTGCCACGGAACTTCTTCAAGAGGGTGAGCGTTGGTTTAAGAATAAAAGCATTAGTGATGAAGCCTGGAGAACAATCTTACGAAACCAAGGTATGTACATAACTATTTTTAAAAGAGGAATTCATGTTCATGCATTGAAAGAGGAATGGGCTACTTTGCTGCTATTTGTTCAAAAATTCATTACCTGTGAAGGCCGTTTTGGGTCCATGTATATGTACCATACCCGGTTGCTGATGAATTTTCTAGATAATCAAACTCTCAATCTCCCATATTTTCTATTAAATAGTTTGAAGAAGATGTCTATGACTGTTCAGAAGCATTTAGGAGATGTAGAACCACATCTATATCACCATGGTCTTATAAAAATTTTGATTGAAAAAGAGTTAAAGGAGAAGAAAGACACATGGGAACAATTTTTGATTAGAAATTTCTTTGAGGAACCTCAGGAAATTCCTGAAGGTAGCATATCAAGAAGGAGTAGGAAAAAGAGAACAAATGATGAAATTCAAAATACTCCTACTACTACAATTGAAAGAACTGATATGGAAGAGAGACTGTCAAAGAGGAAGAAGAAAGAAACTAAGGGTAAAAAGCCAATAACACCAAAAGAGAGAAAAACTATTGAGGCTATACATCAAACTCCTTCTTCTGAAGAAGAAGATCATCAAGTGTTATCTGAAAGATTAGTTTATCTTCAAAAACAGTCATCTATGGCCAAGAAGACAGAGAAAGGGAAACAAAAGCAAAAGGACAGTGGTCCACAGCGTGTGAGAAGAAGTTCCAGACTTAAGGGGAAATTGAGGAAAACGCAAATGAAGGGTCCTCATTTCATTGATTTGGGAGAGGAAACATCTGAATAGTCCCCAGCTGACCATAGTCCATCTCAGTCAGTTAGTGAACCTGGTTCATTTCATTCTCAGTCAGACATTGAACATATTCCATCCCATTCTCAGCAAGATGTTGATGTGAGCCCTTCTCAGCCAGATTTTGAAGACAACTCTCCTTCACGGCATTTTGGGGACAGCCCAATAAAAATGACACCTGATATAGACCCCAAGCAGCAAGAAGTATATGATTATATAGAATCTTTGGAAAAGGCAGCTACAGGTCCCAGTACTTCGTCCATCCAGCCTCACACAGTACAAGATGATCTAGTCCAATCACTAAAATAGGAAATCTTTGAGCTAGAGCTTTTGAATAGACACATTAAAAATGAAAATGAGGCATTGAAGGAACAAGGAAAATTAGACAAAATCATTCATGATAATACCATGCTACATCTGGGAATATGGCAGAAGAAGAACAAGAAATTGAAAAGGAAATGCCAGAAGTTAAGCAGAGCACTAGTTAATATCAAATTTAGATGCTTAATGAAGAAGCCCAGGATGTTGGCAGCACCAAGGAAGAAGAGGAGAGGATTGGATGTACTAGCTGAAGTGTCAAGGCATATGAACTGAAGAAGGATTATCAAAATTTTGGTTGCATGAGGACATGCAACACCTTCACAGTGGGGGTATGTTGAGTCTCAAATCTGCATCTTTTCCATACACCTTTCCAGACCTTTTTCATCCACCTGAACCTTCCAAGTTGTCAATATCATTGTATATTAATTGGAAAAGAGCATCTAGCATGGTTTTTAATTATATTTTTGTGTCTGCTGTTTGATTTAGATTTTTCTCATTTAGCTGCGAAATCTTGCCACTTTCCGCAGCTGCTGCAACTTTCCGCAGCCATTTTGTGAAACTCTATGTTACAGGTGTCCTCAGGAGAAACAAGCCACATGGGCAAGTCATAAATGATGTGGACATGGATCATGTCCTATTGGCTCGAGCAAATTCATCTAAGGAGGCTATGGTCAAAGGTGGCCAAATGGAAGTCAACCGTAGAGTTCCACGGTGACAGGACTCTGTTTCGTGTCACGTGGAGATCTATATGGCCGTTTCTGAATTGCGGGAGACAAATCAACATCTGTACACGGCTCCATAGCCGAATTCAAACATCCACTCCTCATAGATTTACTCTTCAATACGGCCATGATCCTAGATCTGTGGACGTAATGGTCTACGTGTTCTCCATCATCATAAACTTTAGGAGTCAGTTATATTTCTTTTGTTATAAATAACGTGTTTGTATACGCATATTAGATTAGTCTCGATTAGTCTGGAGATAGCTCTGTAATGTAATTACGTTGCCACTGTGCCGTAATATCACCTTTCTGTTATGACTGCATTTTAATATAAGAAGACTGTTTCCAAACGTAATTCGTACTTGAAGATTGTTGCCAAGGCTGGTGTAGAGGGCCCCTGCACTTGCCAAGGTTCTGTGCATTATTGTATAGTTCTTTTTTTATTTCTTTAAAGCTCATTGTGCCATAATCCATTCACATGTTTATACATTGCATCTTTCATGGTATATATGCTTCATTTCTATTTATAATCTTTCATGCTTTCCATTTTACTTCTGTCTTTCATGTTTTATATTATTGATAACTGATCAGTGTTCTTGTTTCAGGTTATAAATAGGCAGCCCGGGCATTTGCATAACTTTTTGACTAATGACATGGAATTAACATTGTTCTGCTGCTAATTTGTTTTTCTTAGTTTCTGTTTAATTTCAGTACTGTTTTGTTTAATTCAGTTTTTCTCATTTGCTTCAATAGTTAAATTTAGATATATATTAAACTACTCATAACATCTTCAGTTGCCTCCGAAAGCCACAGCTGGACTGATGGTGAGGGATTGTATTATGAAATGTGTAGTTTGATATTAGTTTCCTTTCTGCAAGTTAGAAATATTAAATTGTGCATGACATCTTCAGTTACCTCCGAAATCCACAGCTGGACTGATGGTGAGGGATTGAATTATGAATGTATGGTTTGATATTAGTTTATTTTCTGCAAGTTAGATATCAGTTACTCAAGTTGTTTATGGTTACTTCCGAAAATCATAGCTGGACTAATGATGAGGGATCAGAAGACAAGTTGATGTAATTTGATTTAGATTTACTTTGTTGCAATTTTGGATTTCTTTAAGCATAGTTTCTTTTGTGTTTAGACAGCAACAAGAATAGTTTGGTTTTCGTGCTCAATAGTTCACTGTTTTGATTTATTAGACTAGCAGCACCTTTTCATTTCAGCAGCACATTTTCATTTCCTTTCAAGTTTTGTCATTATATGTTTCAAATTCCTTTTTAAGTTTCAAGTTGGTAAATCATTATAGAGGATATCATTTGCTTAAACAAACATAACCATACTTGTTTTTATTTTATAATCTCCATCTCACCTTAGAAAACCAAAAACGACAAAAAGTTAAGAAATAGGTTATCTTGCACATATAGTGTGCCGCACTTCATCAGCTTACGAATCCCGGATTGATAAATTAATGTAGCAATTTAGGACACACTAAATTGACCAAACAATGAGCGACCTACCTACCATCTTCCATTACACCCCACGACAATGTCAAATCGAGAGAAGGTTGAATTAAGAGAAAAAAGTGGAGAGGAACGATACCAAGAATGGTTGAATCAACCATTGACTCAATTCCCGCTACGTCCAGATTCACCAATTAGGAATGACTACAGCAATAGTAGTTCTTCACAAGCTAGCAATGGAGGCAATCAAATAGAGGTTGGTATGGATGATTACTTAAGGGATATGAATTTCATGGATACAATGTTGTTAGATGCATTCCAAAATGACGATCAGCTAGGGGATGATGCTCATATCGCTGACACCTTTTTCAAAAGCCTTAAATTTTCTTCCACCACCCCTCTCTTTGGACCTAGCGGTCAGTCAAAGTCTACCCAGTTGGGGACAATGATGTTACTATACAACTTGAAAGCAAATTTTGGCTTGTAGAATGCATGTTTCTCAGAAATTTTGAGGTAAGTTACCATAAAGTCCTCCCTTATATAAATTTGAGAAATATAATCATATAATGAACATTACAAATGGTCAATTTTGTGAACGTTAATAATTATATCGGCATTAATGTAAATTTAATATTTTCCATGATCACCAACTACAGGTTATTCAAATATAAGGTTCTTTCGAGTGATAATGTCTTGCCCGGTAGCTACGAAGAGGCAAAGGAATTGTTGAAAATGTTGGGTGTTGAGTACATATCATATCATGCATGTCAAAATTATTATATTATTTATAGAGAAGAATATGTAGATAAAGAGATATGTCCAAAATGTGGGCATGACAGGTATGATAAATCAAAAAATAAGGGTAAATCATGTGGTCCTCCTTTTAATATATTGAGGCACATGCCTATAATCCCAAGGATGCAAAGGTTCTTTCGTTGAAAATAATTAGCTATGTTGCAGGGATGGCATGCCTCACACATAAGTGATTTTGGAGTTATGCAAATCCCAACTAATTCAATAGCCATGAAGCATATAGAGGATACATTGCCCGAAAAATTCAAGGATGAAGTACGAATTCTACGACTTATCATAGTGATGGATGGTATCAACCCATATTCCCTCCAGAACACCAACTATTTTTTTTGGCCTGTGGTAGTGATCAATAAAAATATCCCCCCATGGTTGTCTGTGAAGAATGAACATCTTATGTTGGCTCTCATAGTCCCTGGTAGAAGACAAATGAAGAATATGGATGTCTACTTATAACCACTGGTATATGAATTGAAGGAATTATGGGATAGGATAAATGTATATGATGTATCAAGACCCATCACAGCAGAGAGGAGTTTTAGGTTGTATAGCATATGTGCTTACACGACACACAATTATCCAGGCTTAGGATTTTTCTCTGGTAAATTACATGTTTGTTGATTTGTTTATATACGTAACAATATTCTTTCACATTTTAGTTATTTAATTCGTTGTAATTGTTCTAATCTTCATGATATTATTTAACGTGGCATGCATATAAATTGTATACAATAATCTCATAGGTCTTGTAACAAAATGGTATTTTGTATGTAAATGTTGTGGACCTTCTCTGAAAGCTAGATGGTCCAAGGACCTACGAAAGCCAGTGTAGGATTGCTCCAGGGTATTCCTCCCAGAAGAACACCCTTACAGAAGAGCAGCCTCTGTTTTCAATGGTAAACAAGAGAGAACCCAAAGGCCTCCAATAACAACACCAGCTGAATGGCTTAGATAATATGAGAGAGAGAAGGAGAAGGAGTTCATATAAATGTTCAATTCAAATGGGGAGCCTATGTTTGATGATCCAGAATTATTCGACACCTACGTTGAGAAATTTCCCATTGGGATGAAAAGGAAATATATCTTTTATAACCTCCCATATTGGGAGCATATTAAGATTACCCACTTATTAGATCCCATGCATATATTTAAAAATGTTTCATCTTATTTATGGAGGCACATATCATCGAAACAAAGTGACACATTGACTATTAGGAAAGATCTTATTACTTCAAAAACTAAAAAGAAACATTGGCCAAGAAAATTATAAAGTACATGATCAGAGGCATAAGCTAGTCCCTCTAATTCATGGTATTTCAAAGAAGGCGATGTCCCATGGATTTTAAAAAAATATTATATTTCTTTGGCAAAGGAAGTTATAATGGGTGTGATGGTGTCATCTTCATATGGGTCTTCACTATAGCGTTGCTTCACCGTGGATAACCATTTTTCGGGGTTGAAATCGCATGACCATTTGAATCTTCTAAGAGTATGTATAATGTCAAAAGTATGATTTTATTATTTGCTATATTAATAAATTTTATCCCATGCAGGGATCATAAAACATAACTAATTTTGTATATTATTACACGTGTTTATAAATTTGTGTGGGTGTGTGAAACGTGAATTCCCTCAAGACCTAGGATGTACCACATCTAAATTATCTACATTTGTACATTGGATCATGTCAAAGGAGATTGATGTGGCTAGTATTCCACGGTGGCGTAAATAGATATTTGAGATTGTTTGTATGTTTGAGAAGGAGCTTCCAACGAGTTTCATGGACTTGCAAGTTCATCTTCTAATCCACCTAGTAGATGAGGTTGAATTAGTTGGGGTGGTTTCTTGTCATTGGATGCTCTTCTTAGAGAGGTACATGAAGAAATTGAAAGGTTTTGTTCGACAAAAGGCAAAACCTGAGGGATCTATGGCAGAGGGGAACATATCGTATGAGTCTTTCTATTATGCCAGTGAGTACATCAAGCAAATCGACAATAAACCAGGTGCAGTGATTTGGGATGATGAAAGGGATGAAGACAAAAGAGAAGGGGAGTTTCTCCAATCGAATGGAAAAAAGCGCTTGATAAAGAGTAAGCGACTTATATTTTTTCAAATTTACACAAAGTAAATATTCATGTTGAACTTTGATATAATGTATATTTTGATCTCTATGTACTATATAATGTCAGTTTGATTTCATCAGCGAATGCAGAAATTGAAGCAATCAATAAATTCGTTCTTTACAATTTCGAAGTGACACAACCGTGGGTCGCATTGTACAAACAAAAGAGGATGAAATGGGATAGTGACAGGAAATAATTGAGACGGTTGAATGGTAGAAGTGTGCCTTATCTCGATCATTTAAAACAAAATATGCCAAAAATATGCCCCAATAGTTGGGTTTCTCACCAAGTCAGAGAGAAATACGGTGCAATCGATCGTTACTCACATGCTGAAGAGGATGCGCTAAACATAGGGATTGGGTGCAGCAACTCGGTAATAATATATTTAATTTATATGTACATTTGAAACTTAATAATGCACCTTTCAAATGTAATTACATCTATATTTCATATTTTAACTGTTGGGTTATTATAAGACACATGACACTATGATTTTTTAACTTTTTTATAGGTGCATTTTTTTCCATCTATGTGGGAATATGGACACCATTTTTGCACAGAAAATGTCGATGATGGACACATCACACAAGACTGTGGAGTGGAATTTGAGTTCGATCAATCTAGTCGATCTAGCCACCGTGATCAAAACCTATTACGAGGGACGTTAAGTTACGTCGAAAAGATAGAATAGATCATTGAAGTGGATTTCTCTTCTTTCCAATGTGTTATTTTTAGGTGCAAGTGGGGGGACACCTTTGATCGGAATAATGTAAAGGAAGATCACGATAGGAGGCTGTTATGTATGAACTCTAGAAAGATGTGGGATGAAGCTAAGGAGCCCTATGTTTTCCCCAAACACTGCAACCAGGTGATTTTTTACCCAAATGTGTTGGATAGGGATTGGTGGTTCGTATTGAGACATGACCCTAAATCAAAACATATTTTTTAGAACAATAATGTTATCATGCCATGCGAGTTGGAAGATAATGAGGGTGATCATGAGAACCGAGAGTGATATGGTACATGTGTTATTTCATCAATATTTATATTGTTTAAGATGGTTTTTTATAAAGAAGAGGACTTAACTACCTTATAACTTATAAGCTGACTCTTTTTTTTTCGAAACATTATAATATGTATTTTGAATTAATTGGTAATTTGCAATGTGTTAATGTTAAAATCAATATTTCACTTGATAATTTGCAATTATGTTGATCTCAAAAACAATGGCGTACCGTATAAAGTTTTTTTTTGGTATGTAAAATCATCATAAAATAATGATAATTCTAAAGTACATGAATTTATTTGCATTATTTTCTCAACTTTATTATGTTACAAAAATTCATGTTATTCTAGATTTATTATTTTACAATTATTTAAAATTTTACAAATTTACAAATTTAAAAATTTTAATAAAATCATTTCACATTAATACAATTAAAATTTTCACATTAACACAATTAAAATTTTACAAATATTTTACATACAATTACAATTACAATTTTACAATTTCACATACAATTACAATTAAAGTTTAGAATTTTACATACAATTACAATTTTAGAATTTTATATAAAATTTACAATTACAATTACAATTTTACAAATTTACATATATACCATTACAATTACAATTTTAGAATTTTACATACATTTACAATTTTGCAATTTTACATATATACAATTACAATTACAATCATTTCACAATAAAATAAATATTACAATTAAAATTAAAATTTTACAAATATTTTACACACAATTACAATTACAACTTTAGAATTTTACATACAATTAGAATTACAATTACAATTTTACAATTTGTCATATATACAATTAAAATTAAAATTATGTAATTACAATCATTTCACAATAAATTAAATATTACAAGTACAATTAAAATTTTACAAATATTTTACATACAATTACAATTAAAATTACAAATACAAATACAATTACAATTTTAGAATTTTACATACAATTACAATTACAATTACAATTTTATAATTTGTCATATATACAATTACAATCATTTCACAATAAATTAAATATTACAATTACAATTAAAATTTTACAAATATTTTACCTACAATTACAATTAAAATTAAAATTACAAATACAAATACAATTTTACATACAATTAAAATTAAAATTTCAATTGCAATCACGACATAATATTTAATGAATATCATAATCATTTAATATTAAATTAAATAAACATCACGATCATGATAACCATCGTACAAACATCATATTCAACTAAAATACACATTCAAATTTGCTAACATCATCGTGATCATGATCATCTAACAAAACATAATTAGCATTGAATAACATCATCACAACACAAACATTAAATATACATCTCATGTCAAATAATTGTTATCACATGCACATCTATCTGCAAGTTGCAAATTAAATGAACATATCTAACATTACCTAACAATATACACATCATGATGATCACCAACATGTAATTTAAGTACAACTGCAACATGAACATAAAATACATGGACCATCTATATATATATATATATATATATATATATATATATATATAGAACTGCATAATGTCAAAAATATACAACTGTAATATAAATGTTAAATATCAGCTGGTGGTACATCATCAATAGCAGTACTAGTCGAGGTATGCTCAGTCAATGATGCAGCCTCGATAAGCTCATATACATGTTGATCATCACGTGCCTGGTGATCTAGTACTGGTGCCTCATGCTGATCAGGATCAACTATCGGCTGCTCATCATGATGACTCGACATGGTCAATGATCCAACCTGCTCATGATCATGAGTACTGCTATATATTGCAGGCTGCTGACTCAACATGGTCGATGGTCCAACCTGCTGTCCATCATGACTGTTGGTCAATGCTGCAAAATTCTCATCTGGCACGGTGCGAGGTGAACGATGATCACTCCCCTAATAGTGATCATCAGATGATGTGTTTTTGCTCGTGGACTGTTGATGTGTTGCGTCTTAACCACGCCTATAACATCGAAGGGCCCTCCTCAACCACGTAAATAAGCTCGTAGCTCCTACAACATGCCGCATCAGGTTGAACATGTCACACAGCATGCCTCTACACATTTGTACGAGCCTAGCATCGACCTGTATATCTCTCATAGTGGCGAGCCTAACTCCCGCCTCACAAACAATGTACAGAGTTGGTCACCCAACTCCATCCTCAATCTACTGTCAAGCCTACGCCTAGAAAAAGGTAGTACCGGCGCACCATGAGGAGCAGGTATGTCTGCACCAGCCTCATGATCCTTGGCATCTACCATATCCTGATCATCAGGATCCACACCTGGATCATTTGATGGCTCTGGCAACTCATCGCCATCAAAAGACCCAATTTCTGCAAAATATATATAAGTACACAACAATAGTTAGACAATTTCATTAAAAAGTTTAATTAAAACAAGTTAAAGAACATGTTAGAATAAATTTAAATAAAACAGTAATATTACCTCTATCATCTAGCAGTTCATCATCTATAAATAGGATGTTGGCACACCCTCGCCAATCCAAACCAACATAAGGATAGGGTATCATAACGAAGGGATGCTCATCAACACTAGCTAGAAACTCCAGTGCATCATGCGATATCCTCCTAGAAACTCAGACTCACCCTTCTTGGGCATCATCTATCCCCACATGTGCATATGTACATGCAACATCGGCCTACGAGGTTGTCGAACAAAAGTAGACCTCCCCTCTGGAAACCTCTCAAAAAATAAACAAAACAACTCTGAAGAAAAAGGGAAGTTGACCCTACCTTTTGCATGAGCACGACATCTATCTAAATTTGTACAGGATTGCCACAAAAAAATGGCATACCACCTCACAAGTCGTGGCTCCTGTACTAAATAATCAACATAAAATACAAGCGGGTAACTAAAGTGTTGCTCGTCGTTGGTGTTGTGTGAAATGGTTGAAATCAGTAGTGAGAGGCAACTCACCTCCTCTCTACCAAATGAAGCAATACGTAACTGACCTCCGGAGACCTGAAAATCTGAAGGAGACAGTATATTTGCACTAATATATCTCTAAGAGTACACCAACTGACTCCCTGCTGCATAGCCAACTAGAACCTCTAGGAACGAGGGAAAATCCACCCCTCTCCTCGATAGGCCAGTAATGAAATAGATGTCCTTAGTGGGCATGTACCACTGGTTAGGACCAACCCAGAAAGCCTATAGGTGGGCATTCCACCAACGGATAAGATGTCGCAGAAACACACCATAGCCCTTTAGGGATGTAGCCACCTCATAGAACTTGAGGAGGCCTACGTGCGTTAGGAGCCCCTGGGTAGTTGTTGTAATAGGGTGAGGGTACACATCTCTCTCCCTCTGTCGTGCCTCCTACAGGAAAACCATGTTATACTGGTCCACTTGTTGTTGTTGTTGTTGTTCCCTCTCTTATCTCATTTCACATCATTGAATGATTGACATATTAAATACAATTCTTTTATTAAATGAGACATGTATTTAGGAATATACATATATAATTTTTTTTGAAAAAAAAAAAAGCATTCGGTGCGCCACAAAAAACAGGCATGCACCAGTACTGGTGCGTCTTTTTTTTGTCGCACAACGAAGGCGATGCACCAGAAAATTTGTAGCACACTTGAGGTGATGCACCTACAAATTTTCAACGCACTGCCCTCCTGGCATTTTTCCAAATTCAACGGTGCAATGGTATAACAAACTACATCGTTGACTATGGACCAGTGTCAGGAGGGTGGTGCACTAACCAAACTATACGCCCCGAGGCATATAGTTTGGTCAGCGCACCGCCCTCCTGACATCACTAAATATTCAACAGTGTGGTCATTTACCAGGCCGCACCATTGACCATGTTGAATTTTCGGATTGTGGTGTGTTGACAAAATTACTCGCCATAGGGCGGATATTTCCGTCAACACACCCCATTCCCGCTATTCGACAAGGTCAACGGTGCGGCCGGGCAACTGACCGTACTGCACTTTTTTTAAATTTTAAAAAATTACGGTGCGTCATTTCGATACCGCCCCAAAACCAGTGTGGATATCGTTAGCACTGGTCATAGTGCAGCCTGTAAATTTACAGACAACACCGTGAACGGTGCGAACCGAATGGCTCAAGCGCACCGCATGGGAAATTTTTTTTTTCAAAGAAGGTGAATTTTGAGCTATTTTACAAAACTAATCCGCTAAAAGGTTTAATTATGGAAAAACAAGGAAGATAACTGTATATTTGGCCGTCAAGGAGGCATATTAGCTGTAGAATTTTCAAACTAAATTGGCCCACCGTTTTGCAAAATTCAAAATGGAGATGGTGGGCAATGGATAGCAGCAACAGTGCAATGGGAGCACCGATGGCAGGGCACTTCACACAAGGTAAATTTGCACCGGTGCTTGAGAGCTCTGGAGCACTGAAAAGTGAAAAATGTGAATTTTTGGCCATAATTTTTTTTATTTAACCCTATTCTTGTGCACGGGTTTTATAGGCGCACTGGTGTGGTTTCTTAAAACCACACCAGTTTGTTTCAATTTTGGCATGGGGTTTTAGGATGCACCGGTGCGTAATCTTTGTAAATCACCAGTGTGCTACAGTAATAATATGCACTGGGCAGGTTTTTACCATGCGCACGATGTCCCGTGTGCAATGGTGTGGTTTAGTATGATAAAAGCACCGGAAGAAAAACATCTGCAAAAACCTCCACCCGCCAACTTCCTCTAGTAACCTCCGCTACAAACGGATGTCTAGGGTATTTTTATAAGGGGTTCCTCAAAAACATCCGCTAGAGGGTCTTTTCCTTGTAGTGAGAATGTACCGGAAACCTACCAGCGTTACCACAAGTCGTTCATTGAAGACATAGGAATTGTGGAGCCTCATGATCAGTCTAACTGATTAGAGGCATTTTTGGCAATACATTTTTTGGGATACTTTATTTTGATGTTATTTATGTTTTTTGAAATGCATAGTACTCTGTAAATATTTTTTATGATTTTCTGAATTGTCCTGAACTTATGATAACTTATTGTATGAACATAGGTTTGCATCTTCGCAATATGCAGCTAATACAACATGTAATTTTCTTTATAATTAATGGAAATTACGATTTTTTCCTCGGAAAAAAGAAAAGTAGTAGTATTATCCTAAAAGAGACACATAATAGCATGGAAGAATTGTTAATTAAATTTCAAAGTAGTTCACAAGATAACAACTATCATCAAAGAAATTAACAACACACATTTAATAAGATGCATACCAAATCCAATGAAATAGTTTATTTTCATTAGTATGTGGCAATATAAACATATATCGCAAAAAATGAAGAGTAGTCTCCCAATCATTCATGATAAATGCATGAAAGTGTGACAGGTCAAAGAGCTTCATATATCAGTGGAAGTCCCAATATATACAATTAAAATGTTGCCACACTAGCCCCAATAGTGGAACATTGAGTCATCACTTTCTCCTCTAAAGAAATATCTTCTCTCCTATGCTAAGCTAGAGAAACCAAGGTGAAAATTCCAAAGTTCCCTCTCTTGAGCTATGAGGCAAGGAAAGTTTTAAGGATGGAAAAATATCTTGAAGTTTAAAAACACTGGCGAATCTCACTAGTCCTTAATATGCTAACTATAAAATTTTTATTAATATATTTGTAAGTTATTCAAATTTATAATTATTTTATATATAGTATCTACATTATGTTGCCGATTTTTGAGGTAAAATAATTTTATATTGTAAAATTTTGGCAAATCATTTTTATAAAATATGGAAATTGGCGAATATTTTTAATGGAAAAATCATGGAAAATTAGCTCACCTACGAATATTAGCCCCTAAAATTTCCCATGCTATGAGGTTGTTTTTATAACAAATGAGCTGACTCTGCACCTCCCATGTGACTCTTGATCTCCCTCATGACTCTTGAGCTCCTACTATGACTTTTTGAATTCCTACATGACCTTTGATCTTCCACATGACTTTAGAACTTTCTAATGACTCTTCATATTCCATGTAGGACCCTTGGGCTTCCATACACTTTACATTTTCTTATTTTTGGAAATTACACAATTACATTCCACCAATGATGTGGCAAAATACATTGACACATATGACTTTTTTGGTGACACTTGAGAAGCCATGACTTGGTGATGGTAACATAAGGCTTCATTTCATCAATGCCAAGCTCTTCTCCTTGCTGCGAAAACTTTTACGTCTTCATGATGGATTTCTTTTGTTGTTCATCTTCACACTCCAAAGGGTTTAGGTGAGTGTCGTAACCTTCCAAGTTAGCACAATTTTCCATCTCTTTGTCTTGGTCCAAGATTCCTTCCTGCCCTTCATGATTGTTCCTCCTTTGATTCTTCTTCATAAGTTGCTTCTTGTAACCTCTCCATGATCACCTATCTTGAAAATAACCCTGCAATGCTGAGATGATATTTCTTGCAAAATAATTACACTCACAATAAGCCAACATCAGTCCTAAAACCACATATTCTACCTATGTTAGCTCATGGAATATGTTAACTATGATGGGTGTGTGCAATGGTTGAGAAGGAGAGGCTTCCTTAGGTGGATTACGTAGTTATTATGGGTAAGAAGTGGTAGACTATGCACCAGAAATGTACACTATGTTAAGGAAAGAGAAAGAGGCAAGCATGTGTGTGAAGCATCAGAGACAATGAATAGAGGCTTCAAGCTTGAATTTTCCTGAGAGAGAGAGAGAGAGAGAGAGAGAGAAGGAATTGTGCAGTTCTTTGGTGCAAGGATCTAGGGATGCCTCACTGCTGACTACAACTACACAATGTATAGTGAAGGAGAGGATTGAAAATTTTTCTATTCAATGGAAAATTCCAAGGGACAAGGGTGGAGTGACTGCTGATTATAACTATGAAATGTGTAGTGATTGAGGGACAGGCTTAGTGAATTGCGCAGTTGAATGTTTTAGTGGCCTAGAGGTGACCTACTGCTCACTAGAACTTCGTAATCTGTTGTAGGAGGCCCACTAGATTAATTTATTACGTAGTTGGGTAAGTTAGGGAGACAAGGTTTCACACTATAACTACGCAATGCGCAGTGGTTGGCAAGGAAGATTAGAGGGTTGCACAGTTTGGCATGACAATGACACATAGATGAACCCATTGTTCACTACAACTGCACAATGTGAAATGTAGGGAAAAAGGAATCATGAAATGTGCAGTTGGTAGGGCTAAGAAGCTAGAGTGATGGTCCAAATTTCAAGGTTATTCAGTGTACATTTGAGGGAGAATTCCCTCTAGGAATGCGTAGTGCACAATTCCAAGAGGCATATGGTGCTTCATTGTGATGTTAGATTGTGCAGTGCATAGTTCTAGGAGGGAGAAATGTTAGCAAGTTGCAAAGATAGTGAAAGCTCTTAAAATGACTAAGTGTGGGATTAGTGGGACAAGAGAGAACAATCCATGCAAAGAAATCCTAAAATAATGATCTCACACTCGGATAACATCAACAGAAGCCAAAATAATGCATAGTACCTGAAATCAACATGCATACCTTGAAACAACAGCAAAGCAACACTTATTTCTAAGTGTGAAAGTTGAAATGTAGCTTTGCGACACTTAGAATACAAGTTACGACACATGTGTCGTCTCTAACCAAAAAGTGTTTTGAGTTGTGGGAAAGTGTCTAGCACATATTCTTATGATATATAAGATTAACTAATGTAGAAGAATGCACTAGAGATGACTCTAGTAGTGTGATAAAGTTCAACACATGCAAGAGTACAAATAGTTCAAATGACACTTCCGACAGTAAGAAAGAGTGAAAATGACACTTGAAAAGGCTAAAGAAAGTGAAATTAACACATGATAAAGTTAAGAGAAAGAAAAAGTGACACTTTTGAAAGTGAAAGAAAGCAAAAACGACAGTCACAAATGTGAAAACAACACTTATGAAGGCAAAAGGTGCAGAAAAGTGAAAATTGAGAAAACTCACTAGAATGATGATACAATTGCCACTAAGAGTGAGAGATATTGTCAAATAATGGTGTGCACTAACTCTTAGCATGGATTGTGTAGTGCATTGTTCCTATCACTACACAACCACTATTGGTAGGGGTTGTGCAGGGTCTATGAGTTGTGCAATTCCTAGTACCAAGGACTACACAATCATTTTTACTAGTGATTGTGTATGCTCTATTTATAGATGTTGCGCAAGCATTGGTCTGAACGACTACACAAGAAATGTTTTCAAGGGTAGACATTGGCTGCTAGGCTTGCTATAAAGAAGTGTGCTTGTGAATGCATCAAAATATTATCATGTGTAAGAAAGTGGTTTCGATAGTTAATATATCAAAAGAAGGCTTAAACACTCATAAAAACATAAACCAATCATTAAGTGACTATGATCAACATGAAACGACATATCATAAGATCACAAAGAGGCTCCAAAATTCAAGTGTAAGCAAAATTTTGGAGGGTGTTTTTTGCAGCCAGAACATTACCCTTGTTCATATATGACCTTATAATTCCTCTATACAATGGTATTATAATAATCTTAATATTCTTTATACAATGGAGTTCTTATAGTCTTAATAAGGAAAAATTAATTAGAAAAACATTTATTATAATCTTGTAATATTCATCTCTTTTTTATATACTAATTTAAATCATTAATATTATATTATTATTTATGTTGCAGATAGAGAAGGCAATTGATTTCCTTTTTATCATGACTAAAATTTAGATTGTAGTGTGGAAAGTTAACATTAGAAAAATAATTAATTTATCTTTTAAAATATTTTAATTTTGTTTTTCATGCATTTGACTGATTCTAAACTTGTTATGTAATGATTATCAATATGTAGCAATGAAGGCTTAAATTTGACGTCCATTTACACATTTTTTGTTGTTTGAGACGTCAAATACTTTTTATTTCAAAATATACACATCATTATTGACTGGCCAATCATTTTAAAAATTGTCATATTGACAAGCATGTTAAAAAATGACAAGTTTCATATATATATATATATATATATATATATATATATATATATATATTATTCTGAATTCATTTCAAGTTCATGTCAAGTTTAAACCTCTACGAAATTAAAATCGAAGTTCAAGAATACTAATTGTGGCAGTAAAACTTAACTTGTTTCAATTAATTCATGTCAAGTTCATGTCAAGTTTAAAACTCTATGAAATTAAAATGAAGTTCAAGAATACTAGTTGTCACAGTCAAACATAACTCGTTTCAAATAATTGGTACCATTGGTTAGTGAAGTTCTTTACCATCAGTTGGTGAAGGTTTTGGCTGCAACTTGCACTCCCCTTATTGGAACTGTGTAAACAGGCAGTGCAATAATTTGTCCCATGACTTGCTTTGCACAAGGGAATTATTGTTTTTTTGGAGCTAGTCGCGTAGTAATCTTCTTTTTTTTGGGAGTTCTCATAAGCACGTATTATATTGGTGCGTTCTTCACTTCGATTCCCTGGGACTGCAATTTAAGGTTAGTATCTGGGCTTCAATGAGTTTTATCCTCCATTTTTTTTAGAGGTTATATACTTGTTTTATTTCAAAAGTTGTATGCTTATTTTCCACAAAATTTGGGTGTTTTCAGGTGTTCCTAAGGGTTTTGGGTTATTGTTTCTATGAAATAATTTATTTTGTACAACAAAGTAATGCAATTGCATCACTGCCTTTGATGTGGTAGAATTTTTTATTTTTCCCTGAGTGAGTGGATTTAGAGGTGCATATATCATGTTTTAATTGTTTTCATTGAGCAGAAGCTCAAGATAGGAACTACACTATTGCTCCTGTGTTGTTTGTTTTCTTTGTAGCTACCATAGATTTAATGGTGTGTGTTTTTCATTAAATTTTTCTTTAAATTTTGGAGGCACTAGTTTACATTTAATAAATGGTGTTTGGAGTAAATTTTTTAGCAAAAGACACTGACCTTCAAATCTAACTGCTTGACTAAAATTCGAATCCTGAATCGTAATGTGTTTACCTGCCAATGAATTTTAACCATAGATAGATTAACCTTAACTCTGAAAGTGACTTGAAAACAAACCTATGTTCAAACTATTAACTATGATTGTCTGTTATTAACAATTATAGTGTATCTGGTTTGTATTTTTTTATTTTTTTTTCTAAATCAAATTTAATTGTTTTCTAGTATAAATTTTCATAGATGTTTTGCAAGAGTTGGTACATTCCTTATCGAGTCACACTTTCTATCTATTCAACAAATAATACAATCTTCATCAATGTTATGTTCTCTCTCCTACATTTTAATTTCCTTTCTCAATGTCTCTTCAAATGTGAAGTTCTAGAGTAGTTGTGCACACACTTTAATTGTACTAAATCTATACTAAATCTTATATTGCTAATAGCAGTTACTTTTGTATAGTATTCACAGCTGAGATTTAGGATATGGATTTTCCTAACTCATAATCCAACCGATGTTGGTCTATTAAAATTCAGTAAAAAAATAAATGAAAGTAAGTTGAATGACATAGATTCTTTGTTGTGGATAATTGTCTTGCTTGGGTTTTCACACTTCATATTTCTTATTTATGTTTTACGTTTCAATATTATTATTAATTTTTTTTTTTTTATAAAATTGAAATGAATCCTTTTTATAATGATATCTTTATTTCAAGCATTAATTAAGGCCGAAGGCGTTTTATTGTGAGTGTTTAGCTCACAACACTGTAGAGATTCGTCGTAAAACGACAAAACTCTCCAAATCTGAACAGTGCCGCGCAGCTGTCTCCGTTGACCTTCGGCATTTTCTTTTGCAGATCCATCTGCAAAATGCTAGTTTTTACTCTCTTAAATAATCTCCAAAAATTAAAAATTAAAATAAAATAAAATAAAATTTCCAGTATTAATCTTTAATGTCTTAAATAATCTCCAAAATAAAAAATAAAAAAGATAAATTTTTTCGGTGTTAAATTTTTTTAGAATTTTTTCTTTGTTTATTATAAGGAATAGTTTTACAATAATATTACACTAGGTTGAGTTATTAGGTGTTCAAAATGGGCTTCTTTATTACCATATTGCATGAAACTAAGGTAAAAATCAAGGAATTATCGAAAAATTAAAATACTTCCCTTGTGCGCAGTAAGTAATGGGCCAAAATTTTACACTGATTTTTATTATAAACATACATGTATATATCGTTGACCTCAGTTTTCTCAAATTTCAAGTGCACAAATGTAGTTACATAGAAATAGAAGAGGGCACTTGTTTGCCCGTATGTAGATCCACATCCATAACTGGTCAGCCTGTCATTTAGTTCCACATCCATAACCTCCCAGTCTGTCATTTGCAGTGAAGTGAGGGAATAATAAGTCGGTCCATCATGAATTCTGAGAGAATCCATATATAACAAGAATATACATTTTGTGGTCAAACTTGGTGATATATATGTTTTATATATAATTATGTATATACACCCTATTAATCTCATGTGTAAAATATTTCATGTGATTGAGGTGATTGAGGTGCGGTCTAGAATGACCATTAAAATTTAAAAAAAATAATATAATATTTAAAATTATCTATTAATTAATATAATTTTTATTTGCATAACATTATATATATATATATATATATATATATATATATATATATATATATATATATATATATATATATATAAAATTAAATAAAATAGGTTATTGAATTTATTTATTTTTTTCTTATTAAGATATTAATTAAAACATTAAATATAAATTTAAAATATTAATAAGATTTAATTTATAAAAATCTAAATTAAGAGAAAATTGTATCACTTTTTATAAAACCATGTGAAGGCATCTTTTACATATTTTTAAAAAAATTATTCTATATCTAAGATTACTTTTGAAAATATAATTTTCAATTTGGTAAATCATTGTTCAAGTTATTTATTTTTAAGAATTTTGTTTTCAATTTTGAGAAATCATTGTTCAAATATTTTAATTTATTTTATGTATTTAAAATTACTTTACTTATTTTATCTATTTTAATTTTGTTTTAATTTTGAAAAATTTTATGTATTGGTTAATTTTGAAATTCAAGTATATTTTAAAAACTAAGAAATAAACATTTTTTTTGATGTAATTTATTAAATTTGTGAAAAAAAAAAAAATTAATATGATTTAAATTGATGAATTGAAATTCATGTATATCTAATTAATTTATTGTTATTATATAGGTATTATATATAAAAGATGTCTTCCAAAAAAGGGAATCAACTTTCTATCAAAAAGTTGTTTTTAATGGTCTACTATATCTCAAGTTTCATCTCCTGATAAAGATGATTGTAATTTTGATCTGAATGAAGATTGAGATATGTTGGAGAATAATAAAGAATTTGATATCTTGGGGCATAATGAAGAATGTGATGAAGAATTTCAGGCGGGGGGCCTAGCACCCACAATAAATAAATAAATAAATAAATAAAAAATGAAAGTAACAAGAGAGTTTCGTGAGCAATGAAACATTAAGTATAAGTGGTTGAGAGAGGCAAAGCATGAAGTGAAAACAATTATGTAATGTATATATTGTGAAACACATAAGGGAGCAAGGTCATGGGGAATTGGCACTGGTTTCTCTACCTTGCAACATGATTCCATAGTTGTTCATGCTAGTTAAAGCATTCATAAACTTTCACAAGCAAAGTGGATATGTGGAAACGAAAAGAAAGCAAAGCATATTACAGAACACATTGCATGCATCAATGATATGAAAAAAGAAAGATACATAGCTACTATGAAATTAGTGTATTGGATGGTGCAAGAGGATCTACCACTCTCAAAATATGAATCTATTTGTTTGTTTGCAATGTCTTTACAAACACCAAATATGCCAAAGAATAAATATTATACATCCTACACAAATCACATGGCTTCAAGAGAATTTCTTTTTTCCATATCCCAATATCTTGAAGAGCTACAAATTTCAAAAATGCTAGATAGCCCTTTCTTTTCATTGATTCTAGATGAAAGTACAGATCGTAGCTTAGAGAAACATCTTGTGGTTTATGCCATGTTCTTAAACTCAAAAGGATTGGGGCCTCCAATTTCACAGTTTTTAAAGTTCATAAATGTTTGTGATGGAAGAGGGAAAATAACTTATGATGCAGTCAAACATTTAATGGAATCAAGGGGTCTTTCAAAAGAAATATTTATAGGACTTTCCATAGATGGTGCTTCTTCAATTATTGGTAATTAAAATGGTTTTATTACTTTTTTTAAGAAAGATGTACCTAATCTTCTAGGTGTTCACTGCATTTCTCATCATAAAGCTTTAGCCTTGTCAGATGCTTCAAAAAGAATACCTGGATTATTGTTTGTTGATAAATTAGAAAATAAGGTATATTCTTGGGTGTAAAATTCTACAAAACGAAGAAGTCAACTTATTGCTCTACAGGAACTTATGAAACTTGAAACTCTTCAAGCTCTTCAAATCCATGGAGTTAGATGGCTTTAAAGGGGACAAGTCATTGAAAAAAATGTTGTACTTGTGCCTCCCATATTAACATTGTGGAAAAATGAAAAAAAAGACTCATGGTATGATACGGCAAGGATATTTTCAATACAATTTTGTTTACATATGCTTGCAAATATAATGTGTGAATTAAACAAGTTGAACAAACAATTCCAAGAAGAGTACGTTGATGTCACATCTTTAGGGGAAACCATAGATGTCATTGTAAACACTTTAAAAAGATGGTTTTTAAGAAGTGACACATTTACAGATGGAACATGTTATTTATCTAAATTTTTAGATGCCTCTAAATTTGGATTTCTGGAAATTTGTGATAAGGAGGGGATTGTTCACACACATGAATTATGATTTGTAGCAATTCCATATGCATATCGTGATGGTGTTGATATAGAAAAACAATCATGGAAACCTTGTATTGAAGGTTCAGTAGAGAGTTTCAAACAACTTGTAAAGTATTATGTTCAAGCTCGTGTAGAGAGTTTGAATGGAAGATTCCATGATCTTGCATTTTTCAACTCAGTAAGGTTGTTTAGCCCTTGCCATTATTTAGAGGATGTTCATGGCAGAGAACGAAATTCAAAGCACTGGCTAGAAAATATTTTTCAACACTTATAGCATTCTTATTGTGAAAGTGAAGAAAACAAAACAACATTTGATTTTGAAGCTTGTTTGAAAGAGTTGCATCCATTTGTTGACACTCTTTGTGTTAACTATGAGAGATCATCCATGAAATATGCTTGGAGGATTTTTTATGTTACAAGGTTGCATACAAATTTTCCTAACATGTCAAAATTATGGCAGGCAATACTTACTATTCCAGCAAGTACAGTCACATGTGAGAGAGGATTCTCAAGACAAAACATAATAAAAGATCTTCGAAGAACAAAACTATCATTAGCTACATGGGATGGTTTGACGCGAGTGTCCTTAACTAGGCTTGATTCATCGATGGTTGAATGGGATAAAGTATATGACATCTGGAAAGATGCCAAAGAAAGAAGAATCTTAAATATTTAATTCTTTTTCGTTTATGTTTATGCTTGTAATGGTATTGTGTTTTCACAATTAACTCTTTTGGTGAAACTATCCAAAGTTTAGCATGTTTAAATGATAATATTAAATGTAATTTTTGAACATTTACATAGTTCATACACATTATGTATTATCTTTTTTTTTTAAACTTATTTCACAAATATTGTTTTTTTAATGGGCACCCTTAAAAATGTCATGCCACTCTATTTGTTGTAAAAATTATTTCTATTTGCAGTACAAATTATTTTTGTTGCCAAGAAAGTTTGTCGAACTTTTGAATCAAAAGTTTGACTCAATTTAAATGAGTGTTGAAATATTTAAGGTTGGATGCCAAATGTAAGTTTTAAATTTCTTCTCATTTGAAGTCATAGTCTCCCATTGGAATGGTTAACATAGACAAATTTGTTTTATAATTTTTTTGACACAATTGATTGTACATTTCATAAAAATATAGCTATATTTAAAATAATTTATATCTCTTAAAGGTTATTCACAGTCACTATAATTTCAACTAATCATGAAACAATTATATAATGTTTCATTCTGTAAATGCAAGTTTCTAATTTCTTTTGATTTGAAGCCAATGTCTGTCTTTGCTTTCACCATTGGAATCGGTAAACACAGTAAGATTTGTTTTATAATTTTTTTCACACATGAATATTATGGTAATTATGGTATGGATGGCTATGAAAATCAAAATATATCTACAATTTGTAATTACAATTAAATAATTTACCGTCCCCTCCACACCGAAACTAATATAGAAATATTTGCATCAATTGTTTGTGTCATTCTAAAAAACTCCTCTAGCATGTGAGATCTTATATCTATATTGCTATTAATCTGGTTATTGTCTGAAAATGCCATTACATTCACATATTTTCATTAATCTTGTTCTTGTCTGTTTGCAAGTGTCGTTGAATTCACATATTGATGTTAGTGTTATGATCTTCTATTCAATAAATATATATGTATAAACAGAGGGATACCATTGATGGATTGATTGTGGATTCAAACCAATTACAAGGCTAATTTCCTAAATTACAGGCTTTTCTTCAAAATTAATTCATATTATCAACTTAATTTCTTTTTTCTCGGCTTTAGTCTTTCTTTTTGCTCAGATTTAGTCTACTTTTTTCGATCTCACTTGAGAGACCTTGGTTTGGTTCTCTATGTCCAAGTAGACATTTCTTATTTGTTTGTATTATTGTAGTAAACTGCTAGATATTAATGATGAATTGTTTGTGTTTGTGTTGCTTTTCTTTTTCAAGGAAAAAGAAAAAAAATAGTATATTTACTATTTCAAACAAAATTATATACTTACTATATTTACTATTTACTAACATAATTATATTTACTATTTCAAACAGAAATTGTATACTTATTATATTTATTATTTACTAACAGATTAGAATTGGGGTTACTTATAATGGTTATACTATTTAATTCCCTTGATGCCATCTTTCATCATTTTATACAAAAAAACTATATATTATATATATAATAAAACTTGAAAAACCCTTAAACACGACTATATATATATATATATAAACTTAAAAATTACATATGACAAAAATCTCTAAAATACCATAATTATTTTCACCCAACAGGTTGCGAACAAAAGCAGTCTTAAAACTAGAGGATGGTTTAATCAGCATGAGTATACTTATGAGTAATGATGATGGCACTTTGGGCATCTTTATCGCGTGAAAACAAATCCACCAACCACTTAGAAACTGAATTTATAGTGTTCTTACTTTTATATTTGGTAGATTTGATAGAGTTAGGATGAATTTAGGTTGATGAATATAATTTGTAGAAATTAAATAATACTGATAAAAATCAATATTACAAGTCATAGGATGGATAATTTAAAAACAAAACTGCAAAAAAAAAAAATTCTAGATGGGTTGGGGTACCCGTCAAATTTAACCCCTAGTAGCAACCCTCTTAATGCATTCTACCATCATTATGAAATATTAGTTTATATAATAGAATGTACTGTCAAAATTTGATTTATCTCCAATAATTTTGTTCCAGAAAACATAATATTATTTATTTATGACCAAAAACAAAGCACTCCGCAATTCATTATAGTTATTGTTGCGAGTGATAAATCCAACACTACCCAATCTATACTTCTTCCTCAAATCGAAGAAACGATATCAACGAAAAAATAACGCCCATCAAGAACCATATGCATTCAGCTATTAAGTCATTGTACTTGCAAATGATAAATGCATTGAGCTTTTTTAACATTCATTAAGTCACTACAGTTGCAATTGATAAATCAAACAAGGCAAGCCTTTACTTACATCCAATGTGAAGACAAGAACCATCCTATCAAAACTTCAAATCTAGAATGTATATATATACCAAATAAAATGTAAACTAGCATTTGCATCGAGAGGGCACAAAGACACGTCGATAGAAGTGTAGAGGAATGTATAGTATTTATGAGGCAGTTCTACATGAAATGAGGGTGTGGATGTGGAGGTTATTGGGAAATAGTTGGCGAGGTGGGAGAAATGGATGGAAATGGTAAAGTAGAGGACTGAAATGTGGAACCCGGCTTTGTTTCTAAAATATTAGGAGTAGTTAGGTTGATCAAATTCGAAGGTGTTTCGAGGCAGGGTAGAGAGGTAGAAGGTAAAAATGGGAAAAAGTGATTTAAGTAGGTTAAGCAGATAACTTTTCATCCCAGAGAGGTGTGTATATGCATGGTAGTCCAACTAACGTTAAATTTTGGCATTACAATGGCAATCATGGGACGATGCCAGATTTTACAAATGGTAGATTTTCATAAATGATAGAGGTGCATTTTGTGTGAACAATTGAAAGGTCTTTTGCTAGAGAATCCAAACAAAAGTGATGTAGAAAGGTCATCTATCTTCAAAAATTGAAGAGTCTACTATTGAAGTTTGAAGAGTTAGTATGTATTGTAGGTATGTTTTATTGAATAGTTTGAGATGTTAAAAGATGTTACAATTTTTTTTCATAAGGATGTGTCGTGCAAGAAGGTGTGGTGGGCTACGGTAATGTGATTGTTAGGTCTTATGCAATTGGCATATGTTAAGGCTCGAAGATGTTGGGGAAATGCATGTGTCTGCAAAATGTGAATTGTAGTCACAGGTGTTTTTGCGCATATCTTCATTTCCAGATATTTGATATCTGCAGAGGGATTTTCTTAGGTATGATCTGCTCCCTCATTATAGGACAAAACAACTTAAAAATTGTGACTCATATATTGTGGTTACGGGGTGAAACAACTTATACAACTTCACTCATCTATTGTGATTGCTGATGTTTGACGATGTGCACAATGTTTTCACCCATGTTATTACACTTGTGAATTGGATGTTAAAATAAACTTAGGAACAAATGTTCGAGTTGACAATAGTGGATGTAACAGAATAGGAAAAATATAAATTCATACAAAGGGGGCTGAAAAATGGTGATAGACACTATTATAAGGCAAGCCCCTTCCATTGTTCATTAGTAGGCATAATCTAACTCAATTTGAATATGGTGAAAAAGGACGAGGTGGAGGTTAAGAAAAACCCTTAAAAGTTGTACTTTTTTATTATGGGAGGACTCAAATGGAAACATACAAAAGCCACCGTCAGAGTTTACAGGTTGATTTTGAAAATTTAGAAGACTTGGTCATGCTTCCAAGAACAAGTAAAAAGAGTAGCCAAGAGGGCCAAAGAGTAACACAGTTTTAAATTTCCACATAATGATTAAGGTGATTATAAAAATATTTTAAATTATTTACCTGAACGTAAGCAACGACATAAAGAATACAATGTGCAAATTACTTTTAAAACAAGAGGACCTATAAAAGATCATTGATTTCCATGAAACATGTAAAGATGCATTTCAGTTTGGAAGGAAGAGTTGCACATCATTGGTCCAAGAGAAATATAGCTAATTACTAATAATTCTATTTTATTAAATATGGGTCATGACCACTGGCCATGACTCTTATTACAAGGAAATAAATTTTATGCATATTCTTAGTCATATCACTTGTGTTAGTTTAACATTCCCCACTCAATTATTCAGTATAAAAAAAAAAAAAAAAAAAAAAAAAAAAAAAAGAGAAGAAGAAGAAGAAGAAGTCATTATCAAAACATTTATGTCTTTCTTCTTAGGCAACTTCCTTTGAATATGATATAAGGACATTCATCGGCATCTAGATCATGAAAAATGTTATCAAAGACAATTTCTAGTATTAAAATTTTGATGAGGGTGCGCTTATCCCCTTTCTATATTACAGCCTCCATTTAGTTCCAGTTTTTTCTGGTAATTCAATGCCAAAATCTTCATTTTCATTCTGCTTTTGTTACGTTCAAAAATGTAACATGAAAAAAGTATTTTAATTTTTGGAAGGAAAAATAAAAGGGAGGGAAAATAATAGGAAAGTAAGACGATAAAAAGGAAAGGAAGTTGAGACACAAAAAGAAAAAAGGGGTAAAATAATAATAATAAATAATAGAATATAGTATTATATACAGAGAAATTAATAATCCATGGTATTAAACATATCAATGGTATATAATTTTAAATTGAATTGTATATTCCCAGTGCTACTTCACCATTTTTCATTCCTAGTCCCTAAGTGTCTCACAACTTCCTTGCATCCTAGGCCACCCAAGATTTCTCTACTAGTAATAGTGTTGTTCTTACTACCTTCTTTGTCCAAAAGAGAGAAACTAGAACTCAAATAAACATGTTCTCATCCAAAAAAACATTTAAAGATGCTACCACTCATGAGTCATGGCAGATAAGTAGAGAATAATATTACAAATGTAAAGAACAACAAAAAATTTAGTCTCAATATCTCGAAGAACCATAATTTAACCATATTTGATATACCCCTTCAACAGTAACAGGGCTTGTCCTTATCTACCTGAACTCAATGGTTTCACTCGGCCTATCCTCAAAACTGGGTCAGGTTTTACCCAACTCGTCATGACCCTATCTCACCAAGGAAGACCTCACAAGGTCTAATAGGCCTCAGCCATACTAAGTGAGATCAGTTAGAGTTTGTGAAGTGCAACCAATTCACCCACGACGCTCCTTACAACAGGCCAAAAGCAATAATTTCACCTCATTTTCTGAATTATTTTATAAGAATAATAGAGAAGATATTTCAAAAGGGTTTCTTAAACCACTTCTGAACAAATCTAGTGTTGGAAATATTGTCATCGATGGAAAAGGAGCAAATCATTATCAGCAAAGAAGTAATGGAGCAACATCAGCATTATCATTTATGGCAAAGGAGCAGCATCAGCATTATCATTGGCTTTGGAGCAGTGTTAGTGGTCGCATGGGAGCAGTGGAAGATTTCCAGTGAATAGCTGATGAATTCCCCTTCACTTTGTGCAGACTTGTGAGAAAATTGCAAATCACAAATTGCTGCAGGAAATAAAATCGTAGAATGCAAAATCGCAAATCGCAGAATCGTAAAATCGCAAATTGCAGAATTGCAGAATCGCAAAATGGGAAAATCGTAGAATTGTAAATCGCAGAATTGCAAATTGGTAACAAATTTGCGATATGAGCATGTGCTATGGGAAAATGTGATAGTTAAATGCGAAATATGACATGGTGCATATGATGTGCTGATAGATGATGTGTCAATAGATGACATGGCACAAATGGCGTGGAAATAGATGACATGGTGCAGTTGACGTGGCGATATATGACGTGGCGATAGATGACATGGCGCATATGATGTGGCACGCCCAGTGGGACCAAAACCCACAAATCGCAAATTCGCAAGTCGCAAGATCACAAGCAGTGACAACATTACGATATGAGCAAGTGCGATGGGAAAATGCGATGGATAAATTGTGATGGCGCAACGAAAGCTGGTAGGACCTGAACACACAATCGCAAATCGCAAATCACAAATCTCCTGATTGGAAGTCAAAAGCCTTAGGTCAATTTGAGATTCGTGAATGGACACGGCATATTCTAGAACTAAACTCAAATTCCATAACAAGTCCAAGGTTATGTGGATATTCATGTTATCAGAGAGTGGACAAGTAGGTACTCGGTACCTGTGGTAAAGTTTGTTTAAATTTACTGGCAGCATTCCTTTGGAAAATCTAACACTTGGTGTAGATTTTGGTAACCATACATCTCTGTGAAATACTCAGCGGAACCAGGGACTGAAGCTACTATCTAAAGGCCTGATATTGTATTTCTGAAGCAGCTTTTATGTTGCACAATTTTGAAACAGAACATTGGAAACACAGTTAGAAGAAGTGCTAACAAAACACAGATATCGGCAAAGATATAAACGTACAACAAGGAAAAGAAGAGAAAAGGGATATATCAAATAAATTGTAATAATGTGAAATTATTGGTTGAGCTAAATTTTTGTGATGCAAAGGCAAGTCTCTAAGGCAAAGTCAAGACTCCAAGGCAAAGACAAAGATATATTAAGTTGAATTGTTGTGATACGTTACATATGGCTGAAATTGATATTGGATAAATTATCTATTTCTTATTCTAATATTCATGATATGAAGAGATTGGAAACGAATGTGTGGAAGGAAAAGAGTCAAGTATATTCACTTCATATTCCAATATATAATAAAAAAAAACCATCAAATCATCTCTAAAAAAGATGTCATTTTTGTGTGCATTCGAGAGTTTATAGAGCTAGAGAATGTGAGAGAGTTGATTGATATACTAGGCACATATGGATCTGATGAGAAGCAGATTTGTAGGGAGAAGAGGCAAAAGTAAAGATGGGGTAAAAGAGAGTTGATAACCAGGTAAATCAGCATATTGTTTTCATGTTGTGTGAACGTATTGTGGTCTCCTTTCAAGTTGTAGCTTGATAAATTTTCATTTGTAACTGGTTGAGGTAGGAGCCTCCTCTGGGTTGTAGCTTGCATAAAACATATGGGATTTGGAGCTTCCTTGCAATGCAGAAATTTGAGGTAGCAGCGTCCTATAGGTTGGAGCCTACAGAAAATCAGATGTAATAGGGAGTAGGAGCTTGCCTTTGCATCACAACAATAATAATCGTGTTTTTCTCCCTTATGGTTTTCCACTTATATTTGGTTTCCATGTGCATTATTATTATGTGTTGATGTGATGAGTTTATTACTTGTTGTTCACATATTCAGTTTGTTGATTATTATTTATTAAGCTACCCATGTAATGGTTCTGTTAATGAGTTTAATGAAAATAATATTAATGTCCATGAATGGACTAAAC
Source organism: Pinus albicaulis (assembly GCA_034641835.2). Lineage (NCBI taxonomy): Eukaryota > Viridiplantae > Streptophyta > Pinopsida > Pinales > Pinaceae > Pinus > Pinus albicaulis. Next base: position 1,210,289,698 of record CM076572.1, on the reverse strand, counting down.
TGATTCCCCCCCCCCCTGCTTCTCAGTTTAGTCAAGGGTTCATCAATTGGTATCAGAGCATGTTCCTTTAATGTAAGCCTAATATCTTGAAGGAGATATAGTTGAGCCATGGACTATCAAATGGTACCCGTGTTGAGTACAACAAGCATTCCTGAATGGAGAGATAAGGTTAAAACAGATTTAATGGCTTATGGACCTGAGGTATGGAAACTTGTATGTGATGGTTACTGCAAAGACTCTCCTTGAGTCTATTGTTTCCTAGCTAACCTACCTGCCATAACATACAAGGCTAACATCCAAGGCTAATGTACACTAGCCAATGGTAGTGATTAACAATTGGAACTTATTAACTAGTTGTGGCAGTGATATTACTATGCATCGGGCAGTATATTGGTTATGCAGGAATACATGGATATAATTATAGAAACAATTATTATGGACCATTATCTTATATTCGTTGATGTATTATATTAAGCGTTGAAGCATCAGTGGTGTTTTGTGAACACGACTATTTTCTTATACATGATGGGAATTCTCACTCCTATTCTTTTAGGTATGAATAGCCTTCGAGCTTAATTTTATGATGCCTCTTTTCGCTTCTACCTACAAGAAGAGTCGAGAGGCACTATGGAAGAGATCTATGTGGACGTTGATAGCACAGAGATAAATAGTTTCACATACCAGGATTTCAATTATTCTGTCATACATTAACTGACGAATTTGTCATATAATTCCACATTATCTATATCCTTTTGTAACCTCCATGGTGCATATGTTGCAGAAACAACGTCGCCTCGTTCTAGGGCAAGTTTCTCTTGGTCTAATGGTGGTTCCTAGCTAAACCTAGTGAACGCTATAAGTCAATATGGATGCTTGATTGGATATGTGCATAGGATGATGAGTGCAAAGAGCACACAAAAAGAATTGCAAATTTGGGATCGCGAAAAAATGGACAACGTATTTTTCCATAGAAATGCTTGGCTTAGAGAAGCATACACATAGGAATATAGAGTGTGAAATTTGTGGACCAAGTCGAAAGGTCACCCGTTTGGAAGCATTGGAAGTTGAATAAACTTGCATGTGGCAAGGAATTTGAACCAAGAAATAATGGAGATCGATTTTTGTAGCAGGATGGTGGAGTTTTCTGGAATCCCAAGAGATGAATGCGAGTAATAAATATATTGATGGAGGAATATGGAGATCAGGTTGGCCCCGAAGATGAGATACATTGCACAACACTAAAGAATTGTATTTCTTGTTGAAGCAACATTTATTCTTGGATATAATTTCACTCCTCTTCAATTCAATGTTGATATATATTCAAGGCCTGTTTCTAAAAGTTATCCATAAAGATTTGTTGAGGTCTGTCTTTTGATATTTCAATTAAACAAATTGAAAATGTCTTCCTGAAGCTCATTGTGATAGAATAGTTGAAGTGTTTGAGGTATGTTTGAACGGCTGGAGCGGAGACTTAAATAAGAGCTACTCTATAGATCTCACCCTGAGTGCCACAGTCCTAATGTAAAAGCTAACCTTCACAGTGCAGGTCAAATTTGAGCAGTGAAAATTATGTGTGTTAGAGTCCGAGGTACATTATTAACGAAATAAAAGGGAAGATTATTTTAGTGACAACCATTTTGAAGTATGATACGTACACTTCACATTAGAAAACTAGAGAGAGTTTGATCATTGATTTGCATAACTCCTATTTTCATAAGTGAAATTGTATAATTGGTTGAGCTTACATGATGACATTTTATTGAGAAAGAATTCATTCATCTTGTCTGTAGTATAAGCAATCGACATAATATAACACATTGGCTTCTGAGAATTTAAAAAATAGAAATTTCTCATTGGAAGTAGCGCTGGAATTTTCATTAGATTTCAATCAAGGAAGAACTATATCAAATGCTAGGAAAATGAAAGAATTTTCTAAGCAAGTATAATATTTGGATCCTTGAATTTAATTCTTGAAGAACTTATACATATTTTAGTCAAAGATTTCATATTGCGGGTTAATGATGTCGAATTCAGAGTTTGTATGTTGTTGGTTAATGTTGAGAACAGTGGAGAGCAAAATGCGAATAGTAGAGATTATGAAGGTTGTCTTAACTGTGGCGGTCGTGGTCCGCAATTTGTGGTTCTCCAACCACTCATAGTCCAAATTTGCTTGTAATTACATGCATTAGTTGGTTTTAATGGTTTTGTTCCGGCAGTGGCTAACCTCATATGCGTCCAAGGCCATATTTTCATACCTCAGATATAAGATATTTCAAGCCCTAACCATTATTCTACTTAATCATGTGTTACGCCTAAAGGTTATGCAACAGAGGTATGTGGTTGAATTTGAGAAGTATTTGTAATGAAATTATGAGTAGTTGGCCTATGAACCAAGTTCTGTGCAAATATATCCTTGAATCTGTAATGGAATCAAAATATAATCTACAGTGACACACCTAATCTTCAGCATAGTTACCAACATTGGATTTTTGTGGTTGTAATTAGAGCTCGACTCTCTCTCTTAGCTTGGAAATTACACCATTCTCACTTACAACAGTAATCATAAGGAGTGAAGGTTTCATCACTTGATCTTCTTGCAGTAGTGATATTGTACAGTACAGTGCATTGAATGTTTCTATAATTAAGGGTTTGTCATGAATATGTCACTATTTAGTATTAAAGTCATTAGGTCTCATACATTGAAAGATTTCTAATCTTACAACAAGTTGTAAGGATTTTTCGAGACTTATTGTTCACATCAGCATTAAGGGTAGTAAAGGTGAATTGTTGTTGCAAAAGACATATTGGCATCATCAGATTGAAGACCGTAATCATGGATATTCTTTCTGGTAGCTACAAGCTTGCACATGATATTGTCCCTTCTTATGCGCTCTTGCAATATTAACAGATTCTGAAGAATATTTGGAGTAGAGTTTATATATCACATGGAGCATCTTCATTATTCTTATATTATTTCGATGGTGCATGTTTGTTCATATATATTATTGTATATTTTTGTCTATGGAGTGTCTTTATTATCATCTTCAGCATTATGCAAGTGCAAGGATTTTTTTTTGGATGGTATCAGTTTGTTGTGTATATACTTGAAATTTCAATGATTTCCAAAGTGTTCTCCCAACAATGCTTATATACCATATGGAGCAACATTCATTCTGGAGTAGCCCTAGCAAGGCATATGTAGTGGCATTCATTCAATAAGAGAAGGATAGAATGAACAATGTTTATACAAAACTCAGAGTGAAGTAATGCAATGATGGAAAATACACTAAAAAAACTGTAAACCCTTGCCATTGATGTCAAATGGGGAGGTAATGTAATCAGAGGAAGGAAGAAATTTCTCAAAATGAAAGGGGGAGGATGTGTTTCCATCAATGCCAAAGGGGGAGACTATTGGAAATATTTTCATTGATGGCAAAGGAGTAGATCAGGATCAGCAAAGAAGCAAAGGAGCAGCATCAACATTATCATTTATGGAAAAGGAGAAGCATCAGCATTATCATTGACTTTGGAGCAGTGTTAGGGTTGCATGGGAGCAGTGGAAGGTTTCCAGTGAATAGATGATGAATTCCCCTTCACTTTGTGCATACTTGCAATAAAATCGATGCAAGAGTGAAAATCGCAAAATCGCAAATCACAGAATCACAAAATCGCAAATCATAGAATCGTAGAATCGGAAAATCACATAATCGCATACTCGCAAAATCGCAAATCGGTAAAAAAGTTGCGATATGAGCATGTGCTATGGGAAAATGCGATGGCGAAATGCGGAAGATGACATGGCACATATGACGTGGAGATAGATGACGTGGCGAAATATGATATGGCAATAAATGACATGGTGCAGATGACATGGAAATAGATGACTTGGCACAGATGACATGGCGATAGATGACATGGCACAGATGTCATGGCACAGATGACGTGGCACGCCCGATGGGACTTGAACCCACAAATCGCAAAATTTCATGTCGCAAGATCGCAAGCGGTGACAACGTTACGATATGAGAAAGTGAGTGTGAAAATGAAATGGAGAAATTGTGATGGTGCAGCGGAAGCCGGTGGGACCTGAAAACACAATCACAAATCGCAAATCGCCTGATTAGAAGTTAGAAGCCTTGGGCCGATGTGCGATTCGTGAACTAACGCGGTATATTCCAGAACTAAATTCAAATGTCATAACAGGTCCAGGGTTATGCGGATATTCATGTTCTCAGAGAATGGACAAGAAGGTACTTGGTACCTGTGGTAAAGTTTGTTTAAATTTTCTAGCAACATTCCTTTAGAAAATATAATACTTGGTGCAAACTATGGTAACCATACATCTCTGTGACATACTCAGTGCAACCAAGGACTAAAGTTGTTGTCTAAAGGCCTGATATTGTATTTTTGAAGCAGTGTTTATGCTGCATAGTTTTGAAACATAACATTGGAAACATAGTTAGAATAAGTTCTAACAAAACACGGGGATCAGCAAAGGTATAAACGTACAGCACGGAAAAGAAGAGAAAAGGGCTACATTGAAGAAATTGTAATAATGTGAAATTATTGATTGAGCTAAATTTTTGTGATGCAAAGGAAAGTCTCTAAGGCAAAGGCAAAACTCGAAGGAAAAGACAAAGATGTATTAAGTTGAATTGTTGTGATACGTTACATATGGTTGAAATTGATATTGGATAAATTATCTATTTCTTATTCTAATATTCATGAGAAACGAATGTGTGGAAGGCAAAGAGTCAAGTCTGATCACTTCATATTCCAATATAGAATACAAACAACCGTCAAATTATCTCTAAAAATGATGTCGTTTTGGTGTGATTCGAGAGGTTGGAGAGCTGGAGAATGTGAGAGAGATGATTGATATACTATGCACATATGGAGCTGATGAGAAGCAGATTTGAAGGGCGAAGAGGCAGAATTAAATATGGAGGAATACAGAGTTGATAACCAGGTAAATCAACATATTGTTTTCATGTTGTGTAAGGGTATTGTGGTCTCCTTTCAAGTTGTAGTGTGATAAATGTTCAGTTGGAACTGGTTGAGGTAGGAGCCTCTTGTGGGTTGTAGCCTGCAGAAAACATATGGGAGTTGGAGCTTCCTTGCAATGCAGAAATTTTAGGTAGCAGCCTCTTGTAGGTTGGAGCCTACAAAAAATCAGATGTAATAGGGAGTAGAAGCTTTCCTTTACATCACAACAATAATAATCGTGGTTTTCTCCCTTATGGGTTTCCATTATATCTGGTGTCCATGTGCATTATTATTATGTGTTGATGTGATGAGTTAGCATGTTTATTACTTACTGCTCACATATTCAGTTTGTTGATTATTATTTATTAAGTTTCCCATGTAATGGTTCTGTTAATTATTTTAATGAAAAGAATATTAATTTCCATGAATGAACTAAACTAATTCACCCCCCCACCTTCTCAGTTTAGTCAAGGGTTCATCAGCTAGGGCATGATTATAATTTGCTCATTGTGATTCATGCCATGGTCCATAATGTTTTAGATATATGATGCATATAGGTATATACATGTAAGGTTTCATATTAAATTTCAATGAAAAAAATTTATTCCTCTTTGGACATTATGTGAATATTCATATTTTTTGTTTGTTAGTTGGGTTTTTGCTGTGACAGATCCCCAAGTCTTTGCTAAGTAAAAATCAAGTTTGACTATTTTAGCCAAAATGGTACTGTGCGAAGTATTTTTTTCTGATTTTGACTACACATTGGCAAAATTCAAAAATTGCAGTTTTTCTCCTATAGCAAACAATTGTGACACTCCTAAGGAAGAACTGAACTATAAATTAACAAAGATCAAAAATTGACACCCAGTACTACTTTTTAGATTTAAAGACGAGGTGGAGGTTAAGCAAACCCCTTAGAAGTTGTACCTTTTTATTCTTGGAATACTGAAATGGAAACATACACAAGCTACCGTTAGAGATTACAGATCGACTTTGAAAATTTAGAGAGGAAACTGACTAGTCCAATGCCCAAATCGACATGAAATGAGCAACTCTTAAACAAGTTGTTATGTTCCATAAAATCAACAAAAATCGAACTGAAATCAATCCAAAAGATAATCCAAAGTCATGGAAATTTATAAATTTTAATCAAGGTGTATCGATTTTATGAATGGAAAGCTCTGAGAGTAAGCACCAGTAATATGTAACAACCCGAGATTTTTTCGAAGTTTGTTATCTTTGCAACAACCAGCAATAAGTTTGTTTTATTTGCAATAACCAGCAATAAGTTTGTTTGCTTTGCAATAACCAGAAATAAGGACATTGTATGTGATAAGATTTGGATTAATCCCTTTGTCTAGCATCTCATGAAGTACTTTTATGGGCTCCATCTCATGAAGTACTTTTATGGCCTCCTTGTGTTGCCATTCCTTATTGTGGCCATCAACAAATGCATTGTATGTGACAACATCAGGGACTATTTTATTGTTGGGAATTTCGTAGAAGAATTTCCTAGCTTGTGCCAGCTTGCCTAGCTCTGAGATTAAGCACCAGTAATATGTAACAACCCGAGAGTTTTTTGAAGTTTTTTCTCTTTGCAATAACCAGCAATAAGTTTGTTTTCTTTGCAATAACCAATAATAAGGAAATTGTATGTGATAATATTTGGATTAATCCCTTTGTCCAACATCTCATGAAGTAATTTGATGGGTTGCTTGTGTTGCCACTCCTTAATGTGGCCATCAATAAATGCAATGTATGTGACAACATCGGGGACTATTTTCTTGTTGGGCATTCTGTAGAAGAATTTCCTAGTTTGTGACAGCTTTCCTTTCTTACAGAAGCCATAAATAAGGGAATTGTATGTGACAACAGTAGGGACTATGTTTCTGTGTCCTTTGCAATAAAAGATGATTAGAAGATAGAAAGGCAGAAATAAAAAAAGTTGTATAGCTAACATTTTTTGGGGGTAGGTCACCTTTATACACATTTTATTAAGTATCTGGCAAACAATTTTTCCCCTCCAAGGATATTTTTGTTGAAATTGAAGACAGCATAGGAGAATTTTGTTTAAATTAAAGACATCATGTAATTTTTCCCTCCAAGGATATTTTTGTTGAAATTAGAGATAGCAGAGGAGAATGTTGTTGAAATTAAAGACAGCATGTAATGGTAGAGAAAATTGCGCCTCCAAGGAGAATGTTGTTGAAATTAAAGAGAGGGATGATGCACCATGAAATCTACGTTATGTTGTTATTTATTGTTGTATGAAATCTATGCTACGTTGTTATTTAGTGTTGTAAGAGAGGAGTTGCATAAAATCCATACAACCCATATTTTAAACCAATCATGGTTTTTTCTTCAACTAGGCATGGAGAAGGTTCATGGGAGATTGGAACAGTATTTTTTTATGGTGATGGTAAATGTAAGGGAATTAATGGCGCCTGCAATGACTACTAAATTGAAATGAATAAAAAAAGTTGTAGAGGAACAAATATATCATTTATAACTTTGTAAACATGATGGGTGGTTTCTTTTACATTTAACAACTAATTTTCAATCTCTATGTTATAAAGACAGTATACTACTAAATTGAAATGAATAAAAAATAGTTATAGAGGAAGAAATATAGCATTTATAACTTTCAAGACATGATGGGTGGTTGCCTTTACATTCAACAACTAATTTTGAAATTCTATATTATAAAGACACTATACAATCTCTTTCAAAGGCTTTGAAATAATAGTGGTCTTGATCAAAGTCTAAGAAGTAATGACTTTATATCCATATCAACAAAAGGAAGCATTATATATTTATAGGATTCAACAGCCTATAAAAATGGTTTCTTTAATTTCGAATATATTTAATCAACATGTTCTGAAACAGAGGAAGCGTTGCAAACTACATTTTATACACGATGATGAGTGAAAATGTGCAAACAAAATAGCATAGCATTGCATTCATTGCAATCCAAAAGTGTTTGGAACCAAGGAAATTTTGAGTGAAAATGTGTAAACAAAATAGCATAACATTGCATTCATTGCAATCCAAAAGTGTTTGCAACAAAGCACATTCATTTTCTTCTTTTTAGATTTGCTTTTGAACAAGTGTTATTGAACTTGAAGCTAATCATATATGCAAAGGGTGCAATGGCAACGGCAACACCAGTTTGTATCTATGACAACACCAAGATGAGAACTGTGGGATTGTCAATCCAACCAAAGTTTTCTTATTGTATCCCCTTCATGAAGATGTATAAGTCATTGCAACAAGGCCTTTAGCTTTTTCAGAAGGTCAATAGTTGGTTGGAGACGATGAAGAAGGAAGACTGGGCACGGAAGGTGTCTTGCCAGTATGTCAAGAAGAGAAAATTGTTGTCCATTTATCTCATCACAGTATCGATAAAGTCGGGATAGGTACTTGCTATCCATCTTGGTAGTCTGAAAGAGGTGGAAAACAGAATTTGTTGAATTAGTTGAGTGTGATATGTGGGGATTAGTGTTCTTAAGTAAAGGAAAGCATAAAATATTGATGAAATGAAAAAAAGTAATAGAAGCATAGGAAGTTGTAGAGAAGGGAATGGGGGTGCTGAGTTGAAAGTAAACTTATTGAAAGGGGATTGGAAGGCAATGGATGTAGCGATCACATTGTGGGTGGTTGTATAGACTTCGAAGAAGTATTATGTATTTATAAGATTTAACAACGTATAAAAATGGTGCTTTAGTTTCTAATACATTCATTCGATATGTTCTGAAATAGAGGAAGAGTTGCAAACTACATTGCATCCACCACGGTGAGAGGAAAAGTACAAAAAAAATAGCATAACATTGCATGCGCTGCAATCCAAAAGTGTTTGGAACAAATCAAACTTAATTTTTTTTTTTGTACATTCCCATTGAACCAGTGGTATTGAACTGGTAGGTAATCATATATGGAGAGGGTGTGATGGCAACGGAAACACCAGTATGTATATATGGCAGCACCATTATGATAATTGCGAGACTCCAAAGCAAACCGAAGTGTTGTTACTGTATCCTTTTCATGAAGATGTATAAGTCATTGCAAGAAGGCCTTCAGCTTTTTGAGAAGTTCAACAGTTGGGTGGAGACGATGGAGAAGGAGCCTTTATGTCAAGAAGAGAAAATTGTTGGCCATATATCTCCTTAGAGTATTGATATAGTCGGGACAGGTACTTGTGATCCATATTGATAGTATGAAAGAGGGAAAAAAAGAATTTGTTGAATTAGTTGAATGTGATATGTGGGAATTAGTGTTTTTTAGTATAAGAAAGTTTAAAATATTGATGAAATGTAAAAAGTGATACAAATATAGGAAATTGTAGAGAAGGGCATGGGGAAATTGAGTCAAAACAACACTTACTAGAAGGAGATTGGAAGGCAATGGATGTAGCGATCACATTGCAGGTGGTTGTATAGACCTCGAAGTCAAGATGGACTCCTCGTGTTGCCTGCGTGTCACGTAAACATTTCCTTCGATGCAGGAGTAGCAACTAAAGGGAAACAGTGGAGAGATGCGAAGGCCATTCAAGGTTCTGACTCTAGAGATGGTGGTGAATGTTAAACCTTGATGGTCTATGTTGCCAATGTCCATTGTCTCCTTCTGTAATGTCATGCCTTGTGATTTATGTATTTTCAATCCCCATGCCATTCGAAGGGGCATTTTCCTGCGAGAACCTTTTGTTATTAGGGGGATTGGAACATAGGTTGGGTTGAAGTTATTCCATGGTGGGCCTTTGTATTGGAAGAAGTCGACAACAACAAATGATGGCAACTCAAGGGGTTTTGATCCCAGCGGATAGAGAATTGAAAGAACTTTACCAAGGGCTCCATTGACAAGTCTTGCTTCAACCCATAATTTATATGTGAGGAAGACCTGTCGTTCATTGCAAATAAGAAATTTTGCATCTAGCTGTTCATCTTCTTCCTTTGTAGCAGTAGGATGGTGGTTTTTCCTCTCTGCAAAGGATCGTGTTATTGGCGTGTTCAATTATTTTAGCATTTTCTTGTTATGCAATAAAAAATATTGTTTGGTTGGATACATGTGCATTGAATTGTCGAATGCTTAGTTGTCATCCATTCATAAAGAGGAAGTAGCACTTAACATGAGAAGGTTCTAGTCCTCAGTAGTAGGTCTTGCATTTCTGAGATTTGTAAGGAGCTGACGAAAGGAAACCTGAGAAGGGGTGGTCCCTTGTTAACGGAAGATCGTGGAAAGTGTGACAATTGGGTCAAAGCTAAACCAAAGGGAATTCCCCTGTGAGGTCCTAACATACATGGGGATGTCTTTCACAAGAGGTAGTTGCCCAAGATCGCCAACGAGGACGATAGACCCATTGCCGAAAGGTAAATTCCGATGTGAAGGGAATGCCTCCCTTAAGGGATTTTCTATGCATGAAAGTAGTTTAGGCCCAATAAATCTCATTTCATCAACTAGAATTTATTCAACATGGAAAATTTGTTCTTGGAGATGTAGAATTGGTTGCCCCTCAGGAGGATGCATTGGCCCTATAGGAATGTGGAAGGCAGAATGGATTGTAAGTGCACTAATCTTAAATGTTTCAATACCATTTGGAGCAAGTGGTTTGAAGTGGGAGTAGATTCTGCAAGGAATGAAGCTTTTAGTTTATCAATTAAGAAAGAATTTACTATGCCAGCAGTACCTTGGACGATCATTATAAGTGGAGGAATGGAGTAAGTGGTCCTAAAGTGGGCAAGGATAGTGTTTATAGAAATTTTTTTTGTGGGCGATAGTGAGTCAAGGGTGTGGAACTTGAGAGGGGGTAGAGTGGATTTGAGTTAAAGAGCAATTGAACTCTATGAAATTTATGGTTGTCTCCTGCAAAGTGGAGGGGATTGTATTATGGGCCCAATTATGGTTTGAGTCAAAGTCACAATGCCCAAGCATGTCAAGATCATCAACCTCGAGGTTGTTCCCTGCATGTAGTTGAGAAAGGAATTTCCATTCATGCATGTCTACGGAGTCAGGGTGGGGGGGCATTGAAGAAGTGGAGGTATCATAAGAGCAAGAGGATTGAGGGTCTTCAGATACATGATGAACATGCCATGTAATATATGTGTCGTTTTTAAGTTCCCAATGTGAAATGATTTCTTCATCAGTGGAGCCAACATCCATTGGGAGTGTGCGAAAAGGGAAGTATAGAAGTATTTCACTCAACATAAAGAAGCATAGCAGGCATCAGTAGAAGAAGGGATGGCATTGTAGCAGGGAAGGACAAGAACAATATTTGTAGTGTTTATGTCTTTCCATTGGGAATTTTTTCGGTGAGTAGAGAAGAACCATGAACATGTGGCTTCAAGAAGAGGTAGTGTTTCAAGAGAATTAGGTTTATTCATGTATGCTACAATGAAGGGTGGTGTTGGGGGGGGAGGCACCTCGAGCATGAGAAACACGTCTAAAAATAGTGTTACTAACATTAAGGAAACAAATGAGCAACTAGAAAGTGAGAGGGGAAGTTTTTGGAGCATGTGGCATGTCTCATGTGCGCCTATGTCCTGATTGGTAACTGTTTATGTTAAGAGTTTCCGGATGACACTAAGAACGGATGCCTCAAGGTGCATGGACTTTGAGAGATGCGACAGCATTTGACAGTAGCATTTCGATTTTGTCTCTCGTTTCGCTACATATTTCGATATGTAATTGAGAACAACATTTTGAGACAAAACTGGTTGGAAATCCATGTTTTCTCTCCAAATGGATAGCATGCAAGAGTTTTGAACATTCAACATGTCATCATTCTGGGATGAGATGTATACCTTTCGTCCATCCCCATCAATATCCAATGAAGACGTGGGATGCAAATTCCATGGAGCTCCATATCGACAGGTAAGAGTAGGGAATTTCTTGCGAAGACAGGGCGAGGGATGACATTTTGTATGCCTTTTAACGCAATTTGCAAATTCTTCGTAGTCCTGAATGTGAGAGGATGCAAATATTGATGGTGTTGGGAGGATGCATGGATCATGGTCTGCAGAACGGTGTACATAAGGTTCACGTTGTTGAGTAGGGCGAGGGTTCCAAGCAGAAATTTGTTGATCAAAATATTACTTTGCTTTGTCAACTTAGACTTGGTCATTTGAGTTGAGGTTGTCGACATCAGGCACCTTTTCCAACCAGAGAAAACCATGTATGTGTGCAGAGCCCTTATGTTTCCATTCATATCTGCAAAGGGGAGGAAGGGAAAATTTGTGAGGTGAGTGTATATGTTGAATTGAGAACAAAGAAAATAAGGATGTTTAGGTGAATACCTGCACCAGTAGTCTTTTGTGTGGAAGCCTTTTTGTAAGACCTCTTCAAGGAATATTGTGAAATGGAAATGAATGTACTGCAGTGAAATATGTAGATTCTTGATTATATTATGGAATTTCCATCGAGATAGCTCAACGACAATAGAGGGGGGGTTCCCAGGCATGATCATATGAAAGTCATGCCATTTGGTTCCAGTTGCAGTAAGGGTGAAGAAGAAGGTAGGACTACCTATTTGTGTGATCATATTGGTGATTTCATTTCTACTTTTGTTCCAGAAAGAGCGTGTCCCCCTAAGGGCTGCGCCAAAGTGAATAATTTGTTCAGGAAGTATAGAATCAGGGATGTCATGCAAGCATGTCCAAAGGTCTTCAACGGTTACTAGCAAGTTGTCCTCAATGTTTCTTTTAACAAAGACAATAGTCGTTGCTTGGCTGCGGTGTCACAACATAATATTTTACAAGTAATATCAGAATCTTGGGTGTTGGACAAAACGGTTATCATGGTAGCAGAAGAGGTGCAAAGAAAATGCTTGAAATTCAACTTTCAAAAGGCGTGGTTGAGCAAGCATGGGAACTCCTGTGGGGAAGAGTGTGGGGAAGGACATAGCAAAGAGGCCTTTTGTGGTGTATTCATTGACAGCTGAGAGTGAAATAGAAGGCCAAGGAATCGAAGTGGTGGAAACAAGACGAGAAGAGTGTAAGCAGTCACATATTTCTTCAATTTCAGTATGGTAATTTGGGAGTGTAGATACAAAAAAGGAAGCTTGGAGGTCTGTTGCAGTGGGTGGTGTAGGAAGGTCATGATTGAAACAAGGAAGGTCAAATTCAGGGTCAGGAGAGGACAAGGTGATGTGACGAAGGAGAGAAGAGACATTCATAGGGTGAGAAGGCAAGGTAATCACAGTAGCTTGGTTGACATGGAAATCGTTGTAGTAGGGATCATGCTCTATTTTATAGTCCAAAGCTGGAACAACACGGGCTTTGCTTATGAAGAATTCATATGCCTTTTGGTCAAAGCCATGCTTGGTAACAACTATGATGTATAAGTTGGAAATTAGGCAAGGCAAGGCATTTTCAATAGAAGCTATGTTCTATGGGAAACAAATAGTATGGCTGGCGTATTTGAATTGGCCACCACATGCATGGGTGACTTGCAAGATTGGGTTAACACGCGCTATGAAAATTTCCTCTATTTGGGTTAAAGCAGCAAGGACAAATGGTTAGTTTACAGAGTCCATGTTGTTTGCAAGGGAGAAGCGGTGGGTTGACTTTGGATTTGCACATTGGAAACAACATATATTACCATGGAAGAACTTTTTTTTCATACTTGGGTAAGATTCTTTGCATATGGAGAAAACATGCAAGGGAGACAGGTCATCTATCCTTGCATGAAATTATTAGTTTTCATGGTTAAAGGTGGGGTTGAATAGATTTTTAGGATAGGAGGGCGAATTTTCATGTGTTGATGGTGGGGTGTGTGAGGTAGACGAGGGAGAGGTGGCAGTGAAGGTAGGAAGGGTAAGGAAGGAATATTAGCAGCAGGATTTGTTGAAGAAGGGCATGGGGTGGAGAAACATGATTTGGGGGTATATTTTGACACGTTTTGGGGACAAGCCTGGCGCTATACTTGAGACGTCTTTGTTTGTTGGAGGTGTCTTTATTTTGTGCGTAGAGGAGCCGCCTGTGAACATTTTTTTAGGGTCTTTCAGAAGCCTCTGGCATGTCCATCCTGATACAAATATTGGGTGTGAACATTAGTGCATACAATAGTTAAGCGGGAATAGTATTGAGCATAGAGAAAGAGTGCATGGAGTGTCTATAGAAGGAAGAATTTTTAATGAAGGAGAGGGAAGAAGTATTTACTTAAAGTGAAAGGAAATAAGAGAAATTTTGTTTTATATTTTTAAATTGTTTTGTAAATTGTGAGAAAGTGTGTACATCCACATATTATGTCTGCAACATAAAGTGGTGAAGAGGACATGTACAAGTTAACAAGTATAAAGATGCAAGATACAACATAAGTAAAGATGAATTAGATATAAGCTAAAGAAGAAACAACCTTGTATATTTATTTTTTGTCTAAGTGAAGATGAATTAGGTATAAGCTAAAGAAGCAACATCCTTGTATAGTTATTTTTTTTCTTTTTCGGCCCAATACTTTCTTTAAAAGCCCATAAGAAAAGAAAAAAGGACTATGTTTGAGAGTACATTGAACTATAGAGCAATGAGGAAGCATGGAGTGCAATTGTAAAATAGCATGGATAGAAATATACTACGTTGATTAGAAGGAACAACAAAAGAGCATATATATTATATTTAAAGGTAAAAGATCGAACATGTACCACAAATGTATAATTGTAAAAGAGCATAGACACAAATATAGTACGTTTATTAGAAAAAACAATATAAGAGCATATATATTATATTTAAAGGTAAAAGATCCAACATGTAACACAAATTTAGATACATGGAGGAGATAAGTACAACGATGAAGTGCACATATAAGATCATATGTGAATGGAAGAAGAGGGTGGCAGGGGGACAAGATGAAAATGAATGGAGAAAAATATAGAAGATATCTTGTAGATGTTAAGTTGACAAGGGGGGAAAGAGGGAGGTCTAAAGTCGTCGAGCGAATGTTGGGCAGTTTCTTTATATCTTTGAGGACAAGACAAGATGTAGCACCATAGTTGATCTCTTCTGAATTGACAAGGACAACCTTCAAGCAATTGAAGCAGTTTTTTTTCACGGACAATGTGAAAAGGAAATGGAGGCATGAAACCTTTGAACATATCTCATGGATAGCATTAGGCTCAGTGGAGAGTAGGAAAAAGTCTTTGGTGTGATACCCAGGAGCTCAGTTGCGGCATCATCGAAAGTTGTGACATTTTGCAGCACCCCTATGTGTTCATGCATTTGAAGCTTGAGCACATAGCGGTAATCACATTCCGGGAAGTCACCATCACATTTACTACAGCGACACATTCCATCTAAGTGGTGAAGAACTTTTTTCATGCATTGGATACCATCAAATGAGAGAGGGCATGCAAGGAAGTAGAAATCTTGCATGTAAATAGATGTTATGGTTGCACGAATGGAGAACCATGCTTATTTTTCAAGGGGCTGTAAGGCCAGCAAGTCGGAAATCATACGTTGTGGGTGGGTTTGTGTGGAAGACCCAGATAACTTTCTACTCAATGATGTTGAATAACTCAAGTGGCCTCATTCGTGGAACCATGTTTGGAGTTGGTCAGTCTCTGGAATGTCTGGATTCAAGAGGAGGTTGCTAGTGGAGATGGTCCCTACAGTCCTTCCATTAAATTCTGCTATGCGACCCCATTTTATTGCAATAACAAGTGATGTACCTGAAGAGCGAAGCGTTGCAAGGTCCGTGCCTGTAGAGTGGCAACGTTCTCCCCAAAGGGTGATTTCAATGCTATACGCAGACATGTCTTACAAGTTGATATTTTTTTTGTGTGTTTCAGTCCCATCTCTTTGCTGAATGGTGGAGGTAGGGGAGCTGGATCTGACTACACCAATGATGTCCACAAGTGATCCAAGGTCTACAGATCCAATTTCACTGATACGTTTGAAGCGGAAGCAGTGGAAAGGAATATTTAGAGCATCATCTAAGCAAACTTGGACGGTGGAAGCTGCAAAGAGGAAGACCTCCCATTTTCTATTTAGATGATTGTAGCTTGGGTTTTTTGGTTTGACTGTGCCATTTGAGACCATGTAAAACTGCCCAATTTGGACAAGGGCATGCAAGGAATCTTCCATCTTGTTGAAGGCAGAAAGATGGATCTCATCATTAGAAAAATCAATGACATCAAAGCTGAAGACCTTTTTGGAGCCCCGAACATTGTTGTATGGTCGAAGGGATGTTTTTGCAAGAATCCGACCCTGTATTGACCAATATTTATGATAGGGGTTGAGCGCCATGAATGGAATGGTAGCAGGTGTAGCAGAGGACACCTGATTTAATGTTGAAGTGGAACCCCCTGTCAGAATGGGTGTATGAATCGATGGGGTTTGAGACATTGAAGAACCAGATTGGAATGTTGACGGATGAATAATTTGAAGAAGGTTTGGGTCCCCAATAAAATATGCATGATGATGGGAAACTTCGAGCTCAAGCAATTTTATAGTCTTGGAGGAAATAAAACAAACAAGAAAGCAATGGGTTATTATTTGTAGCGTAAGCGGGTAGAGATGGAAAATAAAAATAATGCACAAAGGATGGGGTGAAGAGTCTGAATATATGCATAGTTCAGTAACAAAGTGCAAGCGGCTTTTCTGAGAATGATAATTGACCCAAGTTCGAGGTCACCGGAGGCGAGATGGCCATTGTATGCAGACAACAGCAAATTTTTTGTGCTTGCAAGCACCGTCAGAAAGGGAAACATGGTAGCGCGTAGATGATGTCTTTGTTGAAGGAATAAGGCTGAGCTCGACTATTTGGAGGGATGGCTGGAGTGATGTAGAGCCAACAAGTAGCAAAGTGGTCACATTCTCTGTTAGAGCAAGCTCCATGATGAGATGTTGCAAATATGCCTTGAAATGCAAGAAACTGAGATTGGAGAAATCATCATTGGAGTTAAATATATGATATATGTTATCAATTTCTTACCCGTGACTTGTGAGTAGGATCATCTCATATTAGACAATTGAGGCTAAATCCCATGTTGATACAGATGGGAAGACCATTGTTTTTACAAGAGATAGATTTCAACAGGAACTTTCTGGCTCAAATGTTGAACAAAAGCATTTTTTCTAGTTATTCCAGATTCATATTCATCTCTCAAGGTGAAGTGACTAAATTCAGTGACTAATTTGATCAGTCTATCCAAATTCGAGAAAAAATTGGATATAGAACTTCCCAAATTTTTTATTTTACATGAGACATCAAGTGATCACACATCCCATACTTTGATGAAATGATCAAACATTTGCAGATACTTGCATCAGGAAGAGTGATTCATCAATCTTAAAGGTTGAGGAAGAAGGAATAATCAAAAGGAGAGATATGATATGTGGATCTATAGGTGGCTAAGGTTTTCCTGTGATGTTTACGAATTAACATCCATAAAGCTGGTTGCTTTTCCAATTTTTGGAGGTTTTATTCTAATGGGAAATTCCCTGGTGAGTTAAAGAAACCATGCAGCCTACTTCCATTTAGTAGCATCATATGATTATTGTTATGTAAAAGGTCTACAAGGAAATTCTAAATGCAGCTACAGGTAAGGACTAAACAGTAAAAAGTCTATTGTTGAAAAGCATGCAAAGTTTACCGAATTAACAAGCCTTCTTTCCCTTCTCCAAAACTATCCTAGGTCAACTTGCCTAAGGGAGAAATGTTGTCTATATATGCAATTTAAAGAGATAGGGAGAGAGTTAGAGAACTCATTCTAGAGACAGTGTCTCATTCTCTCATCCACAGAGTATTGACCACCATCACCACTATAGGCAAGATTCCCAATGGGAGCTTGTCACTTATTCATTATGATGTAGACAATTTCCTTTGAAATATGTGATTTGATATTTTTACGTTTTAATTGTAAGACTATTCACTTTTTTCTAAGCATTTATTTATGTAAATATTGATTCCGACTTTTAAAAGAGTGTGAAATAGATGGGTGTGAAGCTTCAAAGAGAAACCAATTTCAAGTGCTTGCACTGTTATACAAACAGTCAGTGAGTTTCTCTATAGCATCTATTTTTGGATGGCATAACTACTAGTGAACTGAATGGTGAGAAGTTAGAACTAGTTCATGAATTCTTTGGCAAAGAGAGAAAGAGGAAGAGGATACAAAAAACTCAGTGAGTTTCTCTATAAGATCTATTTTTGGATGGAAAAACTACTATTGAATTGAATGGTGAGAAGTTAGAACTAGTTCATGAATTTTCTAGCATTGAGAGAAAGAGGAAGAGGAGGAGAGGAGATAAAACAGTTGAAAAGGGCACAGCACAAAGACAGATTTCAGAATAGAGACAAAGACTAGTTAAACCAACAAAGTAAATCTGTAATCTTGTCAGGGAATTGTTATCTCATGTTAGACAAGAAAGGAATTTTTTGTTGTCTCATTTTATACAAGGAAGGAATTTCAAGTTGTTGTAATAGAAGCATAGGTCACTTAAATGTGACCTTGTTCTAGGTTGTGTAGAAGTTTCAAATGAAAGTCTATGTTTTTAAAGCTAACGTCAAGTTTTGGTCCATCCACTCTTTTTCCACTCAGCAATTTTTTTAATCTATGTATTTCAATATTATGTAATTCTACATTTATCTAATCCAAAAAAACACTAATGTATGTATGCCTATCCTCTGAGAAAATTAATCTGTCATATTGCAAGAATATTCATTTTGAATAGATTGTCAGAAGAAGATGTGAAGCAGCGAGTCTAATGATAAGAAAGGTCGTAATATGACCATATCCTAACCTATAAATGAATCTCAATATTCACGTACAATTTGCCTCCTCCTCTGTGTTTGTCATGGATGGGTTAATAGTCTTATTGCGACTTGTGACAATGGTGAAGTCAGATTTTACGTTCTCTGAATTTTCTTTATTTCTTTGCTGTTTTGTTCAAACTCATAAGTTGCAGGAGGTTTATAGGTATCAAGGATTGATGTTACGTGCCAAAGTTGAGGCAAAAAGAGGGAAATTAAGTCTCAGATCAATTTGAAACTGGGAGAGAGCCCACATGGGGCCAAGCAACAAGAGGGGGGAAATACCAAAATAAAGAAGATACATGCAACATAATGTTCCACAATAATGTATACATTTTAAGTTTTAAAAAAGGAAATGAAAGAATGAGAAGCGGAATTCTTAATGACATATCTAGTGAGTTTTGTCAGATATATATGGTAGTAGTGGACTTCTTGTTGTAACTGCTGGGAAAGGTTTACAAGCAAAAAGACAAGGAGATGTTGAAGATGAAATAAAATACTGGATGAAATCAGAAGCAAAATCAAAACTATAGAGGCCCATGCGACAAAATTTATGCAAACTCAAAGACAACCCAAGTTACACAGAAGATGTTAGATGTGAACTTCATCACACTAGTAGAAATAACCCCCCAACGAAAGAGAAGTCACTCTATCAAAGGGCACATAGCAACATCACAACTTAACTTCATATAATCCCTAGTCAAGACAAGTCCATTGATACTTCTTAAACTTGACATGGTCTCTATCTATTATAGTTGTCTCAATATAGCCTTTGTTTTCATAGTTACTGCAATTTACTAACAAAGAACATTTTGTGAAGATCGAGATCTGATTTTGATCAGACAACATCAAGATTTTGATTGTAATTAGAGTAAAAAATATGGTATAACCTTTTGTTACCCTTGAAATACCAAAAGAAACCAGTTTTTCATTCATATTGTTGTCTAGAAGAATGTTAGCAGTCTTAACGTCCCTATAAAATATCTTTGTGGAACAAATCCGCCTGCAAGCATTTGAGTCCTTTACACACACAAAGAGAGTTGGATCAGATGATACGTATGGTTAGGGATTACTTGTCCTTTATAATAACGTTTAAATATAATAGCATTTAAATAAGAAAAAATTATTGTCCGTCAAATCAATGAAAGAGTTACCCTGCGCTGCAGCTAATGCTATTTCGAGCAGGGAGAAAGGCACAATAACTAAAATCATGAACAATATAAATTTTTAACGCCATATATGAACCGACTCCAGGCACAAATAGTAGTCTGAAGATTTTTTCAAGTTTGAAGCTCAACTCCACATAGGCGACGCATGTTTAGTAACCACTTTACTAAAGACAAAGGGTTAATGTCTCATGGTGAATGTAGCAGGTCCTCAAAATCCACTGCATGTCCTTTCCTAATAAAGTGCATTTAAACATAAAGAAAAGGAAATTATAATATGGAGCTACTTAGGGCTATAGTTTGTAAAAAGAAACTTTTCACTTAGATCTAGGCAGGCATAGTTGTGACCAAGTGGCCCACCAAGTGCTCGACCAGTTTGTTTCCATAGCTCCACTACTGCATCTACAATTAGGTGCAAGGCATGCACGAGGCCACCTAACGATCCACCATTTTCAATTTTGGAATGTTTAAGACTATCCTGCTGGAGGGTTCCTCTTCCTCCACCAAGAATCAATGCATAATGGAGTATGGTTATCGCATAATGGAGCATGGCTATCTCATCCAGCGATCTTAGCAAAGGTGGCATAGAAGAGACCTAACAAGGCGGACATTGGAAAACAAATTCATTCTTCGGTCCAGGTTGGGCCTGTTCAAGTAGTTCTATCATGTATGTACAAATACTGGGTTTTGCTAATGCTTTATGAAAGAATGGAATCACCTTACTCACTCATTTAATAATAACCAATGGAATAATTGTCTGCTACAACTGCTGAGACTGGATATGCTTTTGGTTTTGAAACAGAAGAAAGGGTGAAACTGCTCGATCAAGAACTGTCATTGGTTCTATTCCAACTGTATTTGGGAGCGGAAGGGATGTGCACTCAGATGCTTTCGTAGATATCATATCCAGTTTCATATCCATATCCGCCACATGTGAAGTAACCACTTCGGCAGCTATTATCTAGACCATAAGGTAATGTGTCGCATCAGCTCCCTCCAAATATCCAGAAAAAAAAAATCCATGCCATCCTCAGCTGGTTTTAAGTTATCATGATTGGTTTTAAGTTATCCTGATTGACTAAGTACAGTATTAATTGAAGGTCTAGGGCTCTATCTATCTAGTTTGTGCAAGAAAGTTGAACCAGAAATGTAGGTAAAAAGATCAACCACAAAATTTATGCCATGGCTGTCATGTTTGTTAATACTTCACCATTGTTGTTAGTTTACGCAACAATACGAAAGACAGGTAAGAGTTCAAAGAAATTATAGATAATCCAACATTCTAGATTAGATTGTGTAATGATTGAATAACCCAGTTCAAGGGGTTTCAGATGTCTTTAGTTTAGTTTGCAGAGGGACTATTTTACAACAGTTTGTATTTAAACAACGAAATTTAATTTTTTTTGGCAAAACAAAGCTATACATGCAGCAGGCTAACATGCATACATGGAATTTAATTTGACAGGGTGATATTTTTATTTAGCGGACAATGCAATACTTAGTTGTTTTCCAATGGAAATCTGGAGCAAGGATCCTGCGAAGGCACAAGCAGCAACAACCAACAACACCAGGCAGCAACAGCAACAGCAAATTGTAGTAACAGCAATAGCAAATTGCAAGAACAACAAATTCCAGCAACATCAAAATTCAATTCCTGGAGCAACAACAAATTTCAATTCCACAAGAAGGGAAGCATAAAATAAGGATCTAGATGAAGAGGCTAAATAGAAGAGTAATGACAGATTACAGAGATTGTTTCTCAACAGTCTCTTAATGCGCATAGATAATGCATAAGTATTTTGATCAGATCCGATTGTGGAAGATCAAAGATGAAGTGTAGCTGATCTGATTACCGGAGAGCAGAGCTAGGCCGCCTTAATGAGAGCGATTGTGGGAGAGTAGAGTCAGGCAGTGGTGTTAATGACAGATTTGATTTCAAGTAATGACAAATTTGATTATAGCAGTGATGAGAGTAATTGTTAATGACACAAATTGAGTAGAGAGATCTGGATTGAGTAGAGAGATTGATTTCAATTAGCGGGAGTAATGGCTGCGTTTAATGGTCCTGTAGTTAATGACGACAGAGACAGAGATAGAGTACATAGAGTAATCCGGTGAGAGTGACTGTGACGGTGGGTGGATAGCCATGTAGTAAGATGTGGATAGCCAGGTAGGTAGAAGATGACATAGGAAAATTTGGTTGGCGACAGTTGTAGAGGACGACGAATATCTACCGTATCGCCACCAAAAACCCCACAATAAAATGTTTATCAGTTTAATAAGGTTTAAAGAAAACAATAATTTTAATAATCAGCAATTAGGTTATTTGTATTTGTTTTGAACCTTCTAATTAACTTTCGGAATTTTGGCTTTTACAGATCTCGGTGGCATTCGAGAAGCTAGATGTGCCAAAAATGTATTGAGAAAAAACTTACGTAAGTGGAAAAGTTGAAGATTGCATATTTAGTTTTTTATTTTTATTTATAAATCACATTCATTTAAATATTAAAATGGTATGTTTGGAAAGTAAATATTATATATATAATATTTTAAAAAATAATGTTTTTGAAGAAAATTGAAGCATTCTTTATAAAACATTAGATATTAAATGACATTGTTATTCACAATATATATGTGTTTATTTAATAGTTTAATTTTGGGGTGTTTTTTTTTAATGAATATTTAAAATTATATGTTTGGAAAAGAAATATTGTATATAAAATATTTCGAAATCTTTGATTAAAAATGTTTTTAAAAAAAATTAGAAAAAATAAACATTTTTTATTACATATTACACATTAGAAAGATTTTTGTTCATAATAAACAAAGATTAGTTTATGAGGGTAGTGTTTTTTTAAATTTATTGATGAATGTATTTTTTATCAAGGTTAATGAATTTATACGTTTTTTATTATTTTTAAATAAAAATACTTTTTTGTATTTATTTTTTTCTCAGTGAAAGTTTATTTTATATTATTATAGCGAAATTTATATCAAACAATAGTCTTGTTATGATACACCCAAGCATCCTAGTAGGAAAAAAAGACCAAAAGTGTCTCGGGTGCATGCCAAGGCATACGGTGCCATTAGTTATTATCGGAACAAAACTAACAAAAAACCATTGGATACATAGCTTCATGGAGGTGGATTGAGAGGGCATGTTAGTGGCCCAGCAAAGAAATCGGCATGATTGTGCACATGGTAGTCAATATGCTCAACCTGGATCTCTAGTGCTCGGAGGTGGTCGTGACAGTGCCTCAGCTGACGGCGCAGTCTCTCTAGAGCATCTAGAGTCTCATTTTGCAAATGTTGAATTTCATTGATATAGGCAATGAGTATGTTATGATCCTCATACCTTTATTCCCTCATGGTGTCTAGTTTGAGCTGGATTTGCTAAAGTTGAACTGAGATGCCGTCCAGGGTGGCCAGAGCTTCCACTTGCCCAGGTGACTGCGTTGGAGAAAACGCCATGGCAGCCACTGAATGTTGGCTCTTGGTGGATTATGAGTTCGAGCTTCGGTCCCTGTTTGGCCCGCGTGCTTCCATCCCTTGACCAAATCTTCTTTTGCGCGCACAGCCTCAATCACGTGGCATGAGCTTCGCGACCCCGCTCTGGCTTGCCTCCAAGTTAAAACTCCAATTTCCGGCGGGTCGAGTCGTGCATAGTCCAACATTGTTGTCCCTGAAGCCACCACTACCCGTCCAGCCACCTGCTCCCAAACCAACACAAGAGATTGCCACCAAATCGTGGGTGAATTCCTTACTGCTCTTGGAGGCAGAGATGAACCACCGTTCTCTGAAAGATGAAACCGCTAGAAAGCCATGAGGGTCTTTGAGCCTGAACCAACACCGCACAAAGGTCAGCTCCTGTGTCTATGCAATCCCATCCTCCACTACAATCCAGAAGAACCACAAAAGCCACGCATCTGAAAACACCTTTCCGGCACTAGTAAGCCAAACACAATTGTCTTCCTGTCACCCTGCTGCTCCTCCAGCTCCTCGCTTCCAGGATCCCACAGGTCACGGAACCACCATCCCCAAATCCCTGTCTCCCGTGTCTTCCACCACACCTCATGTTGTCAAATCTCAGGCCGAAGCTTGAGAGAGAACGTCGTTGCATAGAGAGAAGTTGCCTCACAAGCATCCACCATTGCCCAAAGCTTTATATTGATTGCCCGCTCGCCCAACCACCTGATAAGCGCACGTCGTCTTCTGCGAGACCTCACATCCCGAGGGCTCATAACATTAAAGCATGGGAGTTAATGACTCATGGTAGCATGTGGCGTCAGGCTTGTCCAGCTCGCGCCACCATCTCCCAGATGTCCATCGAACATGACACCCCCATTAGGGAAAATTTATTTATTTATTATTAATAATAATTAAGTTTTTTTTAATTAATATTTTTTCATTTTTTATATTAAAAAAAATATTATAATTGTTTTATCAAGCATTAAAAGTAATATTTTCCGAAAACTTTTTATTTCAACTTAAAGTGGATGAGGATTGACTTTTTATTTTGACTTTATTATTTTATTTTTCCCAAGTTAAATTTGACCCATAACCTTTTTATACATGGTTAAGGAGGTAAATGTGTGCATTAGTAAGACATTCATAGTATTGCAATATATTTTTTGTTGCAATAGTTTTTCTTGTTATATTTCTATAGGCTCAGGCTATATCAACCACATTAATATTTTTAATATGGTTATACTATTTTATACCATTGTCACAAACCTTGTCTAACTATTTTATATTTATTTGTAAAACTTAAAAATACATTTTGCAGCAGTATCTCAATTTTATTGGTAAAAATATAATGATTAATGCAATGTGTTTTTTAAAACTCTATTAATCAATTTTTTAAAATATATAATTAGAAATTAAATATTTTTCAACATTAATTTAAATCTATTTTCATTTTTTATTTATTAATATTTTCTTGAAAGATAAATAATTTAATTAAAGTTTACAGTTTAAAAGGACTTTCATGTCCTCTCCCTCACATTGAGTGAACAATGTTTTCCCTCACCCTTAAAAAGAAAGGTTGAAAGTCGTTAATATCATTGATGGTAAAGTTGTCTATAAAATTGTTGTGCACGCAAAAATCTCAAAAACCTCTTCGCCCACTATATTTATATTTATACAGATTTTGTGTCCTAGCCGGATGATAGTAGCAGGGGCCATATTTTTTTTTCATTAAACGAGCTAGTATATCACCAACAGGCATCTCATTCCAGGCAAACTTGTCCTACAACAAGCCATATGGATTCCGACCTTTAAATCAAATAACAAAGATTTATCTAGATTCAGGAACGACACGGGTTTGTATCGGGTTTGCAACGACACTGGTTAGTCATGAGATTTTGAATGATATTTGGTGAACCATCAACAGGAACAAGAACAGCAAAGGCACAGGAACAGTGAAGGCACGAACAGGAGCAACGAAGGAACGAAGGCACCGTGAACAGAGAAGGCACGAAGGCACAGTGAACATCGTAACCCACGGTGAATGGTAGGAAGAAGAGGCGGAGTGAAATCTTGAATCCCAAGATGGAAAACCACTCAATAGTAAATGTTAAAAATGGCAAGGAAATCTCAGATTTTGTGGAAACAAATCATTTGGGCGAAGTCAAAATTGCTTCTACTGACAAAACATGAAAATGGATTTGGGTAACTACAAAACAATATCAAGGTATTTTAAAATGCAGACTTGCCCACTTTAAATCGGAAAAAAGAAGAAGAAAATGGATCTAGAAAAAAAAAAAAAAAAAAAAGAGCACCAAAAATAAAGAAGATTCAATCATGTACAATCCCACAACTACAAATCTTACTTGGTAATCAGATCTCTATGTCTAAGAATTGATGAAAGCTAGGGAAAGACTAGAAATTTTAGAAGCCAATGAACAGGAAAGAGACCGCAAACATTCAGAGATCACACATGCAAATCAATGTTTAATGGAATGTAATAGAATTATGAAAGAGAAGGTAACAATGTTACAAGATGTTGTAGAGGCAGGAAAACGAGAATGGGAAAACATGAAGGCGGCATGGAAAAGCAGGAATGACGCAATGGCAGCAAACAAAGATGTGATCATCTCTAAAAAAACTCAGGTAGATACACAAATGGGTCAGCAAACAGTCCTTTCCGAAATCAAAACTAGGGTTGAGGACACCAATGATCACAAGATAGAGGAAAAAGAAGATGTAAGTTCTCGTAGAGCATAAGAAAGAGAACATAAAGCAAGAAAAGAGAGAGAAACAAACTGTATTATCAGGGGAATAAGAGACTATGGAAAGAATGAAAGCACTTTCAATTTGACAAGGGACTTTTTGAGAGAGAAATTACAGTGGAGAGGGAAAATTTGTCAAGCAAGGAGGGTGGGAAAGATATGTGAGGAAAGACCTCGACCTATAAAATTCATCATGGCAAGTGTGCAAGAGAAACATCATCTCTTAAGAAAAAAGAAACACTTGAAAGGCTCACACTTCTTCCTAGATGAAGATTTAACTAACAAGCATCAAGAAGAGAGAAGAGAAGAAGTGGAGAAAGTTAGAGCAGCAAGAAACGAAGGGAAAAGAGCATGGTTGTACAATGGTAAAGCGGTTATTGCAGTGTTTGGGCCTCATGGAAAAATAGGGCAGCAAGTTGACAATGAACAAAAAATAGGTAATTCTATAATAGGGAGGAAAACAACAGGATCAACATGGATGAAAAGGGGTGAACACTCAAATTCGAGTCTTGTGTGCCAAACCACGTAACAACCAAATCCTACCCAAGTCTACCTAAGCCTAGTTTGTTGGAACTGTAGAGGTTACCCTTGGAGGAGGGGACCTGGGATAGGGCCTATTGCAGAAGGTAGAGACATAATTTGTCTCACAGAAACTCATGAACATGAAGGTTGAAAAACTCCTATGTTTGACGGATATTTGAAGTTAACAATTTGGAACGAGGCAGCAGAAAATGGAAAAGGGTATGGAGGAATACTAGTTTTAGTTAAATAAAAAGAAGGTCGTCACATTCAGTTAGTGAAAGAAGATACAAATAAGCAATATTTATGGTTCAACATAACAGAGAATGAGAACGACATAAGAATTGCAGCATGTTATTTTGCACCTCAAGTATCAAAAACTTACAAAAATAAGGGACTGGACAACAAAGATCTGTATGCAGCTTTAAAGCAAGATATTGTTGCATATTCTCAATAGAGAGAAGTTCTTTTGGGAGATTTGAATGCTAGAACATCAAAGATACAAGCTAGTATTCTTTGCTGCAAAGAGGATCATAATCCTATCTGGCTCATTGAAGAGGAGAATTCTCGATGGGTGAGATGTTCAGAAGATGAAAAAGTTAGTAATCATTTTGGAGAGGAGTTGCTTAAGTTGTGTGGTGCTTTCAACTTAATTATCTGCAATGGTCTAGAGAGATGGAAAAATTCTAGGAACTTCACTTTCAACACATACAATGGGGCAAGTGTAGTTGACTATGTTATTGGGTCACAAAGCCTAATAGAAAGAATAGATGAATTTAATATTGGAGAGCATATTTGGGACTTAAAATCATATCATAACCCAATTTATATAAAGCTATCCTAGTTAGAAGAAAGATAGAAAAGGAGGAAACCCTAGTTTATCAGTGATATTATATGGGTGTGAATTGTGGGCTAGCAGCATCTCTATTTCAAAATGGAAACAAATTGAAAAAATTCAAAAACGCTTGATCATGAGCAAGTTCAAAATAAAAAGTTCGGTTCCCTATGAGATAATGTTGAGTGAAACAGGGGCAACACCCATTGAAGAAATTGCCATGGTGCGTCTTATATAAGGTACCTAAATAGAATGGATCAAATGGGAGAAGGTAGATGGCCGAAAGTTATCTTCAATGAAGGTATGAGTGAAAGAAAGAAATCACAGATGAGACAAAACAACAAACGGATGCAAAAATGGAATATTTACCTGAATGCATGTCCCACAAATAGCAAGGAGTTAAAGAATTTTGTGTTGGAGAATTTTTGTAAGGGTATATGGGGAAAAGAGTTGGGTAGAAAGAAGAAGTATTATGTTCAGGAATTCAACCCCACTTGTGATCTCCAACAAAAGGAATACATTGGAGCTAGCATTCTGTGGAGGGCAAAGGTTCTTATTGCTCAAATAAGAACTAACTCACATCAACTTCGGTGTGAAACGGGGCGGTGGAAGAGACCTAAAGAAGCTTGGGGAGAAAGGATATGTACTTTTTGCACTTCTGGGGCAGTGGAATTAGAAAAACATTTCATTCTGGAATGTGACTCTTTCAGAGAAATCAGGGACAATTACCGCAGTATGTTAGCATCAATTCTGTGGCATTGTCTTTTCAGTGATGGAACTGTTAGAAGGGTGGGTTAGCTCATCATCAATTTCATTAAGAAAAGGATTGAATTACAAAAGGAAAAAAACAAGGAATTTTGTGGTCCCATAGACTATTTTTAGTCTCGTGGACATTAAAATATCATTCATTCATTCATTCACAATTAGATCTACTTTGTCTGAAATAAGCATTCAAGGGTTCTTCCTCTGTTGTAATGGCTGCTGCAGGTGCAAACTCTTTCATCAATCCAAAGTGGGGCAATTTGATTTCCATGGAGAGTGTGCAAGAGCTTGTCAAAAATCATGCCCACTCACATGAATTTGTTCCCGGCTGATACATCACGTGTCTCATGAAGAGAGGCCCACAACGTCCTCATAACTTTTTTCTCTACGAACTATAATTCCTGTCATCGACATGAATAAGTTGAGCATCTTACCTGGACAAGATGATCATAGATGGCAAGAAATGTTGAGGCTTTCCATGGCTTGCCAAGATTGGGGTTTCTTCCAGGTATGCAATTGCCATAAAAAAACCAGGTTGTAGGTTGTATATTATCAATGGGGAGATATTATTAATCTTAGTGATATTTATTTAGATTGTAAAATTTTAAATATTTTATAAATTGGATTAATTGGATCTAGGCTAACTATTTATCTTCACTACTATCCATCCTATAATATTGTATCATTATATTTATAGGGATTGATCACAGGTTTAGATCTCTGCAAAGATTGATCACATGGGACTGCCTTCTAAAGAAGGGGTTTACCGGGCCTGGCATATGTTCCCTCTGCAGGGTTGCGGCGGAAGATTTCCTCCGTCTTCTCATCCACTACACTTTCACTAGGGAGATTTGGGAGTGGGTGAATTCACTTCAGGGCATACAGATTATAGTTTATTTATTCTCGGTAACCAATTGGATTTTCTCTTGGGAAAGCTAAAATCAGGTTTATAGAGCAGTCTCTCTACATTTTTTGGGTGTTTGGCAGGCTCTTAATGAATGCATTTTTTAAGGATCTTTCCCAAATGCATTGATGTCTTCCCTCCATATCGTTTCACACTTTATGGAGACTAGACTATGGGTTCCCAAGGCGTCCTCTCGAACATTATTTTCGCCTATCTGGATAATATTTATCCTATCTGTTATTTTGATGGGGCTTTTTCTGGTGGGTGTTGTGGGTGTAGATTCTCATTTTATATAGACCATTCTATAGCTTTCCGCTTACCAACAACAATCGAGCTGAGATGTTGGGGTTATGGATGCTTTACAGGTGGCCCAGTGGCTCTGTTTTGATAGCATTCGCATGGTCGGTGATTCTATAACTACTATCTGATGGATTCAAAGTAGTTTCGTTGTTCAAACTCCAACTCTTCATAATTGGATGCAGCGCAATTTAGTCCTTAAGACTCTATTCTCAGAGGTCAACTTCCAACACATTTACAGAGAACAAAATTATGAAGCTGATTCTCTCTCAAAGCGAGCTCTGTCTCTTCGTCCCGGATTTATGCACTTTGAAAAGGTTGTGGATGGTACCATTCATAGCCAGCTCTTTTGTAATTTTCTAAGCTTTCTCGGTATCTTCCAGGTCATATTGCCTTATTTATTTTTCTCCACTCGTTCTGCCCCTGCTGTTTTTTATGGGACCTCCAATGGTATGCAAAGGGGTCAACCATGACTCCCTTTTTGGCCTTTTTCTTCTATTTTCTTCATGTCTGGAAACAACCCTCTCTTTGGGTAGTTGGAAATCATTTTATGGATTGCATACGTCAGAATATTCATGGTAATGTGATTTAGTGTTGGAAATATTGTCATTGATGGCAATGGAGGCAGCAAAGATAGAGACAGACAAAGAAGGCCGCAAATGCAAAGAGAGGCAGAGCCGTTATCACAAGAAGAGGCAGAGGTCGAGTAGCAGAAGCAGCTAAGGTAGAGACAGAGGCAGCGAATATAGAGGCAGAGCCATTATATCAGAGGTAGAGGCAGAGGCAGATCCGTTATCACAAGAAGAGGCAGAGCCATTTTTTAATTCCGAGAATCGCTACCCCAGCTGGACGATACATAAACACAATTCCGGGAATCGTATAACCCAAAGTGGCAAGTATGTATATATATATAGATATATATATATATATATATATATATATATATATATATATATATAAATATACAAACAAATTCCGAGAATCATCTCCCCCGCTAGAAGATACACTAAGATTGGAGCAGCAAAGTATATATATATAAATCTCATTCCGGGAATCGTTACCCACGCTGGATTATATATGCAGCGCATTACATATATTGCGCCTTATGCACAAAGGTTCAAATCATATATATTAAACTATATAGAGCGCTTTATTATCAAAACCAAAGTACCATAAGGTGGGACCCTTTCCAATCGCATCGGAGAAAGGATTGGCAGCGGAACATATCGACAAGAGTTCCGATAGAGTTTCGGACCCGATGGGTGTATGAATTATGATTCAAACGTATTTGAAGTCCAGCATAATCGCATCAGATTAGTCTAATCACATCGGAGATTATAAGGGCAGTGGAACATATAAACAGAAAATTGCGATTGCGATGAAGCCCGGACCCGATGGGTTTATAAAACATAATGGATATGTGTCGGAACATGCAACCAAAGAATTATGATTGCGATGAAGCTCGGATAATATAAACAAAGGTTCAAAGCATAAATATATATATGTATGAATGGATCTCTTTATGATAAACAAATAACCAAAGTACCATAAGGTGGGACCAAATCGCATTGGAGAAAAACAAAGCAACGGAACATGCAAACAGGAAGTTGCGATTGCGATTGAAGTTCGGACCCGATAGACTTATAAACTATGATTTATACAGGCTTAAGTTCCACGTCAAAGCAAATCCTTCATCGCATCGGAAAAATTGAGTGAACAGTGCCTAATCGCATCGGAGAAGGAGCAGGACATCCGAGCATGACAATAAAGGATTGCGATTGTGATTGAGTTCCGAACCCGATGGGTCTATAAATCATGTTTAATATGTGTTTGAGTTTAAGTTCCAATCGCATCGGCAAAATGCACTTAACAGTGGTCAATCGCATCGGAATTAAATTAGGGCAGCGGGACTTTCAACTAAAATTTGTGATTGCGATTGATCACAGTCGGAGTAATCGCATCGCATCAAGTCAATCGCATCGGAGTGAAAGCAGGGCAGCGAGACTTGCAACTAAAAGTTGTGATTGCGATCAATCGCAATTGGAAGAAGTCGAGGAGTAGAATATCACATCGAATAACGTGGCAGGTGGGCCCGAAAGGGATTTTATATGTTTAAATAGGTTTTATTATTACACTGAGAGTTGATTGAAGTCATATTAAAAAGGAATTTTGTATTGAAATGTGCCGCGTGGTTTGTGGACCCACGGGCCTCGGCTTAAGGTGGAGGGCGATTATTAATATAATACAATTGCGATGTGTGCAATTGTATCGAGCCATAAAACAAAGGTCGTGGTGTATGTATGTTCCGCTTGCAGAACTCACCACAGCAACAAGACACTTGCTATATGAAAAGCGTTGGAATTTGCCCATATTTAAAGTCAGCAGTTACATATATATACAAAATGCACTGATATAAAAAGCACAGTTACATGTATGCATAAGTTACACCATAGTAGAGGGCAGACGAACAAACAGAGTTGAAAAGAGATAAAACACAGTCACAGAAAAGACAGACACAGTCAAAGAAAAGACAAATTCGCAGCGAGCCAAAAGACTAAATTAGTTGAGCTGGAGTTCTCATTGTAATTTGATTGTAAATGTTTTAATTGATTTTTATTGTTTGTGATGCATTGGCAAGTCTCCGGAAGAGAAAAAATATCCCAGTGTAACGTTAAATTGATACCTACAGTTATATTTATTGAATGAGCAGATAAAAGGAATGAGAAGACAGAAGCCAAAGAGTCATGATTGTTCACTCCAAATTATTTATGAAATACAAACAGTCATGTGAGGAACTCTATATATAATATCAATTGGATATGCATAAAAGAGGTTAGAGAGAGAAATATAGAGAATGCAGAATATAGAAAAGTGAGGAAGAGAAGATTAAGAAAAGAAGAGCAGAAAGAGATGCTACAGAATAGAGATGATATCTGAGGTAAATCAGCAAACATTCAGTTTGATAAATTTAGGAAGTTGGAGCTTCCCTATCAAGTTTCAACTTGATAGTTGTCAGTTGTAGCTGACTGAGGTTGGAGCCTCCTGTAGGTTGGTGCCTACAGAAAATTGAAGGGAGTTGGTGCTTCCTTGCAAGTTGTAGCTTGCAGAATTGAGGTTGGATCCTTCTGTAGGTTGGTGCCTGCAGAAAAACAGTGGTGAGAGGGAGTTGGAGCTTGCCTTTGCATCACAACAATAATAAGATGTGGTTTTCTCCCTTTATGGGTTTCCACTTATATCTGGTGTCTCTGTGCATGATGTTTATGTGTTGATATGATTTATAATATCTGCTTAATACCTGCTGCTCTCATATTAAGTCTATTGTTATATTATATTAATACTTGCTGCTCACATTCTAAGATTTCTCACATATTAAGTTGGACATAAATGAAGGTGTAAATAAGGTTTAATGAAAAAATTTTAAAAGACGATGAATGTGTTAAACTGATTCACCCCCCCCCCCCCCTCTCAGTTTAACTAAGGGTTCAACAATTGGTATCAGAGCGGGTTCCTTTGTACCAGTTTAACAACTGAAAGGAGATTCTAGGTTCTCAGGATGGATAGTAAAGAAGTATGCTCAACCAATAAAGCCCCTTTCTTTACGGGTGCAAATTATGCCTTCTGGAAAATCAGAATGAGGACATACATAATGTCTCTAGGAATAGAAATTTGGGATGCTGTGGAATTAGGATATGCCCCGAAGGAAACTGCCTCAGAGAAAGAAGCCAAACAAGACTTTGTAGCTAACGCAAAATCCATGAATGCCATATTAAATTGATTGTGTGAAGCAAAGTTTATCAAAGTAATGCATAAAAACACTGCCAAAGAAATGTGGGATACTCTGGAGAATATCCATGAGGGAGACAAGAAGGTAAAGACTGCTAAAATTCAAGTCTATAGAGCCCAGTTTGAGAAATTAACAATGAATGATGATGAAGATATAGCTAACTTCTTTCTAAGGGTTGCAGAAATAGTAAATAACATGAAGGCTCTAGGAGAAAACATAAAAGAAGTTGTAATTGTACAAAATATTCTAAGATATCTTCCACCTAGGTTTAATCCCAAGGTGTCTGCTATAGAAGAAACAGCTAATTGGGAGACCTTGACCATGAACCAGCTACTTGGAAATCTAACAGCATATGAAATGAGGCTCCCATAGAAGAAGCCAAGTTCGAGGGAGGATGCCTTTAAAACAGAAAAGAAGAAAGAAGAAGAGGAAGAAATATGCTCTTGTTCGGATGAAGAAGAAGCAAAAATTTTCAAGAAACTGGATAGATGTTCAGGTAAATACAAAGGTAAACTTCCTTTCAAATGCTTTAACTGTGGAAGAGTTGGACACTATGCTGCTAAGTGTCCTCACAAGAAAGTAAGGAATCAGGCTTAAGAGTCAGAGAAAAATACATCAAAGAACTGGCAGAAAGGAAAGAAGTTCAGCAGAAAATCCTTCTATGCTCAACAAGACAGCAATACATCTGAAGACCCAGATGAACTCACAAGTGAAGATGGAACCTATGAATTTTTATTGATGGCTATAGAAGAATTTGAAGGTCTCCTGCTAGAAGATGAAGAAGAAGAAGGTGAAGTCGACCTTGAGGGGGAGCTAAGAAGTGCTCTAGAAGAGATTGATAGACTCAAGCTGAAATGCAGAAAACAAAAGCAAATTCTCCTCATTTTTTTCCGAGAAGAACAGAATTCAGAAGTCCTCATGCAGCTGAAGTAGAACTTGAAGAAGCCAAGAAGATAGAAGACATGTTACTTCAGCAAATCAAGTATAAAACCCGAGAATAAGAGAATTTGGAAGAAGAAGTAGTATGTCTCAAGAAGAAACTAGAAAATGCTCAAAGGAAAGTGGTTATAAGCTCTTCTCAAACAACAAGCTCTAGTAAGTTGAATGAAATTCTGGTTGCTCAAAGATCCCCTATGATAAAAACTGGAATAGGCTATGAAGGAGAATCAAGTAAAAGCAAAGAAAAAGAAAACAGAGGGATTATTTTTGTAAAAGCAAAGAAGAATGATGAAGCAACTCAAACAATTCCCACAAAAGAAGAAACATGTAATGAGGAAGACATAGATCAGAAGAAACCTCTAATAACAAAGAAGGCAATAAATACTAAGACAACAGAGAAAGGGACACATGTCTCTGAATATGTCAAATTCGGAAGCCATCAAAGGAGATTCTTCCCTCCTATGAAGAATGCCACCTGTTATGTCTACCACAAGCTAGGACACATTGCTGCATATTGCCATGCAAGGAGGAGTAATTCAAACCAACAAAAGATGCAAACATTGAAGAGACTGCCTCAAGCAAACAAATGGAAGAGACAACCTTACATCAGGTATGCAAATTTTTTCTATGGTTACTGTTTTTATTGTAAGGAATTTGGTCATAAAATCATTGAGTGTAGAAATTATGGACAAAGATAGATGTTTAACACCTCAAGGAAGTTTATGAATCAAATAAATTTTGTTCATACTCATAATTCTACAAAA
This sequence comes from Pinus albicaulis, assembly GCA_034641835.2. Classification (NCBI taxonomy): domain Eukaryota; kingdom Viridiplantae; phylum Streptophyta; class Pinopsida; order Pinales; family Pinaceae; genus Pinus; species Pinus albicaulis. The sequence continues at coordinate 1,210,254,778 of CM076572.1, read as the reverse complement.
ATTATGATCAAATGTTGTGTATGCAATCAAGTTGGACATATACCTTCCAAATGTCCTCTAATAAGATGTAATTCATCACCTCACAAAATATACCAAACAAAAGGGTGCCTCCAGTGGATAAAGAAGGTGAATAAATGTGACTTGGCTCTAACTGCTCAAGATTTGAAAAGTCAATGGTATTTGGACAGTGGCTACTCTAAACACATGACAGGAGACAAAAGCAAGTTTATAACTCTTGATGAAAAGAAATCTGGCAATTTTACTTTTGGAAATGATAAATCAGGTAAGATCAAGGGAAAAGGCTTTGTCAGCATAGAAAATGGCAGAGGAAAGGCCCAAGATGTACTATTTGTAGATGGGTTGAAAGCAAATTTACTAAGTGTCAGTCAGATGTGTGACAAAGGCTGTGAAGTTCTTTTTAGAGCACAATATTGTGAAGTCAGATCAAGCACCACAGGTAAGACTCTGCTCAAAGGAGTTCAAACAGAGAGTAATGTTTACATTGTGAAAGAGGAAGATGAAGCATTTCATCTTATCAAACTAGAAGAGTCATGGTTATGGCATAAAAGGTTGGGACATCTCAGCTTCGATCACATAATCAGACTAAGCAAGAAGAAAGCTGTCAGAGACATGCCAGAAATAAAGAGGCTTTCTAATACCATATGCAAATCATGTCAATTAGGCAAACAGAATCGCACATCCTTCAAGGCCAAAGATGAGTTATCAACAAGAAGACCTCTACAACTTGTGCACATGGACCTGTGCAGACCTGCAAGAACTAAAACTCCAAGTGGAGAATCCTACTTCATGCTGATAATAGATGACTTCCCCAGAATGACATGGGTTGCATTTCTCAAGAATAAATCAAAAGCTCTAGAAAAATTTAAGATCTTCAAAGCATTAGCAGAAAATCAAACATGATGTAAGCTGAAATGCATCAGATTAGATAGAGGAGGTGAATTCACAGATTATGACTTTGCTGACCTATGCAATGAACATGGGATAAAGCAACAATTTACTATTGCAGGAACACCTCAGCAAAATGGAGTAGCAGAGAGACAAAACAGGTTTGTACAGCAAATAGCCAGAGCCATGATGCATGAAAGTAATATTGCTCAGACCTTCTGGGCAGAAGTAGTACACATAGCGATGCATATCCTTAATAAAGCTCACTTAAGGCCAAGCAGTGACAAGACTCCCTATGAACTATGGCATGGGAAACTAGCTTCAATCAAACATTTTAGAATCTTTGGAAGCAAGTGTTACATAAAGAATAATGATGAAAATCTTGGGAAATTTGATGCAAGAGCAGATGAAGGGATATTTCTAGGATATGCATCCAAAAGTAAAGGATACAGATGCTACAACAAGACTCTTCGAAAAATAGTAGAAAGAATTGATGTGAGATTTGATGAAGAACTTCCAAACAATACAAGAGATACAGACTGCTGCAGTTCGTCAGACAACCATGAAGAAGAAAACCAAGATGATGAGGAAACAAGAAAGACAACAGAAGATACAGAGTTGATTTCTAAAGCTTCCTCAAGATATACTCAGAAGAACCATCCTGAAGATCAGATCATTGGAGACAAGAGAGTAGGGGTCCAAACAAGAAGGCAGCTAACAGAACAAACTGAAGAGGTATACATAGCCATGTTGTCACAAATAGAGCCAAAGAAAATTAAAGATGCCAACAAGGACAAGTCTTAGGTAAATGCTATGAATGAAGAATTGGACCAAATTGAGAAAAACAATACCTGGGAATTAGTTCCTAGACCCATTGAGAAAAATGTCATAGGCTCAAAATGGGTATTCAAAAACAAAATGAATGAGCAAGGACAAGTAATCATGAATAAAGCCAAACTGGTCTGCAAAGGATATTCACAAATCGAAGGACTTGATTACGATGAAACATTTGCCCCTGTAGCTAGAATGGAAGCCATCAGAATGTTTCTGGCCTTTGCTTGCTACCAATACTTCAAAGTATATCAAATGGATGTAAAATCTGCATTTCTGAATGGAGACTTAGAAGAAGAAGTCTACATGGAACAACCAGAAGGCTTCTCATTGACAGACAAAGAAGACTATGTGTGCAGACTGAAGAAGGCTATATATGGACTGAAACAGGTTCCTCGTGCTTGGTACTCAAGACTGGATAAATATTTGCAAAAACAAGGCTTTAAGAGAGGCGGAGTAGACAGCAATCTATACATAAAAGCCCATGAAAATTAACTCCTGATTGTTGTGGTATATGTTGATGACATTATGTTTGGAAGCAACAGATAAGAACTAGCAAAATGGTTTGATGATGAGATGAAAACAGAGTTTGAGATGTCCATGATTGGAGAACTCAGTTTCTACTTAGGACTTCAAATTTAGCAAAAGAACACAGGCACATTCATCTCACAGGAAAAATACTTAATTTAAATGTTGAAAAAGTTCAAAATGGAGGACTGCAAACCTGTGTCAACTCCCATGATCACGGGATGCAAGCTGTGTGCTGATGATGGGTCTGCAGATATAGATCAAAAACTCTACATATCCATGATAGGAAGTTTGTTGTATCTGACAGCATCAAGACCAGACATCATGCTAGCAGTAGGACTAGTGGCTAGATATCAAGCAGCACCTAAATAATACCATCTTCTGGCAGTCAAAAGAATATTTAGATATCTACAAGGAACAGCACAGTATGGACTTTTGTAACATAAAGGCAAAAACTTCACTTTGACAGCATACACAGATGCAGATTGGGCCAACTATGTGGATGACAGGAAAAGCACAAGTGGAGGTGCTTTCTATCTAGGAGAAAGTTTGGTGGCATGGTTAAGCAAGAAACAAACATCTATCTCTCTGTCTACAGTAGAAGCAAAATATATAGCAGCAGCAGCATGTTGTACACAAGTCATGTGGATGAAGAAAACTCTCCAAGACATGAAGGTAAGCATTGATGAACCTATCTCAATCAAATGTGATAATACAAGTGCTATAAGTATATCTAAAAATCTTGTGCTTCACTCAAAAACTAAACATATCCCAATCAAGTATCATTTTCTCCGAGAACAAGTGGCTCAGAAGATAGTAAAACTGAAGTATGTACCAACAAAAGAACAGACAGTAGATATATTTACTAAACCCCTTGCCAAAGAACCATTTGAATACTTGAGAGACAGATTAGGGGTAGTATATGTAGATGCTACTCTCTAATATGAAGAGAAAGCACAGTTTTAGGGGGAGAACAGAAACGAGAATATCATTCCCAGGGGAGATCAACCAGCAAGGGAAGCATGAAAACAGGTCCTCAGGATCAAAAGGATTATGGCAATAATACATTCAGCAAAAAGGAATCAATAAAAAGGAAAAAGGGTCAGTGGTGCAGTGGAAGAGTGATGAACCCGACGTAAACCGAACACGGAAGAGTAGTGAACCCGATGTGAATCTAATCCAACAGTTGAAGCAGCAGCGTACGAAATCAGAAAATTCTAGATAGAGAAAATGCACGAAATATTGAAAAAGAATAAAATCACAGGATTAAAGAATAGAAGCTACACTAAGAATTCGAACCCCTTGCCATTGATGTCAAAGGGGGAGGAAGAGCAAGCAACAGGAGGAAGAGCAGGCAAACAGAGAAAGTGTATTGCCATAGAGGAAGTGTATTACCATCAATGCCAAAGGGGGAGACTGTTGGAAATATTGTCATTGATGGCAATGGAGGCAACAAAGATAGAGACAGACAAAGAAGGCAGCAGATGCAAAGATAGGCAGTAGCCGTTATCACAAGCAGAGAGACAAAGCAAAGGAGCGAAGGCAATTAAGGCAACAATAGAGATTAAATAACAGAGGCGCAGCCGTTACATCGAAGCGGGAGGCATGGGGGCAGCAGTCACAAACACGCGCAGGCAGAGCCATTTTTTTAATTCCGAGAATCGCTACCCCAGCTGGACGATACATAAACACAATTCCGGGAATCGTATAACCCAAAGCGGCAAGTATATATATATATACAAACAAATTCCGAGAATCATCTCCCCCACTGGAAGATACACTAAAGATTATATATATATATATATATATATATATATATATATATATATATATATATATATATATATACAAACAAATTCCGAGAATCATCTCCCCCGCTGGAAGATACACTAAAGATTGGAGCAGCAAAGTATATATATATAAATCTCATTCCGGGAATCGTTACCCACGCTGGAGTATATATGCAGCGCATTACATATATTGCGCCTTATGCACCAAGGTTCAAAGCATATATATTAAACTATATGAAGTGCTTTATTATCAGAACCAAAGTACCATAAGGTGGGACCCTTTCCAATCGCATCAGAGAAAGGATTGGCAGCGGAACATATCGACAAGAGTTCCGATTGAGTTCCGGACCCGATGGGTGTATGAATTATGATTCAAACGTATTTGAAGTCCAGCATAATCACATCGGAGATTATAAGGGCAGCGGAACATATAAACAGAAAATTGTGATTGTGATGAAGCCTGGACCCGACGGGTTTATAAAACATAATAGATATGTGTCGGAACATGCAACCAAAGAATTGCGATTGCGATGAAGCTCGAATAATATAAACAAAGGTTCAAAGCATAAATATATATATGTATGAATGGATCTCTTTATGATAAACAAATAACCAAAGTACCATAATGCAAAGAGACAAACAAAGAAGGCCGCAAATGCAAAGAGAGGCAGAGCCGTTATCACAAGCAGAGGCAGAGGTCGAGCAGCAAAAGCAGCTGAGGCAGAGACAGAGGCAGCTAATATAGAGGCAGAGCCATTATATCAGAGGCAGAGGCAGAGGCAGATCCGTTATCACAAGCAGAGGCAGAGCCATTTTTTAATTCCGAGAATCGCTACCCCAGCTGGACGATACATAAACACAATTCCAGGAATCATATAACCCAAAGTAGCAAGTATATATATATATATACAAACAAATTCTGAGAATCATCTCCCCCGCTGGAAGATACACTAAAGATTGGAGCAGCAAAGTATATATATATATATAAATCTCATTCCGGGAATCGTTACCCACGCTGGAGTATATATGCAGCGCATTACATATATTGTGCCTTATGCACAAAGGTTCAAATCATATATATTAAACTATATGGAGCGCTTTATTATCATAACCAAAGTACCATAAGGTGGGACCCTTTCCAATCGCATCGAAGAAAGGATTGGCAGCGAAACATATCAACAAGAGTTCTGATAGAGTTCCGGACCTGATGGGTGTATGAATTATGATTCAAACATATTTGAAGTCCAACATAATCGCATCAGATCAGTCTAATCGCATCGTAGATTATAAGGGCAGTGGAACATATAAACAGAAAATTGTGATTGCGATGAAGCCCGGACCTGATGGGTTTATAAAACATAATGGATATGTGTTGGAACATGCAACCAAATAATTGTGATTGCGATGAAGCTCGGATAATATAAACAAAGGTTCAAAGCATAAATATATATATGTATGAATGGATCTCTTTATGATAAACAAATAACCAAAGTACCATAAGGTGGGACCAAATCGCATCGGAGAAAAACAAAGCAGCGGAACATGCAAACAGGAAGTTGCGATTGCGATTGAAATTCGGACCTGGTAGACTTATAAACTATGATTTATATAGGCTTAAGTTCCACGTCAAAGCAAATCCTTCATCGCATCGTAAAAATTGAGTGAACAGTGCGTAATCGCATCGGAGAAGGATCAGGACATCGGAGCATGACAATAAAGGATTGTGATTGCGATTGAGTTCCAAACCCGATGGGTCTATAAATCATGTTTAATATGTGTTTGAGTTTCAATTCCAATCGCATCGGCAAAATTCACTTAACAGTGGTCAATCGCATCGGAATGAAAGTAGGGCAGCGGGACTTGCAACTAAAAGTTGTGATTGCTATTGATCACAGTCGGAGTAATCGCATCGCATCAAGTCAATCACATCGGAGTGAAAGCAGGGCAGCGGGACTTGCAACTAAAAGTTGCAATTGCGATCAATCACAATCGGAAGAAGTCGAGGAGTAGCATATCGCATCGGATAACGTGGCAGGTGGGCCCGAAAGGGATTTTATATGTTTAAACAGGTTTTATTATTACACCGAGAGTTGATTGAAGTCATATTAAAAAGGAATTTTGTATTGAAATGTGCCGCGTGGTCTGTGGACCCACGGGCCTCGGCTTAAGGTGGAGGGCGATTATTAATATAATACAATTGCGATGTGTGCAATTGTATTGGGCCATAAAACAAAGGTTGTGGTGTATGTATGTTCCGCTTGCAGAACTCACCACAGCAACAAGACACTTGTTGTATGAAAAGCGTTGGAATTTTCCCAGATTTAAAGTCAGCAGTTACATATATATACAAAATGCACTGATATAAAAAGCACAGTTACATGTATGCAGCAGTTACACCATAGCAGAGGGCAGACGAACAAACAGAGCTGAAAAGAGATAAAACACAGTCACAGAAAGACAAACACAGTCAAAGAAAAGACAAATGCGCAGCGAGCCAAAAGACTAAATGAGTTGAGCTGGAGTTCTAATTTGATTGTAAATGTTTTAATTGATTTTTATTATTTTTGATGCATTGGCAAGTCTCTGGAAGAGAACAAATATCCCACTGTAATGTTAAATTGATACCTACAATTATATTTATTGAATGAGCAGATAAAAGGAATGAGAAGATAGAAGCCAAAGAGTCATGACTGTTCACTCCAAATTCTTTGTGAAATACAAATAGTCATGTGAGGAACTCTATATATAATATCAACTGGATATGCATAAGAGAGGTTAGAGAGAGAAAATATAGAGAATGCAGAGTATAGAAGAGTTAGGAAGAGAAGATTAAGAAAAGAAGAGCAGAAAGAGATGCTACAGAACAGAGATGATATCTGAGGTAAATCAGCAAACATTTAGTTTGATAAATTGAGGAAGTTGGAGCTTCCCTATCAAGTTGCAGCTTGATAGCTATCAGTTGTAGCTGACTGAGGTTGGAGCCTCCTGTAGGTTGGTGCCTGCAGAAAATTGAAGGGAGTTGGTGCTTCCTTGCAAGTTGTAGCTTGCAGAACTGAGGTAGGAGCCTCCTGTAGGTTGGTGCCTGCAGAAAAACAGTGGTGAGAGGGAGTTGGAGCTTGCCTTTGCATCACAACAATAATAAGATGTGGTTTTCTCCCTTTATGGGTTTCCACTTATATCTGGTGTCTCTGTGTATGATGTTTATGTGTTGATCTGATTTATATCATCTGCTTAATACCTGCTGCTCTCATATTAAGTCTACTATTATATTATATTAATACTTGCTGCTCACATTCTAAGATTTCTCACATATTAAGTTGGACATAAATGAAGGTGTAAATAAGGTTTAATGAAAAAATTTTAAAAGACGATGAATGTGTTAAACTGATTCACCCCCCCCCCCAGTTTAACTAAGGGTTCAACATTTAGATGAGTAATTTTTCTCTCTGAAGCAGTATTTTTCTTCACCTGCTCTGTTTTTGCTGAAATGCAGGGTTTTGAGGTTGGTCTAACCATTGAAATGTAGGGTTTTGAGGTTGGTCTGACCATGAATATCTGAAAGGAAATATTTGTTTCTGTAAAATGAAAATTGGATGTAAGCAAATGTAAAAGAAATAGTTTTTTCTTCCTTGGAAAAAGGTTTAGATCTCTGGAAATTATTATTTAGGAAATGCCAAAGAATTATATTTGTACTGATTTTCCTAGACGCTTTATGTTAATGCAATAATTTCTCAGATTGTGATCCATGGGATTCCTCATTCCTTAATTGATGAGATACGGGTTGTTGCTAAAGAGTTCTTTTACCCTTCCATTACAAGAAAAATAGAAATATGCTCCCCAAGAAGGAGAGGTTCAGGGATATGGTAAGGCGTTCGTGATAGCTGAGGATCAAACGTTGGATTGGGGTGACTTGCTTGATTTGGCACTTATGCCTCACACCCTTAAAAATCTCGCCCTCTGGTCGAACGTCCCCACAACTTTCAAGTAGCTGAAATTATTTTTGTAATCGGAGTCATGGGTATTGTCAGCACACTAATTTATTATTAGTATTGATCAGAGGGATGGGTATTGTTATAAAGAGCTTAATTGGTTGATGGCCAGGGATACTATAGAGATGTGTGCAATATAGGTGGAGAAAGTCGCTCAAGAGCTACAGAGTTTGTGCAACTAATTCCATATGGCCTTGTTGTAAACATTGGGGGCTTGCTAGAGGTAATCATTCCAATTACATGGGGACTTGGGCATTCTGGATTGCTTAGGTTTTGTTGCAGACACTAATAAAATTTCTGAAGGTCTAATCATGGTGTTTCTCCCATATTGTTCGTTCTACAAGCAGGTAATGACAAACGGGAGATATAAAAGTATGGACCATCATGCAGTAATAAACGTAGAGAGAGCCAGGCTTTCAATTGCGATGTTCTACAGTGTTTAATGGATGTAGAGGTGGGTCTAGCATCGAAAATAGTGGACGAACACCACCCCTGCGTGTACAGGAAGTTCAAACATGAATAATACATTCGATATTATCTCTCCATACAACTTAAAGGAAAAGAACCACTTGTATACTTTACCAAGCTTGACATCAACAATAATTAAGCTCAGCTAATGTTTTTTAAATAGGTGAGGTTGTCCAATAATGTTGTCATATGTTGGTTTGTTTTAAACTAGCTCATTACATTAAACTAATTTAAAAGTAGAACAAAATAATTACGTTTCAATTTTATTTGTAATGTGGTTATTTAAATTTTTTCTTCGTAATGTGTTTCTTTTGAATTTTGCCCATTGCTTGTGCTTAAATCCTTTAACCTGGAAGAAAATCCATTCCATTTGTTGAACTTCACCTACGTTCATCAAACTTCACTTACCATGGAGCCTCAATATCCACATTACTTAAAATTAAATTAGAGAAATCCCAATCCCAATTGCTTGTTGAGCTACACAACTCTAAGTCTAAGAAATACTATTATAATATTATTAAGTTGAATCACTTTGTCCACTATTAATATGCACATAGGGAGAAAACAATACACCTTAACCTCTAATTGGAATTTCAACTATACTTAAAACACTAGACAAAATACCAACTACTCCTAACCCAACTATCATTAAAAAAAACCAAAACCACAACACTTTCCCTTAATGATATCAACTGCTCTGAACCCAACTATCAATAAAGGCCCACAACCCCAACACTTTCCCTTAATGATACCAACTACTCCTAACCCAACTATCGATAAAGCACCACAACCCCAACACTTTCCCTTAAAGTCATTAAGGTACCACCTACCATAATATTATGAGAGATGAGGGTATTTTAGAGCCTTGTCACTTTTTTCCTTATTTTTGAGGGATGAGATGGGAAATCAAGAATAAGATGGTCATGTTCCTAACATGTAATGCACACACTCTACTAATTTAAGTACCTCATTTTTTATTGATCGAGTCCCTTAATGGTGTAAAGACAGATGAAGGTGGTTTATTCTATTTCAAATCAACCTACACACCTTTAAATTAGTACAAAATGAATTACTTCATCCATCATCTTCTACTGGTCGAGCCCATTAACGGTGCATAGAAAGATGAAGGGGGTTGTTCTATTTCAAATCGACTTGCACACACACTCAAATTAGTACAAAATGAATTACTTCAACCATCATCTTCTGTTGGTCAAGCCCATTAATGGTGTATAGATAGATGAAGGGGATTTTTGTATTTCAAATTGATCTACACACACCCTCAATTTAGTACAAAATGAATTACTTCAACAATCATGAATAACATGAGCAAGTCCTAGTTTACATTATTAGGCTACAGTTTGTAGAGGAGGTTCAAACCTATGAGACAAAGGTAACATGACTTTTCACAGATGGGGTTGAAAGGATAATTTCTAGAGAAACAAAAATGGTACTCCATGCTCATTCAATAAAGCTTTTGAGGACTAAAATCAACTTGTAGGAGCAATTTTATCATGAGGTCTCATTTTGGAGAATTAGGGTCTGAAAACTTTTAAAGACATTTTAAGGCTTTAAATGAAATTTTTTGAAGATAAAACTTTCTCACTTAAACATGAAACCTTATAATCTTTTCTACACAAAAACACCTTTTCAACCATGCAAGAATCATCCAGGAATATATTTATAAAAAAAAAAAAACTGGAATATAGCAATAGTGAAAAAAATAATTATAACTTCTTGATAAATGCATTTGAACCATGAGCATAAATATATGCATTTCTAGTATACATTAATTTAATTATTAGTCCCCCGGATGTGGGTGACAGAACTGGCACGAACGACAACCATTTCTCACAAACCCCGGAGGACGCAGATCTGTTGTGTAGAGCCTCACTTGTTGTGGATCCTCAAACCATTAGCCATCTGCACAAGACAAACAGGATAAGGTATGATGATGAGATGCTGGTAATAGCGTCACCCGACTCAGGGTTCCAATCTGCAACTATCACCATAAATGATTGTCATGATTAATTAGTATATCAGCCATCCCCCTTACCTCGAGCCTGCTCAAGAAATCAGTCATGGCACACAGTTGCGTGCAAGGCACACTCATTGCCATCCTCATCACATGTGTCCAAGCCCCTTTAAAAGGATGATCCCTCATCCCCCTACAACCCACAATATTTTCCCTCTGCTTTTCTTTTTAACTCTTTTTTGGTGCTTTCCTAATTCCAGACGGTTGCGCAACACTATTATTAGCGATGCGCTGCGCAGCCCCCTCTAAGTTGTGTCATCCCAGTCTGCACACCTCTTCCCTGACCCTTCCGACCCCCCGGTCCTTGACGTTGCTTGTCCCCCTGTTGCGTACCCTTCCCTTGAAGGCCTCCCCCCCCCACCTCATTTTTCAATGGCCCCCAGATTGCACCAAAGAACCATCTGAGGTGGTCAGAGAGGTGTTTTCCCTGGTCGTCATCACTGTGGCAAAGACATCCACTTGGAGTCGATGGAAGGCTCCTTCTCCGACACTTTTGTGTGACAGAGCCTCGACCCCTAACTGGAGGAAGAAGCTCTTGTGCCAACTGCACAGAGAGGTAGGAGAGGCTCGCGAAATTCCACCATAACGCACAAGACGCACCCCCGTCTCGCAAGATTGATACACTGTTGGTTCATAAGGAGGAATATAATGAATCAGATGTTTGGGTCATGGATTCTAATGGCAACTACACGCATGTCCCTGATGTGGAGGATTCGGAGTCCCCCATCCTCTGCGCACCTGTCCCCAAACCCAAGCGTTCAGTGGTTGATTCTGAGGAAGCAGTTGTGTAGGCACATGCTTGTCCCATTGAGGAGGAGGTCCCCAATAGTGATGATGAAGATGAAGATTGAGATTCGTGGCACTGCTCAACTCCTCCATGTTTTTTGTCAAGCATGCTACCATCAATGTTTTTTTGTTTCTGCATATTTTTTACTACCTAGACACGTCAGCGCTACTGAGCATATTGTAATTTTATGTTTCAAGTTTTGCTCGAGCTGGTTTCCACCTCTGAGGCAGCCCCGAAACCAAGCAACTAAGGTGGGGATTGGTTAAGAATAGCTTGCCAATCCCACCCAAAGCATATGTAATATTTCATTTCTCATATTAATAGAATAGCCTAACTTACCACACAAAAAAAAAAATTTAATTAAATATTAGTCATAATTTTCAATATTTGTAGGAATTTTTATATAGTCTAAGTGACCATTAGCATTCATCCCTTGATTTCATAACTAAATTCATCTCGGGATCCCATGCATAATTTACTTATTAGAAAGTTATTTCGTTTCGGTAAAAATGTAATCCTATAAATTATCATATTATAAAAAATGTGATTTTGGTCAACTAAATTCATCCTGGGATCCTATGGCTAATTTAGTTATTACAAAGGTGTTTTGTTTCGGTGAAAATGTAATCCTATAAATTATCGTATTATAAAAATGTGATTTTGGTAAAAACAAAGTATTTGTATTTTTTTGATAAAAATAAAATATGATGATGGTGGTGATGATGATGATGATCCACTGAGACCAAAATTTGGTCTATCGAACCTAAAGAAGCGAATTATTTATTTTGTTTTAAAATTGTACTCCTATGCTCAAAGAGCTTGTAGAGAAGCGTCCCGAGCTCACTATAATTTTGACATTTTAAAAGGCTAGGAATGTCGGAATTGCAAAAAATATTATGAAACTGAGATATAATGTGGGTGTACGTAGGGCACTCTAAGAGGAAGTGATTTTCATCCTCAATGTTCATATTCTCACAGAGATGGCAGATCATTTCCACCTGTGGTGTTTTAGGAACTGCCCAATGACTTGTTTCACTATGGATCTCATAAGAGTTTGTTCTTATCTTGGCTATATTAATTTTTTACTTTGAGCTAGTTAAAATAGAGAGATACTTTTGATCTTCTAGAGTAGGTTTGATGACCTCCTTATAATATCTTAAGTTTCTTTAAGCCTCTAAATCTTTCTCACACCACATTTTCTCTTTAAACTTAGAAGTAACAATATTTTTAATGTTATTAATATTTTTCAATGCAACATTTCCGTCGATCTCCCAATGGTTTAACCAGGTCCTGATATCTTTATACCAACCTCATTTGAGCCTTAGTTGGTTTTGGCTAGAATTTAAAGCTAGCTTAGGAAGTCTATGATCTCTCGTGTTATTGATTTTGTGCTTGTACAATAGGAGCCTAGTCATAGCTAGGCTCTCGATAGGGGAAAGACCCACTTCTCTAAGGAGAATAGGATAGGGTGTATTGCTTTTAAATTTGAGGTTATACGTTATAAAACGCTTTTGGATTTGCTCAATATTTATCCAAGATTCTCTAAGATGTTGCAACCCGAAACCTCACATCCATACATGATAACATGAGTGACTAAAGTTTCAAAGAGGAGCTTCTTTTTATCCCACATCACAAGGTTTGTTGCTTTACAATTATTTTCAAGACCAAAATAAGCTTTTCACCCTATATTAATCACTTTCTCAATGTTATAGTTCCAGTTGAGCTTGTGATGAATATCAATTCCTAGGTACTTGTAAGAAGACACTTCCTCCAAGTTGCTATTGTCATACACAAAATTAGCGTAAGTGTCCTTATTGGATTTGATAATCATAAATTTTGTCTTGTGAGTGTTAACAGTCATTACATGGCTACAAATATTTTTGATACATGTGATTTGTTTTGAACAATCTAAACATTAATAGTGAAAGTTTCTCGTGACAAAATATATAAAGGAATTCAGAGATAATGACTCTGGATTCATCCAAAAGAAAATCACGTTAATGGGATTTTTATCAATGATCAACTCGTTAACTTGATGAGATTGATTTGTCTAGGTTTTATCACTACAATGTATATGCATTGTAGTTTTTTTCTTAATTTTATAGTATTAAATTGAGATATAAGAGGTATTGGACAAAGGTACCAATTTAGTTACTAGTTTAACTAATTTAGTTACTAGTTCAACTATATAAATTAATTTGTTGGTAAATAAGTTTTGTTACAATATCATGGACTAATAATACCCCATGTCTAAAAAACCATTCATACTATATTGTTTTTAATTGACAGATTTAATTAAAAGAGCAAAAAAAACTTAATTACTAGTGAAATAAACATTAACTTTTGATTTGTAACTACTAATAAGAATATTCTAAAATATTTCATGGAGGTTGAATCCCTACCATCCACTTAACAATTATTGATAATTAAATTACAATTCTAGAAATCCTAAATAAATGTTTCATAATTATTTAATTTATAAATAAATTTGAAAAGTTTAAATTATTATCATATAAATAGATTTAATATTTTATTCTGAAAAAATCTTATATATATGTTTTCATTACTTCAAATTTAATAAAATTATTTTCATTATTTTAAATTTCATTAAAAAATATTAATCATTTTATAATATTTATTCCCTATATTCATATTATTATAAAGTAAAATCTAATTATAAAAAAAAAAAAAATAATAATAATATTCTCTTTTACCTTCATAGATAATATTATATTATAATTTCATTTTAAAAAATCCAAATCCTATAAACTTTAAACTACTATAATCTTATAATATTCCATTTTACCATAATATTATGATATTCCTCCTTTAAACTATTTTCATTTTATATGATGATGATGATGATTAACGTCCACTAAGACCAATGTTGTCTACCGGACCTCAATAAAATAAAAGATTCTAATTGTGATTCTTCATAATCTTGTTTCAGTGATCAAGGAGAAGGGAAAGAAGTGCTCCAAGATCGTTATAGTTGGGTTGTCTTAGTAATTCAAGAAGATTGGATGTGTGGCTGATAATAGGGAATTGAGAGTGAATGTGAGTAAGTGTCGAGAAGTCTAAAAGGAAGTGTTTTTCATCTTCCACCATATTAGTATCGCAAATTTGACATATTATATTATCCCAAGGAGTCTTGGGATTAGACCACCTTTCAGTTTCATTGCGAAGCTCATGAGAATTAGTTATTATCCTAGCGACGTTCATTTTCTTCTTAATGTTGGTCAACATAGAGAGATAATTGTGGTTATCAAGGGTGGGGTTGATCACCTCCTTATAGTATCTTGGCTTCCTTTTACCCTCAAACTCCTTATCATCCCAAAATTTGTCCTTAAAATTGGAGGTAATAGTATCATTGACACTATCCTTGTTTCCCATGATGATCTCCTCCTTAATCCCCCAATGGTTGAGCCAAGACTGGGCATCCTTAGGCCACCCGTGCTTGAGGCGTAGGTGGGGGTTTTGACTAAAGTTAGAAGCAATTTTTGGGAGCCTCTTGGATTCCATGTTGTAAAGTGTCTTCGTATACATCAGATATCTAAACATAGTCGTGCTTTCAATGGGGGACAGGCCAACTTCAATCAAGAGGATAGGAATATTTCCCTTGATCTTGAGGTAATAAGTTATGAATTTCTTTTTAATCATCTCAATATTTCTCCATCACTCTCTATATATAATGCAACCCCAAAATTCACATACGTATAAGACAACAGGGGTGACGAGAGTCTCAAAGTGGAACCATTTTTTTACTCCAAATGCAAATATCAACTGACTTATAATTGTTTTCAAGCTCGTAATAAGATTTCCAGCCACCAATAATTATTTTCTCGATGTTATAAATCCAGTTGAGCTGATGAGGACAATCAATACACAAATATTTATAAGAAGAACCCTTCTCTAGACAATGGTTATCATAGACGAAACTACCATGGGTGATCTTTTTGGATTTAATGATCATGACTTTAGTCTTGTTGGTATTAACTATCATACCCATCTTGGAGCAGTAGACTAAAGAGACTTAAGTTGTTTGTCTAGGTCATCATGGATTTTTTCAAGAAGAATGATATCATCAGCATAAAGGAGAAGAGTAAGGTTTATACCAATGAGCTCGGTGCCCTTGCAACCTACAGTCTCCCAACACTCCTATAGCTTATCGATGTAAGTGCCAAAAAGGGTATGGGATAGGGGACACCCTTGCTTAACCTCGATATTGCATTTAATATCTTTAGATCACCCTTCGTTGGTCTTAAGCTTGGCAATGACAATCTCATAGAGGCAGATCACGTCAATCCTTAGTTCAAGAGGAACCATGATCTCTTCAACTCTCGCCCAAATCTTATCTCAAGGAAAAATGTTGAAAGCTTTTCTAAACTCCACAAAACAACAGAAGAGATCGAATTTACTATTGTGACATTCCTCAGTAATGATCCTAAGAGTAACAAGGTGGTCGATATTCAAGTGATGTCTCCTAAAACCAGCTTGCCCTTTAGCCCTTTTACCATGGTTTTCAAGCCAAAGGCTAAGCATCTTTTCCAAAATGAGCCCATATATCTTGGCTAGAATGTGGCTGATCATAATCGTCTTGTAGGTAGAGGGAACACTTTTGTTCCCATTTTTAAAGATAAGCACAATAAAGCTTTGCATCCAAAGCTTAGGGAAGCCATGTTTTATAGCCAAATTGAGAAGCTTGTGGAGATGAGGAATGAGGATAGACCTTCCCATTTTAAAGATCTCATCTTCAGGTATCCTTCAATATCTTTAGCTTTCCCATTAGCGAGCTTATTAATCTCAGAATCAACGTCTTCCAGAGAGAATATATCTCCCTTAATAGGAGTGTTTAATATGGTGCCCATGGTGTCCAGAGAGGCATACAACTTCGTAAGACAATTATCCCAAATTTCTAAGGGGATAGAATGATTATCTTTAGTTTTATGAACATGTACATTCCGCCAGAAATTTATGGGCATAACTTTAGAAAGGTGGAGAAGATGTTCTTATCTCTTATTAATATATGACCTCTTCTTCCTCTTTATGAGAGCTTTATATACTTATATTTTGTAGCTTAATGATTTCATTAGGGACATCTATGATCGCTTTCCCGGAAATTTTACAGTCTTTTTCATACCAATGATTGGAAGTTCTATTTTTCTGTTTATACGAAGTCTGATTAGAGAACTTATTAATGGTAGTGGAAAGGGTAGTATTAAAATGGTAATAAATTTGATCAATGTTTTTATTATAACCCAGGGAACCTAAATTCCTTAAGAAAAGGTCAACATTACTTCTATCGAAGTGAATGTGTCTTTTGCTTTCACTGGTCTCTTGTATGTGGGTGGTATGCATAACAAGAATGAGGGATAAAGACAAAGTTCTGTGGTCAGATTCAGGCTCATACCCGTTAAGTAGCTCAAAATTTGTAATATGGCTGAGGACATGGATGTCACAAATCGCATAATCCATGACAATGTCTAAATTTTGGATAGACAGAATGTTCTATGCTTGATGTAAGTTTACTTCAAACTTCTAGGGCACGATACCAAATAGTAATCACATAAACATGAAAGTAAAATGTTGATAGAACATACCAATAGATCAACGAAATACAAGCCAATAATATAATTAATTTTTTTCAAAAATAGATGAAGAATGGTGGTGTTACAGCGGTCAACAGGATGCTTCAACTAGCAAAGTCTTTCTCAGGTCAACCAACCCTCCAAGTGTCACTTACACAACCCTCAAATATAGCTCATCAAAACTCAACATAATTCAACAAAAGAATCCCTCATCCAGATTTTCGGCATCATCCATATTTCTGGCATCTAGATTTACGGCATCATCCATATTTACGGCATCCAGATTTATGGCATCATCCATATTTACGGCATCTATTTCCAGCATCATCCAGATTTATGACATCCAGATTTACAGCATCCATTTCTAGCATCATCCAGATTTACGGCATCCATTTCAGGCATCATCCAGATTTACGGTATCCATATTTACGTGTGGGAGAGAGAGGAGCATATTCTAGGCTGAACGAATCAATCAGATCATGAGGAATGTGTGTGATGATATGATGATAAAATGACCTCCAAGTCTCTCCAATTTATATCCATCTGTGAGGGTGTGTGACACATCTGTTGGGCTCTCAAGCCTACATTACAATTATGGTCGACCTTGCACGTAAGTGGAATAAATTCAAAATAAATTTTCTTCTCATCTAATCAAGATGATATTTTGATCAATAATGCACCTCTTCGAAAGAGGAATCCAATAAAAATATTGGCATCATCATCTGAGCAGTACAACATGGAGTTTGGACCTAGTTGCCCAAAATTAACACTCCCTCTCGGCTAGGGAGAACTCAATCCACCAATGCCATCCAAACATCGTGCATCATCCTGCTGTAACTTGATTTGATGGCTTCTTTATTTCAAACGGTGAGTCACAAAGACATCACTCCCAATTGACCCGAAGTCAGCTCAGATGTCTGAAACCTCTATAGGACTGAAAGGAGTCCCATACTAACCCGAAGTTAGTTTAACTGACCCGAAATCAGTTGGAGGTCCAAAACATCTCTGGGACTCAAAAGAGTCATATACTAACCCGAATTTAGTTTAACTGACCCGAATTCAGTTGGAGGTCTAAATCCTCACTTGGACTCAAAAGAGTCATATACTAACCTGAAGTTATTTTAACTAGCCCGAAGTCAGTTGGAGGTATGAAACCTCACTTGGACTCAAGAGATTCATATACTAACCCGAATTTAGTTTAACTAACCCGAAGTCAATTGGAGGTATGAAACCTCACTTGGACTCAAAAGAGTCATATACTAAGTCGAAGTTTTTTTAACTAACCCGAAGTCGGTTGGAGGTTTGAAACCTCACTTGCACTCAAAAGAGTCATATACTAAACCGAAGTTATTTTAACTGACCCAAAGTCATTTGGAGGTCCGAATTAACCTCACTAGAATCAAAAGATTCATATACTAACGCAAAGTTATTTTAACTGAATCGAAGTCAATTGGAGGACCAAAACCTCCCTAGACTCAAAAGAGTCATATTCTAACCCGAAGTCAGTTTCAGGTCTGAAACCTCACTTGGACTCAAAAGAGTGATGTACTAACCCAAAGTTAGTTTAACTAACCTGAATTCAGTTGGAGGTCTGAAACCTCACTAGACTCAAAAGAGTCATATACTAACCCAATGTTATTTTAACTGACCCGAAGTCAGTTGGAGGTCTGAAACCTCACAAGACTCAAAAGAGTCATATACTAACCCAAAGTTGTTTTAACTGACTCGAATTCGGTTGGAGGTCTGAAACCTCACTAGATTCAAAAGAGTCATATACTAGCCTGAAGTTAGTTTAACTGACCCGAAGTCATTTGGAGGTCTGAAACCTCACTTGGACTCAAAAGAGTCATATACTAACCCAAAGTTAGTTTAACTAACCCGAAGTCAGTTGGAGGTCCGAAACCTCACTAGACTCAAAAGAGTCATAGACTAACCTAGAGTTAGTTTAATTGACCCGAAGTCATTTGGAGGTCCGAAACCTCACTAGAATCAAAAGAGTCACATACTAAACCAAAGTTAGTTTAACTGACCCAAAGTCAATTGGAGGTCTGAAACCTCACTAGACTTGATCCTAGATCAAGTGGTTGGACATGTGCCATCCTAGACATAGAGAGTACGGCAATCTCTGATGCATCCATCAGTCTTGCTATTGGTATCTATCCACATTTCCCACCTCATTGGAAAAGATGATAGGTACTTCCCATGAGTCCGAAACTCCATGGGTAGGATGCATGCGGGGCACAGATCAAAGAGAGGTGAACTAACTCAATATCATCACGGTGGGGTGGAAGCACACCAACAGGGTTTGACAAGCCTAGCCCTATGGTTTCTTATAGTTCCAAGAATCCATTCCCAATCCCCTGGAGCTCCCAGATCTCATCGTCCAACTCAAGAAGGACCCTCAGAATAGGGTCGTTCCACGATTCCAAGATTCTCACAAAAGGTTAGGAACTTGATCTTCCCCAAGGGCTTAGTGAGAATATCTGCAACCTGCTCATTAGTTCCTATATGATCGAGCCTTACAGTGCCTCACTGCACCATGTCCTTGACAAAGTGGTACCTAATATCAATATAATTGGATCGATCGTGGAACGTGGGATTCTCTGACAAATGAATCCCACTCTGGTTATCACAAAGGATAATGGTGGCATATAGCACATGCCCGAACAACTCATTGAATAGATTTTGCAACCAAATAGCTTCACAATAGGCCATACTCGATGCAATGTATTCAGCCTAAGCGGTGCTCAAAGCCACCAACTTCTGCTTCCTACTCATCCAAGATATCGAAGCAGAACCAAGTGTGAAGCAGCATCCAGATGTGCTCTTGCGATTCACCACATTGCCAGCCCAATCGAAATTAGTGTATCCATGAAGTCTCAAACTCTCGGCAGTGTATCTCAGCCCATGTTTTATCGTGCCCTGAAGATATATCAAGATATTCTTAGCACCAACCCAGTGAATGTGATGAATATCAACCATGTGTTGACTCAAGGTGTTCACTGCAAAACATATGTCTGAACAGGAGTTCACTAAGAACATCAAGGCCCCTACGAGTTGACGATACTCGGTAGGATTTTCCAATGCGGGCCCAACAGCACTTCCACACAACTTCTTAAAGTTGATTACAATCGATGTCGACACGGACTTACAGTCCATCATACCAAATCTCTCCATCATCTTCACAATATATTTTCCTTGAGAGAGGAAAATCTAGCCAAGTCTCTACCAGACGTCCAAGCCTAGGAAGTAATGCATCAGGCCTAGGTCTTTCATCTTGAACTCGGAAGCTAGCTCCCTCTTACACTGATGAATGAGAGGGAAAACACCTATCAAGAAGATATCGTCCACATAGAGAACCATAATGAGAGGATTTTCTCTATCAACCTTGAAGTAAAGGTTCAGATCAGCATTACTTCGAGTGAAGCCCAACTTCATCAAGTAGATATCTATCCTCTCGTACCAAGCCCTGGGGGCTTGCTTCAACCCATAGAGGTATTTATTCAACCTGCATACATATGAGTCTTTATCTTGGACTTTGAACCCCACAGGTTGCTCCACATGCACCTCTTCCTATATCAAACCATGCAAAAAATTGGTCTTCACATCCATCTGTTGGAGACTCCATCCTTGGGAAGCAGCAGGGGCAATAATAGATCGGATGGTGGTATAGTAGGCCATAGGTGCAAATATATCATCATATTCTATGCCTTCCTTTTGAGAGAAGCCTCGGTAATTGAATCTTTCCTTGTACTTTTAAGCACTACCATCAGATCCATGCTTGATCTTATAGAGCCATTTTGAGGTGACAATAGCTTTGTCCTCCGATCTCGGGACCACATCCCAGAAATCATTCTTCATAATGGACTCGTACTCTTCGTGCATAGCATCCTTCCAAACTTGATGCTTTACGGCTTCTTCAAATGATCCAGGCTCATATTATATGATTATACTCATGCCTGCTAGATACCCTTTGTATTTATTCGGCTTCTTGCTTTCACGGAATTTCCCCCTTGGGGCCATATGTTTCTCGGCATCCTCCAGAGTATCCCTAAGCCATGAGGGTCTTCTCTTCATTGAGGGAGGTGGATCAATAGGGTCCATTGGTCCTTCAATATCGGGCATCATCTCATCCTTCAGCTCTTCCCGATTCCCTGTTCTTTCATCATAGACTTCCTTGGAGCTAGGAAGATTTATCACTTTCCTGAGGGAAGAATCTTCATCGAAGGTGACATCATGGCATATCTCCACTTATCTTTGACCAGGCACATAGATTTTATATGCCATCGAAGTTTCACTATAACCCACAAACATTCCCTTCTTTCCAAAAGTATCCAGCTTGCTTCTCTTTTCTTTCGGCACATGAATGTAGACAGGACAACCAAAAAATCTAAAATGAGAAACATCAGGTTTATTACCAGAGAAGACTTCTTCAGGAGTTTTGGAGTCTAGAGCAGAATTCAGGCATCTATTTTGTATGTACACAGTAGTGTTCACATCTTCTCCCCATAGAACCTTCAGGAGAACTTGGTCACATAGCATGGAATTGGAAGCTTCCACAATGGTCCTATTATTTCTTTCAGCAACGCCATTTTTCTCAGGAGTATACATGATTTTGGTCACCTTCTTAATGCCAGTTTCTTTGAAAGATTCATTGAACTCGTTTAACTCATACTCAGTGCCATTATCGGTCCTCAAAATCTTGATCTTATTTCCTATTTGATTTTCCACCAAGGCCTTGAAGGTACAAAACCATTTGAATGCTTCATCCTTCTTCTTCAAGAAGTATATCCAGGTCGTGCAAGAGAAGTCATCTATAAACGTCATGTAATAAGAACATCCTCCCAAGGATGTCACAGGCAGCATACCAGATAATTCAGAATGTATCAATTGCAAGACATCAAATGTCTTTGTGACACTTAAGGGGAAAGGTACCCTTGTATGCTTTCCTTCGGCACAACCCTGACATACACCTTCATGATCATCTTGATCTTCTAATGCCAAATCCAAGGACATATTCCATGCAGGATAATCATATTTTTTAGTCAACTTATCATTAAACCATTAGTCCTTGATAATACTTCTTCTTCGGTGATAAATTTTCACACTATCTTGGGCTTTGTCTTCACCTCAACTCTGATACCATGTAAATTTTGGATAGACAAAATTTTCTATGCTTGATGCAAATTTACTTCAAAATTCTAGGGCCTGATACCAAATAGCAATCACATAAACACCAAAGTAAAATGTTGATAGAACATACCAATAGATCGATGGAAGACAAGCCAATAATATTCTTAAATTTTGTCAAATAGAGATGAATAATGGTGGCATTACGGCGGTCAAAGGGATGCTTCAACCAGCAAAGTCTTTCTCAGGTCAGCCAACCCTCCAAGTGTCACACACACAACCCTCAAAGACAGCTCATCAAAAGTCAACATAATTCAACAAAAGAATCCATCATCCAGATTTCCGGCATCATCCATATTTTTGGCATCATCCATATTTACTGCATCCATATTTACAACATCATCCATATTTACAGCATCTAGATTTATGGCATCCATTTCCGGCACCATCCAGATTTATGGCATCGATTTCCGACATCATCCAAATTTACGGCATCCATTCCGGCATCATCAATATTTACAACATCCATTTCTGGCATCATCCATATTAACGACATCCATTTTTGGCATCATCCATATTTACAACATCCATATTTACGGCATCCATTTCCGGCATCATCCATATTTATGCATGGGAGAGAGAGAAGCATCTTCTAGGCTGAATGAACCAATCATATCATGAGGAATATGTGTGATGATAAGATGATAAAATGACCTCCAAGTCTCTCCAATTTATATCCATTTGTGAGGTTGTGTGACACATTTGTTGGGCTCTCAAGCCTACATTACAATTCTGGCCGACCTTGCACATAATTGGAATAAATTCAAAATAAATGTTCTACTCATCCGATCAAGATGATATTTAGATCAATCTTGTACCTCTTTGAAAGAGGAATCCAATAAAAATATTGGCATCATCATTTGAGCAGTACAACATGGATTTTGGACCTAGTTTCCCAAAATTAACACATTGGTACCCAGCCCATGGAAATAGGTCATCTGACCGGAGAGAGGCCACTTGGTAATACCATTACAAATGATTACGCAGATCACAACAATCCTCAATTCATGAGGAACCATGATCTCTTCAAGTCTCTCCCAAATCTTATCTCGAGGAAAAGAGTCGAAAGATTTTCTAAAGTCCACAAAAAAACAGAAGAGATTGCCTTTCCTATTGTGACATTCCTCTGCAATGGTCCTGAGAGTGACAAGGTGGTCGATAGTCAAGTGGTGTCTCCTAAAACCAGCTTTCCCTTTAGCCCTTTTACCATGGTTTTCAAGCCAAGGACTAAGCTTCTTTTCCAAAATGAGCCCATATAGCTTGGCTAGGATGTGGCTGGTCATAATGGTCTTGTAGTTAGAGGGAACACTTTTGTCCCCATTTTTAAAGATAGGAACAATAAGGCTTTACGTCCAAAGCTTAGGGAAGCCATGCTTTATAGCCAAATTGAGTTCATATTTTGGAGATGAGGGAGGAGGATAGATATTTATTAATCCCAGACTCAATGTCTTCTAGATAGAATATATATTCCTTAATAGGAGTGTTTAATATGGTTCCCATGGTGTCTGCAGAGTCATACAACTTCGTAAGATAGTTGTCCCAATTTTCTAAGGGTTTAGAATGATTATCTTTAGTTTTACAAAAAATTACATTCCACCGAAACTTTCTGGGTGCAACTTTAGAAAGGTGGAGAAGATGCTCTCGTCTCTTATTAATATATTACCTCTTCCTCCTCTTGATGAGAGATTTGTATTTTGGAGCGTAATGATTTCATTATGGGCATCTCTAATCGCTTTCTTGGAAATTTTACAGTCTTTGTCATACCAAGGATTGGAAGTTCTATTATTCTGCTTATACAAAGTCTCATTAGAAAACTTGCTAATGGTAGCGGAAAGGGTAGTATTAAAATGGTAATAAATTTGATCAATGTTTGTATTATAAGCTAGGGAGCCTGAATCCCTTTCTAAATCCCTTAAGAAAAGGTCAACATTACTTCTATCGAAGTGAATGTGTCTTTTTCTTTCACTCGTCTCATGTAGGGTATGCATAACAAGATTGAGGGATAAATACAAAGGTCAGTGGTCAGAGTGAGGCTCGTCCTCATTAAGTGGCTCAAAGTTTGTAATATGGCTGAGGTGGGTGTCAGAAATCACATAATCCACGTCAATGCTACCCAGCCCATGGAAACAGGTCATCTGACCGGAGAGAGGCCACTTGTTAATACCATTACAAATGATTAGGTCTTGGGAACTACAAAGTTTGAGGAGCTTAGTGCCGAATAAGTTCTCAATTATGTCTTCAGTGTTTCTCTTGAACCTATTAGCTAAGATACCATCTTCATCAAGCCACAAGGGGTTGAGGTTAGAGTTGTTACTTAACATAATAGTTTGGTTAGTAGCAGTTTGAGCATTAAATCCCCCAAGAAAAAGGATACTAGCTTCATTCCTTAGGTTGTAGATGTATTTTTCTAAGGTATTGAAAGGATAATTCTTATCCAAGTTGTTTTTCTTATAGGATGTAGAGTTGATAGGGGTGAAATAGCATATTGCAAGAAAGATCCTATTGGTGGTAGAATCAAATATATCGATCCAAATGTACTGATTGAAGGGGTCGATTTTATGAAGTCGGATGTGAGAGGAAACAGTGTTCCTTATGTAACAAGATATGCCACCAAAGCCTCTCCTGGAGGATTTCTTATTCCAAGCTTACCAAAGAGTGAATTTGTTAAGGTGAGGTACCCTAGATTCGTCATGTTCCCAAGTTTCAACTAAAAGAATAAGATCAATATCACTCAAGATCCAACCTAACATAGGACCTTTACACCATGGAAAACCACGACAATTCCAGAAGAGAATCTGGAGCGATGCTAGTCCCTATTTATCACTCGTGTTTGGGCTCTATCTCTAATAATAGCTTTTATATTCCTAATGATTTCCCGTTTTCCGTATTTTCTTTCCTCCTTGACCTTTTGAATTTCTTTCCTAAGTTCAAATTGTTCTTCTAGAATGAGATCTTCATTTATAAAGATTCTCGTTCCTTTTAGGCTTGATGATTTCCCGAGTATATCTAATATACGATCATTACAACTGACCTTGACATAGATTAGTCTATGTTTATGCTCAAGTATCTTTCCTACTCTTATTGCTTCAATGAGATAAGTTGTTTGAATTTGAGATTTCGTTTTTAATTGTTCTTTAACTATTTCTAATGTGTATTCATTGTTTTGTTCTTCTATACTAGAAATTATAAGGTGTAAGGCTATTTTGTGGCGCTCATGGTCGAGTACAATTAGTTTATTAATTTCTTCTTTTATGGCTTTAATATCTAATTTATTCTCTGTGTTATTTAGGGTGGAGGTATTATGTAGTTGCTCTTTTATATTTTTAATCTCGTTTTTCAAAGTGTCATTTTTTTTAACCATTGCTTGTTTACTATGTTATATTTCTTGAATTCTACCTTTCATTCCTTGGAGTTCAGTTTCGAGTGTGATTATTTTATTTCCTAACGATTTGTGGTTGTTGTCAAGCATCGTAGTCAATTCTACTTTAAAACAATTTTCTCTTTCTTCTCTTTGTCTTTCTAAAGATTCAATGTACTGATAAAGACTCTCTAGGGTAATTTTACTTGGTCTCCCTTTACTAGAGGGGGGTTTAGAAATATGAGGGGAAGTACTCATAATGTAAATAAGCAAAACTTAATGAGAGGAAGGTAAGTGGGAACATATGCACCTGTGAGAATTGTATTCCCCGTTGATTTTGTCTTGGTATTTAATACTCGCTCAACCTTCAACCTTAAACCTCTAGTTTCGCCCCCAATTTTCCCCTATTGGATTGCAAATTCTGAGCAATATAAGCTTCTTCGCCACCCAAAATTATATTTTCTTATATTCATATAATGTAAATTTTTTATTATTATATAAATAAATTTCATATTTCATATTTTATTCTTAAATAATCTATAATTTTAAAAAATAATAGAAATAAAATTTTCTTCATTATTTTAAATTTAATAAAAAAATTATTAATGGTTTTACAACACGAATTCCTTATACTTATATTATTATAGTAAAAAAAATATTAACCGTTTTACAATATTTATTCCTTATACTTATATTATTATAGTTTGATAAAGAAAAAACTAACTATAAAAAACTAAATTATTATATTCTTATAATACTCTTTTTCCTTTATGGGTAACATCATATTATAATTTCATTTTTTAAAAATCCCATTCATATAATCTTTAAAATATAATCTTTAAATTACTGTAATCTTATAATATTCCATTTTAGTATAATATTATCATATTCCTTCATTTTATATATTTTCCTATATTCATATAATTATATGACATTGTCATAATTTTATTAAAAAATACTAATTTATAGAATATTTAAACTAGCAATTGCACCACATGTTGCAAAGGAAACTTCGTAAGGTGGTAACATAGGAAAGAGTAGAATAGAAAGAAGAGGCAAAAATTATATGCAATTTTGTTTGTTTAATGGTGTTTGTCTAATAAAAATTTGAAATTTAAACTTTGCACAATAGAGCTACAACAGTTAGGAATGACGGTAGTTTGAGGAATCTAATCAATATATGTTTTTTCAAAAGTATGTTCACTAATAATGTGTGCTTCTCTAGAATTTCTCTAATATGTGCATACCAACTGTAGAAACCAATACATGTATGTTCTCTTGTGGTACAAGGGATGTTATTGTTTCCATGGTGCCACCAATAGATAAATGGAAGGGAAAATGGAACTAAATCCTAAAAGGTCTGCATCGAAAGCTTCCTATAATCACCAAAGTCTTAAACACAAAATACTTGTGACAAAGATTGCAGTTCACAAACACCTTATCAACAAAGTGAAATGTCAAGCTTAATGCTAAAAACAACATGAGTACATATATTTTCACATTTCAACATAGTTCAAGTAGGATTTTTGGATTTAAACTATGTCAAATTTTATAAACATATTAGAGACTATTTTTTAATGGGATAACAAATTATCACTATGACAGGTTGTACTTCATAAGAGGCTACTAAGAAGCTTAAGTATGGTATATAATTCTAATATTTATGCTAGTGGGTTAAGCATTTGATGAGATGATATTTTTTTGTATTTGGATGTTTCTATGACTGTTGAAAATGGGTTGCATTTTGTTATATCTAAAATGTGTCAATTTAAGGGATCTTTAAAGTTTACGAAATGTGTTTGCCACTTGAAACAATTCAACATTTGGTGAACCTTATACAAAATTGGCTATCGAACAAAAATTAAAAATGTTGCTTGCTACAATAATAAAACTTTTCACATGACATCCTGTTAATTCGAACCTATATCTTGAAGGTCAACGTAATGGATAAAACACCAAATTAATTATAGCTATATATAATTTAAAACTTCAATCATGACTCAATAACAACATAAATATTAGTATTTCATCATTAATAGGAAAAAGACAAATAAACAAATAGTGATGAGGCAATAACATATATTCCCAACTATTTTAAGTAAATGATTTAAATCAAACATTTCATAACACAAGTAATCTCATATCATCTTTAATTAAAATAATGCAATGGATAATAGTTTTTGTTATAAGGGATTCAAGATACAATTTCTTTGGATTAGTTACTAGGCTTGAGGGGTAACTATTCCAATTTCCAACAAAATTTCCCATGACCATGTACCCTACCTCATCCTTATGGATGACATTGCTAAATAACCAAAAAATGATAAAATTCGTCTCTGAAAGTGATCTAATTACAATTACACCCT
This sequence comes from Pinus albicaulis, assembly GCA_034641835.2. Taxonomy (NCBI): domain Eukaryota; kingdom Viridiplantae; phylum Streptophyta; class Pinopsida; order Pinales; family Pinaceae; genus Pinus; species Pinus albicaulis. The sequence goes on along the minus strand of CM076572.1, from coordinate 1,210,226,945 downwards.
AAGTTAAAGGTGGGTTGAAGGATAAGAAAAAGTTGGTTTTTGATGTTTTCCCCACCAATATTCAAGTCTCTCCAATGAAAATCGTGTGTTTGTGTCGTTGTTCATGGATGTGTTAGTACATGCAACAAATGGATGTTCTAGTACATGCAACAACAATTTAGCAATTGGAGACAAATTTATATAAGGGGATTCTTTGAGGGAATACATAACCCACATACAACCTATTTGCCAAATACTCGAGAAGTGATGATGTTAGTTGCACTTTCTCCTAGCTAGGGGTAAGGTGTGTGGAATTTAGCTCTTCTGATATTACATCCCAGTTGTGTCCAATGACAAACTCGTGTATTCACCACAACACACAACAACATTTGGGGATTGGGTGTCTTTTTAGAAAGATATACCCTACATCCACCCTCCAATTTTTTTATAATATTTTTACTTATTAGTAATCTAATAGAAAGGAATAGCATCTATGTTTTTCTAAATAAGAAGAAAAATTTATTTGGAAAAAATATCCAAGATATATCTTATATCTAGAAAATAGCACTATGTGTTTTACCTCTCATCAACAAATTCCACTAGAGTGCTAACAAACAATTCTTCGATTGCATATGAATTTGAATCATAAACATATGCATTTGAATCATAATGCATATGAATTTGAATCATAAACATATGCATTTGAATCATAAAATATATACGCAATTCTTTAAATATTAGCTAGATTGCCTAATTCATATTTCAATACCTTCAACATTTTCATTTTAATATCAATTTTTTTTATAACAAACATATTTCTTGAAATTCTAGATAAAAAATTATTTTAATAAACAATTTTTTTATAATATTTTTACTTACTAGCAATCTAGTATAAAGGAAGAGCATCTATGTTTGTCTAAATAAGGAGAATAATTTCTTTGGAAAAAATATCCAACCAATATCTTATATCTATAAAGTAGCACTATGTGTTTCACTTCTCATCAACAAATTTTCACACTAGAGTGCTAACAAACAATTCTTTGAGTGCATATGAATTTGAATCATAAAATATACACGCAATTATTTTTATATTAGCTAAATTGCTAGCAAACAATGCATTTGATCACATATGCATTTGAATCATAAAATATATACACAATTATTTTTATATTTTATACACCAAATTTTTTCATAAAAAAATTTCTAGATAGTGATTTTAATTATATATTATTAAATTTTAAATATTTTATAATCAAAAGTAATTTTAATTATATATTAGTTTATTCTTCTCATATTTTTAATTATAAATGGGCAAATAGAAAAAGATTTGGAAAAATAGAGTTTCAAATGATAACATTAGGCATATACATAATAATTCTATTTCGAAAAATATATAAACCTTAATTAGAAATCAAACCAATCAATACATGGATCACTATTAAAACCATAAACCTTAATTAGAAATCAAACCAATTAGTAAATGGATCACTATTAAAACCATAGTTCATAGTCACTGAGAGAAAAAAAATTAGAAGTATATTTCTTATAAATTGTTTATATCAAATAAAATTATATACATAAACAAGACTTATAATTTCACATTTAAAATAACAAATTGTGGAAATTTTGTGTTAATTCATATAACTAACTATTTTATAAATTATATAATTTGTTGTTCAATAAATTGAATTTCTATACAAATTCCATATTACACATAATCATACAAATTCCATATTATCTTGCATTTTATGTTATTACCATATTTTATTCTTTATAATGTAATAAGATAAGTGTTACAATTTTATACTTACTCAAAATTCCAAAAAAAACTATTTTGATAAAATAATCATAAAATTTACTAAAATTTATCTAAATTTAATAAATATATTTACAAATTATTAATTTATACATTAAAAAAATAACACATACATCAATACTCTCTATAAAAGTGTGTTCTGGTAGACCCTAACTTTTTGTATACATCCCAAGCCATAAGTTAATATATATTAACATGAATATCATTAAAAGCTTGCTCCAAAATTTCATTGAAATGTGCATTATTCTCCCAACTATGATCTAGTCCTGCACCCAACTATGAATGGAAACTATAACTTTTAGTATACATCCTAAGCCATAGGCTAATATATATTAAGATGAATTTCATCAAATATTTGTGTGCATTATTTTCCCAGTATCATATGATCCTGAATGGAACTTCGAATGGACAGTAGAACAATCTAATTTCCTAATTTTTTTATCATTATGATTGAATTTGGTATAAAACAATCTAATTTCCTAATTTTTTCCTATCATTATGGTCGAATTTGCTATCTAAACATCACATGCACTCAAGATTTGACATAAAATAAAACTGAATTGTGATATATATGTTAAGCTCAAGTGCACATTAAAGTTTATGACACATCAAGAGCACTTCTAGTAAAGAGCACTTCCGGTTTGGCCTAAAATACAAATTTGTGGATCAATTCTGTATCTGAATAAGTTTACGTTGAACTAATCTACTTGCATTTCACACACTTCTGCTAATTTTAAATCATATGGTGAGGGGGAATTTATTGAAGCATAATTTTCTAAAATTGCTAATCAATACCTTTAATTACAATTTGCAAGTTTGATTAAATGCGTCCTTTTCGGATCAATACACAAAAAAAATATGTCAAAGTTCATTGAAGTGATCTTGCACAACAAAAGTTATAAATATGAGGCCTACATCTACATCTTTTCATAATATATTCACTGGTCTAAAATGGTAGTCTTCCACAGAAATCACTCGTTGCTACTCACTATATTACTGATAGCTTTTCGTATTTAACATAATATTTCAAAAATAGAAGGGGCAGCAGCAACGTCTATCTCAAAAAATTCAATCGATCCTCCATTTGGGAATTAATATGAATGATTTCCAACTCTGAATTTCATTATTAATGTTTTACATTTCCTTTTACGATTGACAAGAATGGATAATACTTCAAAATAATCTTATATTAGTTTGAATTAATTATATGGAACATATTTATAGTTATTTTTAAAATATGTGTCTTTAGATTTGTCTTATAAGTAAAAATATGTTTTTCAGGCTTATTAGAAAAGGAGATGTATCTCGAGACCAAATTTATGAAGTTCCCTGGAAATTAAAGAAATAGGTTTTTGAATCTTCGCCATTCATTCTGTAAACTCAGCCTTTGTTTCACTTACAATAATGCAATTCAACATGATTTCAAACGATGCAAATATTTTTTTCTTTTAAATAGAAAAGAACAAAAATCTGATTGAAACCTATTATATTTATAGTTATTTTTAAAATATGTGTCTTTAGATTTGTCTTATAAGTAAAAATATGTTTTTCAGGCTTATTAGAAAAGGAGATGTATCTCGAGACCAAATTTATGAAGTTCCCTGGAAATTAAAGAAATAGGTTTTTGAATCTTCGCCATTCATTCTGTAAACTCAGCCTTTGTTTCACTTACAATAATGCAATTCAACATGATTTCAAACGATGCAAATATTTTTTTCTTTTAAATAGAAAAGAACAAAAATCTGATTGAAACCTATTATATATATATATGTGTGTGTGTGTGGTTGTATACCTTTCGCTGCAACCTGAGCATCGCCACCCTGCAGCATCCATGAGAATTAATTTGTCATTGGGTTTTAAAGGATAGTTGTCCGCTGTAAGCACAAGGTTACTACTCCATCCGTAAACAATGCAGGTTTCTGCTCCAACCATAAACAATACATCCATTGCAGCTGCAAACAAGAGATTTTTCAACATTGTGAGGGCTTACAAGTTGCAGTTCTAGCCGTAAACAATACATCCATTGCAGCTGCAAACAAGAGATTTTTCCACATTGTGAGTGCTATGTTCAAGGATAATGAATCTTGGTACCCAATTTTATCATATGGACACTGCCTGGTTTGCAGTAAAAAGGAGGGAACTTGAGATAAGGGAAAACCGGTGGTAGACAATATAGTTATAAATCGTAACTATTTAATACCCGTTTTTAATCTTATGGTACAAAATATTTCAATCGTCTAACACTAAAATATATGGCTCAAAATGACACATGTGGCATGAAAGGAAAGTTGTTTTCACATAATAACGCCTTACTGCGTAATTACTATAATTTTATAATATTCTCTTTTACTTATATAATTATATTATAATATTATAATTTTTTTTAATTTAATTTTTTCTATTACAAAAAAAGTACATTTTTGTGGCAGCTAACTATTATAAGACTTTCTTGTTCCTCATTGACGTTGTGGCTTTAATAGACCATAAAGTTGAAAGAATCACCTCACCTGGGGACGATCTTCAAAACAACTCTTCTTTCCTCTCTTTCTCACAATCTTGGTCCACCCAATAGGAAGCGGGGTGGATAAGAAATTTGCATATTATTGTTGAGCATTAAAGGAGACTCCTTATCAGTGTCAAAATTTGTTGATTCATGAGCACACTTTGAAATACCCAAAGATACTTCTCCCTTTACCAATTGCATGTTTGCAGGGGTTATTGGGATCCTTACTGAGTCCTCATTAGTCTGATGAATAACACCAATTTGATCTTAATATCTCGAACTAGCATCATCAACACCTGCATCCTCTTGATCAAAAACAAAAGGAGGCATGTCCTCCATAGGGGGTGGGACACAAGATTTCCAAATTTTAGATTTGGAAGTTCTATTGCAACCTTTCTTGTTGGGATTTGACTAGGTGAAGGAATTCTATAAATTTCCAATTTGAAGATAAACTCGACACCAAAATTCAGTGTTCTTGTAATCCAAAGATTGAGTCCAATGATAATCGCAAAATTTTAAATTTATTTGATCTGGAAACCCTTTGTTAATAACAATTTCCACACAAATTATACTGTAGGTGTACAAGAAAATTTGTCCTTGAGAGGGATCTGTAGCAAGAAAACCACCCAAGGAGTTTCCAATACATTGAAAATTTGAAGAGTGGTATAGGTGGGCAAGCAGATAGGGAAGTTGAACCCATATTGGGAGCTTGATAATGATTGTTGTAGAGAGGTCAAAATCCAAAAAACAAGGGGTTATAAACAAACCAGATTTACCTAGAACCAGGGCCCACCAATTAGGGCCTTCTAGCAGTCATTCAGGTCAACGAAAAGCACTATAACAAAACCTTTTGAGCAGATGATGACCTTGCACTTCTTGGTTCAGGTTGAATGATTCCACTTATAAATATCCTCAATATGCATCCATAAGCCATTAAATTGGTAGATGAGGCATGACTCAACGTAGAGTTTAGAGAAGTCCTCCAAGACTAAGTGCAAAATTTCCACAGAGGTTACATCCTCCACTTTGTCCACCTATAATGCCTTACGAGCTACCTAAGGTTAATGAGATTTGGGGATTTTCTTAAGGGCATCCTTAAAGGACATGGGATTTGATGTCAAAGATGGCCCCCACCCCTTGATTTTCCATTCAAGCAAGCAACATGAGAGATGGCGGCATCCTTCTTAATGTCATAGTCTCTAAGATCCATATCCATCCTAAGTTTCCTTCCTTTGAAGAGGAGCCTCAACGAACCCACTAAAATTTCTACAAACTCTTGTATTTTTGATGTGAGCATGAGTACAACATCATCCTCGTTGACCATGATGTAGAGGGACCCTCTAGAAATATATATAACAAATATTAGGAATTCTTTAAGATCAATTCCCCCAATTCCTTCCCCGTTTGGCTAGTGCCTTTTGTCAAACAACTTGCATATTTTATCTCTTGTTCCACTCTCCAGGTGGGCTTCTCGTTCAGGATTTTTGACAAACATTTTGTCCCTTCACTGGTGTAACATACACCGATAACTTCACATGGAAATGCCAGGAGTTAAAATAATTTATACAAGTTACCCATGGGTAACTATCCAACTCACTATTAAATATTCCTTACTCATCATTACATAGAATGTTCACCAGTTCATAGTGTAACCTTAGAATAAGAATAGTATGTTGCTTAACCATTAACAACCTTTATTGTAGTACATTAACATAAAGATGTATGTTGTAGCCTTGCATTCATTTCATTATTCATGTAATCATCACATACTTGACATTATGAACATCACAACAAGAAATCAACATCATCAATTTGACACAATAATCAATCACATCATTGAACACCAATATACCCTGGAAACCCCGTAGGGTGAAAACTAGCAAACATTTAATTTTATTATTAAACGCTCGTGAGGGTGTTCAGCCCTCACTCAATGGCTTATAAGGGATACCATCCCTTAACCATCGTTATAAACCTTACAAAGAAATATACAAATATCTAGCTTAAATCCATTACAATAAACATGATAGCATTTACCCACTAATCTTCATATCTTCATATCTTGGTGGCGTGGATGTACCTACAATGGACCAACGTACATTGGATCATCCTACAGTTCGCACTCATCTGCATGAACCATAATCATTTACCTGCCACCAGGTTAAGCATAATATTTCCTTTGTACTAGTCACCAACATTTCTTGTTAATGTTGTCTTCAACATACATCGATGTCAAGATTCATAAAGTACTAACCAACACATTCACAATCTACACTTTGTGATGCTTCTCCATATACTCATGTAGAGTCATGACATGCAAGCATAATATTACGACATGCTTCCTTTAACAACATTGCCCATGTGCTAGCTATAAGCATGGAACCATCAAAGGATGTCTATAAAATATTAACTAATATTTCCTTCGCATCAACACACATTCTTATAAGGAAAATTGCTACAATTGTAATATATCAGTTACAGTCTTTGTACATGCGGATTAAATAAAGTTAATCAAAATAACTAACCCTTAATCTATCACTTTTGGTGCATGTAAAGAAAGCCAATGTATATAGTTTCCAAAAGAGTCTTCCGAAAAGAAATGCTTAACACAACAGAGTATCCAAACACCTGTTTACAGTAAAGCATATAATTACATGTCTTCATTTCCAATATTATTATACCAACATTACCCATATATATATATATGCCAAGGAAACTAACACATTAATATGGGTTTTATGCTTGTAATCCATCTTCTTTTCCAAAGAATATTTCCCTATGTAGGCTAACTAAATAGGCTATCGTTTCCCACATACAAATTTATATTCCCTCCAATGAAAGATAATACAAATCTTGCATGCATATGAATGATCTTATTCCAAATGAAACTAACATAATGGTTATGATAGCACAAATCACTCACAAATAATTCTTCCTAAAGAAACATTATAACTCAATATTTTTTCTATCTATGTAAAGAATATATCTCTATAACACAATGGCTATTCTTTGCGCATGCCATAGCTTTTCATAATAGCTCTTCTTCAATGTACGTAACACATAACACAATCACTATCCTTTGTGCATGCAAGAGCTTATCATAACAACTCTTCTTTAATGTATGTAGTACATATTTCCTTCTTGGAATTACACCATCATTAACTATTCTTTTCTTGTAAACAAATGCATACTTCATTTGCAAGAAGAAGTTAACATGACCTAGTTTTGTTGTCTGTATACCTGTAGTTTTCCATGCCTCCCTTTCAAGAAATGACCATAGATGACCATATTTTATTCATAAAACCTAAGAAACATTAATAAGGTTTAACTTAAACTTTTATGCATTCTTGTTCTTGTATGAACAAGATTCATATGCATCTTTTATAAAAATAATAATTGTTTTTTCATTAATTCATGCACAAAACTCCTATCCAATCTTTTTGCACTCGTGTATTTTGTAAAAGAAAAACATAGGTAACATTTGCATACAAAAACATGGAAACCCTTCCAAGAAAATTAATCTAACTAACATTTATCTTTTCTTTTCTTTTTTTCACCACCCGTGATATCTTTTCTTTTTCACCAGCCATGAAAAACGTATCACGAATTACCCTCTTTATTCTACATTCATTTTCAAGAAAATATCTTGGATTTCTTATCATTTCATAAACTAAATGAGTACAAAATCCCTTTTAAAATAAAGAGCATGCATCTTATATTTTATTACTTATGCAATATTATATAAATATTTATATATTTCCTTCCATATATTTAACATAATCTTCTAATCTTTGTGCATGGACAAAGTATATTCTTTGTGCATGGACAAAGTATTTCTTTTCCAAGAAATATAGCATAGTAGATTTTAAAGTAAAATCTAGTTTTCCACATAAACACGTAAACATGGAAAATATTTTGAAGAAAATAATCAAACACCAGAAATAAACAAAAAAAAACATTACTTATCTTTTTCACTTTCTCTGTTCTGAGTATGGCACCGGTCTCCATACTATCGATTCTGGACACATAAAAACTAGTTCCTGAGAGAGATTAGGGTGCCAGAATTAATCTAGGTCCCTTAGAATGCCATCTGACCTGCATTACAACTGATCCCGTGTTCTTCATAACAATAGCTTGGTCCCTTGGGTATATTCCCCATATCGAAGTTGGAATGCCATCTGACCATATATTTTTGAATAAATGTTGCATCAATATAGAAAAAGGTTTGAGACTTGCAGGCACAGTTGATCAATAAATACTAAAACAACCACAGATAGAGCCAATCTTGTCACTGAAGGTCCCATCATAAGCGAGAAGAGCCAAGCTTGCATTAGGCGGTGTCGTAACCGTAACCTTAACCTGAAAGATGATGTCAAAACGTCGACAACCTCAACAAGCTGCACCCTGAGCAGCCTCCCGTTCATGGAATAACTGCTCCCGTAAATAGTTACATTACGTAAAATTGATTCACCATGTGTAAATGCAGCAGGTTGAGTAGGTATGTTACATACTCCCCCCCTTAAGAGAACATCGTCCTCAGTGTGCTTCTTTCACTGAAATTTAAACTTATACTCATGATATAATAATATAAACAACCCAAAGGGGGTCCTTCCCCTTCACAATGAAACACTTTCGTTTCATTAAATGCCATTAATTAAAACAATAATATTTTAATCCATAGTCATAAGCATGTATAGCTCAAAATATATTCCATTTCCATTTTTAACTACTTATCCATTATTCAATTCATAAAAATATAGAAAAATATCTATATGAACTTACGATTACTTACCAATTACTATTGGAAGTAATGATGGCTTTTACACAAGCTCTCTGAGAATGGTTGAACAACCCATCAACACTCCATGGAAATAGCTTGTAACGTATGACTAACAAATTCAATCACATTAGTCACATACTTTCAATCAAATGAAATACTTGCAATTATCAACATTCATGCAATATCAAGAGTTGTTTTAATCAGAGTACTTCCACAAGTACTCAGAGAGCACCAACCCTCTAATCAATGCATCACGTGCACATTATCTTAGCTCCTGCTAAAGACATCCACACAATACTTCAAAAGTACTCAGAAAGCACCTAGCTCTCTAATTGTACCAATGGTCAATCAACGCACCATAGCCATATCCTAGCCTCTGCTAAGACATTCAAACAAATTGGTAATAAAATAAATGAACTTATACATTCAATAATTCATTTTCCGAGCGCTGAGCTCCTTTCCTCTTAATATCTACATAAGATATTTACACAATCATATAAAAATTCATTTTAATTCAACACATAAATTATTACTTAACTTGTTCTACTATGAGAACCACAATGGTAAACAAAATGCTCCTCCCAACCCATGGGAGTTGGTTTCCACAACCAAATCGAGTCATTTTCACATCCAGACAATCATTTGACAAAAGACCATTCCAGGTCCAGTATGGATTCCTCTTGGCAACATCATGCCTATTCCTCTGACAGCGTCCCATCTATGAGGAATTTTGGACCTCCTCCGACAGGCTCCAAAATCAATAGAGTTGCCTCAGGTTTTCCCCTCTTCACCATCTTGGCCAATTCTTTTCCCTTAATGAGATCATATATCTCTAGGGAGAGGAAATCCGGGCAAGTAAGCGCCATCAACCCCTCCAGGTAGGCAACTACCATCAACCCAAGCCTTCTAGCCTTTCACAACTGTTCACAACTATCTGGCATGTTAAATTTCTCTTTTAGCATTGTTTCCCATAGTAAATTACATAATGAACTATGTACACATTATACAAGAAAAAACAAAAACAAAAAATCAAAAAACAAAAAAAAGCAAAAAAAACAAAAACAAACAAACAAACAAACAAACAAACAAACATTATGTACATCATACATCACACTTGGCCTTAACAGGGGTCCAATGATATCTAGATTAACAAGAAAAATGAATAACATATATGTGTTATACATTATTATTTCCAAAATAACACAATCATGTACATTTTAACATGATACCATGTGTTATATATTATTATTTCCCGAATAACAAAATAATGCACATTATAACATGATACTTTATCAATTATCGTTGCCATTTTTTTTCACGACACTATTTTAATTTCATAGGTTTTTATGTTGCCATTAAGCTATCCATGCTTACTATAAGAAAAAATGCTAATCGTAAATATACATTTCTTAAGCACGTATTATCTTACACAATCATTTTAATTTCCTACATACAATTTTGTCATGCATACAATTATATACAAATATTCATTAATGCATATATATCAATAACGGTTAGGGTAACAGTTCAACATTTCCAATTCCAATAGTATACTGTTACCAATAGTCTGACACATGAAGTAACTACTTGTTCACAAATTGTAATAATATTTAATCAAAACCAATTCATGCATATAGGTTTTATTAGTTAGTCGTACAACACTAACTAATCAATGCCACTAATAATCTTAATGCACCCATGACACGACTCATTCAAAAACTAGTCATTCAATGTCACTAATAATCTTAATGCATCTATGATGACTCATTCAAAAACTAGTCAATCAACTAGTCATTATAGTCAAGTCTCACTGCTTGACCCAATAAGTATTTTTAACATCTAAAAGGCTTCATTCAATTTAATTTTAAAACACTCTATCATCGTATATAAGGACTCTCCTCATCTTTTGCATTCATGCATTAGTTTCACACACCATCACTATACACATTCATCTTTTTCAAGTAGTGCATGGTAACTTTAGTTATGTTCATTAAATATATCAGTAATCTTGCAAATGTTAATAGTCAACTCTCACTTTCCCTAGTGAGTACTCAGGTTGTTCATAAGTACAACAAATTTTTTATTGTCTTTTATCCTCAAGATGATTCCAATGTTATGAAAACCGTTTTGTAGCGACATTTATTACTTATTACTCTTCAATGTATTTATAAACATGAATCACACATCTCATGTAAAAATTAGAATACTGCGTATACCCTTCAATATATAGATTGCTAGAATCATATATCCATCAACATGTATATTTCTAGAATCATACCTTAACTGATGTCCATTAGTAGCATACCTCAATTTCTTTTCGCTTAACAAATCCCAAAGGCGTCAGTGCTGCAACCTTTAGCTCTGATACCATTTGTAACATACACCAATAACTTCACATGGAAATTCCAGGAGTTAAAATAATTTATACAAGTTACCCACGGGTAACTATCCAACTCACTATTAAATATCCCTTACTCATCATTACATAGAATGTTCACCAGTTCATAGTGTAACCTTAGAATAAGAATAGTATGTAGCTTAACCATTAACAACCTTTATTGTAGTACATTAACATAAAGTTGTATGATGTAACCTTGCATTCATTTCATTATTCATGTAATCATCACATACTTGACATTATGAACATCACAACAAGAAATCAACATCATCAATTTGACACAATAATCAATCACATCATTGAACACCAATATACCCTAGAAACCCCGTAGGGTGAAAACCAGCAAACGTTTAATTTTGAGGGTGTTCAGCTCTCACTCAATGGCTTATAAGGGATACCATCCCTTAACCATCGTTATAAATCTTATAAAGAAATATACAAATATCTAGCTTAAAGCCATTACAATAAATATGATAAAATTTACCCACTAATCTTCATATCTTCATATCTTGGTGGCGTGGATGTACCTACAATGGACCAACGTACATTGGATCACCCTGCAGTTCGCACTCATCTGCATGAACCATAATCATTTACTTGCCACCAGGTTAAGCATAATATTTCCTTTGTACGAGTCACCAAAATTTCTTGTTAATGTTGTCTTCAACATACATTGATGTCAAGATTCATAAAGTACTAACCAGCACATTCACAATCTATACTTTGCGATGCTTCTCCATCTACTCATGTAGATTCATGACATGCAAGCATAATATTACGACATGCTTCCTTTAACAACATTGCGCATGTGCTAGCTATAAGCATGGAACCATCAAAGGATGTCTATAAAATATTAACTAATATTTCCTTCGCATTAACACACATTCTTGCAAGGAAAATTGCTACAACTGTAATATATCAGTTACAGTCTTCGTACATGTGGATTACATAAATTTAATCAAAATAAATAACCCTTAATCTATCACTTTTGGTGCATGTAAGGAAATCCAATGTATATAGTTTCCAAAAGAGTCTTCCAAACACCTGTTTACAGTAAAGCATACAATTACATGTCTTAATTTCCAATATTATTATACCAACATTACCCATATATATATATATATATATATATATATATATATATATATATATTCCAAGGAAACTAACACATTAATATGGGTTTTATGCTTGTAATCCATCTTCTTTTCCAAAGAATATTTCCCTATGTAGGCTAACTAAACAGGCTATCATTTCCCACATACAAATGTATATTCCCTCCAATGAAAGATAATACAAATATTGCATGCATATGAATGATCTTATTCCAAATGGAACTAACATAACGGTTATGATAGCACAAATCACTCACAAATAATTATTCCTAAATAAACATTATAACTCAATATTTATTCTATCCATGCAAAGAATATATCTCTATAACACAATGGCTATTCTTTGTGCATGCCATAGCTTTTCATAATAGCTCTTTTTCAATGTACATAACACGTAACACAATCACTATCCTTTATGCATGCAAGAGCTTATCATAACAACTCTTCATTAATGTATGTAGGACATATTCCCTTCTTGGAATTACACCATCATTAACTATTCTTTTCTTGTAAACAAATGCATACTTCATTTGCAAGAAGAAGTTAACATAACCTAGTTTTTTTGTCTTTATACCTGTAGTTTTCTGATGCCTCCCTTTCAAGAAATGACCATAGATGACCATTTTTGATGCATAAAACCTAAGAAACATTCACAAGGTTTAACTTAAACTTTTATGCATTCTTGATCTTGTATGAACAAGATTCATATGCATCTTTTATAAAAATAATAATTTTTTTTTCATTAATTCATGCATAAAACTTCTATCCAATCTTTGTGCACTCATGTATTATTTAAAAGAAAAACATAGGTAACATTTGCTTACAAAATCATGGAAACCCTTCCAAGAAAATTAATCTAACTAACATTTATCTTTTATTTTTCTTTTTTCACCACCCATGATATCTTTTCTTTTTCACCAGCCATGAAAAATGTATCACGAATTACCCTCTTTATTCTACATTCATTTTCAAGAAAATATCTTGGATTTCTTATCATTTCATAAACTAAATGAGTACAAAATCCCTTTTAAAATAAAGAGCATGCATCTTATATTTTATTACTTATGCAATATTATATAAATATTTATATATTTCCTTCCATATATTTAACATAATCTTCTAATCTTTGTGCATGGACAAAGTATATTCTTTGTGAACGGACAAAGTATTTCTTTTCCAAGAAATATAGCATAGTAGATTTTAAAGTAAAATCTAGTTTCCACATAAACACGTAAACATGGAAAATATTTTGAAGAAAATAATCAAACACCGGAAATAAACAAAAAAAACATTACTTATCTTTTTCACTTTCTCTGTTCTGAGTATGGCACCGGTCTCCATACTATCGATTCTGGACACAGAAAAACCAGTTCCTGAGAGAGATTATGGTGCTAGAATCAATCCAGGTCCCTTGGAACGCCATCTGACCTGCATTACAATCGATCCCGTGTTCTTCATAACAATAGATTGGTCCCTTGGGTATATTCCCCATATCGAAGTTGGAACGCCATCTGACCATATATTGTTGAATAAATGCTGCATCAATATAGAAAATGGATTGAGACTTGCAGGCATAGTTGATCAATAAATATCAAAATAGCCACAGGCAGAGCCAATCCTGTCATTGAAGGTCCCGTCATAAGCAGGAAGAGCCAAGGCTGCATTAGGCAGCGTCGTAACCATAACCTTAACCTGATAGATGATGTCAAAACGTCGACAACCTCAACAATCTGCACCCTGAGTAGCCTCCCGTTCATGGAATAACTTCTCCCGCAAATAGCGAATGTCAATAGGTGGTTATCAAGAATTCATTTCCAACCAATTATTGAATAAATAGTTAAATTGACATTATGTAAAATTGATTCACCATGTGTAAATGCAGCAGGTTGAGTAGGTATGTTACAACTGGCCATTCCAGGCCATCACTTGGATCTCGCATAAACATAACCATAGGGGCCACATAAAAATCACCACTATGATGAAAAACCCCCAAGCCCTTCGGCTCTCAACCACCAACAACAACTTTGATTGCGAAATTTGGATCCTTGGGTGATCCCTTATCAAACTCCTTCACATGACTACTATGACTCTATCCTTGCCATTTGTACCTCTAAGTTGTTGTTGGAACATATACCTCTCAGCCTTCGCTGCCATACATATTCTTGTATCTATTCAACGCCTATTAACTGATTTCTAAAATACTCTTTCTTTAAAAAATATCATATAATATTATAATTTTACTCGAAAAAATAATTTATAATATTTATATAATTATATAATATTATGATAATCTCATTAAAAACATACAAATTTATAAAAAATTAAATTACTATTATATTATCATATTATCTTTTACTTATACAATTGTATTGTCATAATCTCATTAAAAAATACAAATTCATAAAAATGTTTAAATGAATGTCATCATTTCACTAAAAAAGCCAATTCATAAAATGTTATAAAATGTTTAAACATTTATATTATATAATTGTATTATCATAGTTTTATTAAAAATACCAATTTATAGAATGTTTAATTTTTTTATAATATTTCTCTATATGTATAATTATTAATATTTTTCTATATGTAAAATATTGAATAAGAATTCTTAGAATTTTTATTTAATTATCAATAATTATTAAATGGATGATAAAGATTTAACTTCCATTTAATATATTATAATATTCTTAATAATAATAATAATAATAATAGATTAAGATTTATGTCTAAAGTAATTATGTTATTTCTTCATTTTTAATCAAATTGAAATTAATTTAAAAAATTATCATATGAACATGAATTGTGGTTTTTTAGGCATGTCATATTAATGAGTCATAGTATTGGCCTTTAGTATTATATCTAAGTCTATTTATAAATTAAGAATCTTGCAACATATTGTTTTAAATGTAGATATTTTTAATTGGTTTTTAGATATAGATATTTTTAACTAGTATTTTTTTAATCAATAATAATAATTTTGAAATAAATTAATAATTTAATTAATTTTTATGATTTTTTATTTTTTTTGAAAATATAAGATACATCATAAAGTAAATTATTTATTTAGTGGTATTTACCAATTATTTAATTTATATAATTACTTTAATATCACAATTTCATTTTTTTTTTTTTTTTTAAATCATAATGCATTTAAACCATATTATAATATTCCTCCTATAATTGTAGTTCAAATTTTATTTAAAAAAAACAACAAAAACAAAAACATTTCTCAATTAAAAAAACATTTAAACTACCATAATATTATAATATTAATCTTTTTACTTATTTCAATCATTAATCCTGTAATTTTCTCAAAATTATCCTAATTTCGCTAATGTTGGGTACCATTTTCCGATGAACACCAATTACTATCTTATAATATCCCTCGATATTCATATACTTGTATAGTATTATCATAGTTTTATTAAAATTTACTAATTGATGAAAAAAATTAAATTATTATATTTAGGCCGATAGGCCTATTCTTTTGAATCAGTTCTTTTTTGGGTTCGTCAACTTTTTTATTGTGCTGGTGACATCTGTCCCAAATCATGTTGGTGACATCTGTCCTCAATGCATATTTGGTTGCATGTGCTTTAATTCTTGATCGCCTCCACCGTTTTTATCGGGCAAAACCACACCATGTACGTTTAATTATGGATTGCCTCCACAGTTTTAGATGTTTGCATGCTAATCCCTTCAGAACGGATGGTATAGTTGCAGATGGACAGTCATGTTAGTTAAAGGTGTTCCAGTTTTTCTTGAATTTTTTTATTATGTTTGGATATAACAGATTTGGGCATAAAAAGATTGATTTGTAGACCATCGATGGGTACAAAGAACAGTGCAAACGTTTACGAGGAAGTTCGCAAGCAATGCCTGGAAGAGGACAAGAAGAGGACAAAAAGCAGATGAAGGTTAGTAACCATAAGGCATTTGGGATTTGCTTGTATTTGTGTTGTTTTGTTTTGAGTGTTATGAACAAATGGGTGAATCCAGGAGTTGAATCTCGTAGCATTCTCCAACAGCTTTTATGAGGTGTGTAATTCGGCAAACAAGACAACCCCTCACGTTTGTTTTGAATTTCAGCGGATGTTATGCTCTTCTTGGGTTTTTCGGGCCATTTGAGGCATTTTGTTGTGATGTGCGTTTGTTACAAAGGAATGTTAAGCCGCCAACACCGAAGTTGGAGACGCTTCCTGGCTAAGTGTGTTGCTCCTCCTATGTTGCCAACTTTATGCCCCCTAATTACTACGAAGTAGTATTATCGTCTTTTGCACAACTTCATCCACAACCCTATCTTTTGCATAGTTGAGCTACCATGCCGACGTTGAGGTGTATCTCTTTGTGGAAGTTATTGAGGACTTATACTTGGCTTCATTCACAAGTATATCATTAACATCTATCATCTGAATTCACTTAGTACTTGTTCTTGGCTAGCAGAGCAAAAACTGAGATAGCGCATCCACATTAAGGCAAAGCAAGCCACATTAACATCTATTATGCAAATATATCATTCACGTCAAGTCCAATTTAGCACAACACAAACTCACATAACACCTCCACATTAGGTCAAAACAAGCCACACTAATATCTACTAGGTGGAAGTTACATGGTATTTGTACTTGGCTTCATCTGTTAAGATATCATGTGCACCACTTTAGCACAGAACAAACTCAGATAGTACCTCCTGGTCAAAACAGGACACAGAGAATTGTGAGCTTTCTTTTGAACTTGGGCCATCATCTTGGCAAGTTTTCCAGCTTTCCATTTGGCAACAGCTCCACTTGCATGGAGGTAGATGAACTCAAACTGTGTTGTCAGTTGAAGTTGTAGCGAGTTGTGTTATTAATAGGTATTCTTTATGTATGCAGTATATTTCCCTCTTGAAAATAGTGGAAATTTCAGCATTCATATAAATTTATGGGTTTGGGAACCCATCAAATGTTTTGTGTGCTAATCATATCAATCTTTATCAAATATACTGGATCAGATGAATACGAATTCATGTCTTGAGCTGGAAGGGATCCACATTCATAAATACTGTGACCAATGTCTCCTCTATCTTCATCAAGGCAACCAACCTCTCTAGGTAATCTTTATCATCTGCTTCATTAATGTTCTCTTCATTCAAAACAAGAATATGGTTTTGTTCATCATTTTCAGTCTCATCAAGGGCTTCATCATGACTTCCATCATCCATTTGCCCCCCTAACTGCAATTCTGAAGCTGTGTCATATAACCAGTCCTATATGGTGTTTGCCTTACTGGAGGAGGTTCCGATATAGCAAATAGACCTTTTATAAGCCAGAAAACATTCATCTTCATCACACTTATTTTGTCTAATTTAGGCCTACAAGCAATGGCAGATTACGTCATATAAATTTTCTGCCTCTTTATGTTTCAGCTTATAATTATATATAGGAGGATCACTCAAGATTCACAGTATAAGATATGCATCTGTTGACCCGTAAAACGATGTTTTTCACAGTATAGTGCTCTACACTGCAATTTTCTTCATCTTTCGAGCCATCAAATTGGCCCTCTAAATCAGAAAATATGTTAACATGTCATATATCTGTATTAATGGAGAAAATTTCATCTTTTTGTTTCATGACTTAACTTCTGATGACTGAAATGCAATTTTCTTTTTTTCCTTCATGTCAAAAACTACAATTACTTCAAATAAATAATTCACAAACAATACTCCTATCGGCCTCTCTTTGCACCTTCTGGGGCAACTGCTAGTCTTATAGTATTATCTTTTGCTTACTATCGTATCATAATTTCATTTTTTTTTAAATCGTAGAACCTTGAAATTACGGTAATCTAATCATATAATATTTCATTTTGCTATACTCCATATTTCAGTTTACTTTAATCTTATAATATTTATTCCCTGTAGTTATTTATTTGCTTAAATCACTCATCTTTCTCCATATAGGTATTCTATCATAAGTTCATTATAAAAAAAAAACTTAATTAAAAAATATTCAAATAATTTTAGTTTTATAATTTAAATGAATGGTAAATGCTCATAAATATCAATCCATAATAAGCATCAAGGTACTTACCTCATTATAAATCTCATATTTCTCATATTAAAAAGAAATCATAAAAATCAACTAAATTAGCTCAATCACATAAATCAAATGGTTGGTAAACATTGATAGATGCCCCTGATATATAATACACTTATCTCATGGTACATATCTTATATATATATATATATATATATAACTAAATTTAAGGATAAGTTGTGGGATGAAAAGGAGCTAAAAGGAAGAAGGAAGCTAAGGTATAATAAGGAGGTGATCAAACCCAATCTTTCTCACAATAATTATCTTTTTGTCTTGATCATTACTAAAAAAAAATTAATATTGTGAAGATAAGAACTAATTCTCATGAGCCTCAAAGTGAAACTAGGTGTTGGTCAATTCCCAAAACACCTTATGATGAAAGAGTATGACCTTTGTGATACTATATGCACACAACCCCTTTCTGCAACACATGCACACTTCACCTCTCCTCAACAATGCACAGTTGCACACAGCTCTCCACAATTATCCTTGACAACAATACAACTTCCCCCCACATTGCTCAACTGCAATCCTCGGTTTTGTTTCACTGTTGATCATTGGTCGATATTGTCTTTGTTGCAATCCACTTTATGAGATAGTGTACTCCCAGCATGGTTCTCTAATTTTTTGTTGCATCAAAAACTTGGGCACTGCAGCTGAATTAATTTAAGGGATGGGCTTTTGAGCGATCTCCCATGCTGAGAATTAAATATTAGTCAAATTGCATACTCAAGGATTTCTTCCATTAAACTCTTCCTGCACACACAGTATGGCACTCCATTCCGCTATTGCATCTAACTTGGCCATTGCTCCTACATTAAACATTCAGAATGGTCTCTTGAGCATTTCTCCATACTTAGAATTAATTCTCAGTCAAACTGCACACTACAAATAGGCTCTTGTCCTTTTTGTGAACAAATATCCTGTCCCAAAGGCTCTGATCTTCATTCAATTTCTCGTAGAAAGAAACCAAGATCAAGGATGGCTTGTCTCATCTCATGATAGACTCCTTGTAGTGTGCAAGAAATCTCAAGCATGGTTGTTTTGGATTCAACTGCTACTTCTACAAATCATGATCCTCTATGTCTTTGTCTCCTGGCTACGACAGTCGCTATTGACTTCATTAAATCATATGTGCAATCATGGTCCTCTTTGTTCTTCGAGCCAGGAGTT
Source organism: Pinus albicaulis (assembly GCA_034641835.2). NCBI lineage: Eukaryota > Viridiplantae > Streptophyta > Pinopsida > Pinales > Pinaceae > Pinus > Pinus albicaulis. The sequence goes on along the minus strand of CM076572.1, from coordinate 1,210,207,104 downwards.
TCTACAGTTTCCATTATTCTAGCGACCAACTAATCTTTAACTCACTTAGTTGCTTACCCATTCATCTTTCATCACCTTTTTGTTGTAATATCACATCCCCAATCATTTCGTAACTTTATTAAGGATATGTTATGAAATCGCAATATTTTGAATGGCCTTTAGCCCTTTTTTCTTCACCACTTATTGCCTTTCACCATAGGACTGGGTGTCATGACCGAAGGCATAGCACTTAGGTGCTAAGCCCTTCAATATCCTGTCAGGGGCCTATATCCCCATGTTATTTCTCTACGCCCTTGGTTCTCTAGGATCCACGACTAAATTCCAATCAACATCGGAATCCCCTCGTATCGGAACTTCTTCAAATTTCAATCACAGGGGAGTTAGGAAATCTTCTACCTCCAAAATACCCATGTGGTGCCTCCATAGCACTCAGGTGCTAAGCCTTTCTCTACACCCTTTGTTCTTTGGGCTCCATGACCAAGTCCCAAAAGCATCAGAGCTCCATGTATCAGATTGGAATTTTCTCCAAAAAATAATTATAGTGAGGTTACGATATATCCAACCTCAAATATTCAGACCACCGAGATGATGTCATGTTGTTGACATCAACCCAACGTGGCATCTCCATACTGGTGACACATGTCACTAGGATTTGCGCCATTAGGCCACCAAATAATGTTGAATTTGACTTCCATGTGTCCTTCGTATGACTATGTCATGTTGATGTCATATGTCACCATCATCTCTTTAGGTTCAATGAACAGTTGCCATGTGTCATGTTCGAGGAGAGAGAAAGGGTCCCTCAGTCCGTGGTTTCACAAGTGGATTCCTTTATAAATCCTGCTCCCTGCAACCATCGGCACTTTCAAAAGAATTCAATTAATAAGGAGTTATGAAATTCCGATCTCTGAAATATCGAAATTTCGAGGCTTCGATATTCCTACCTTCTGAGGTCTTGAAGTCTTGAGGATCAACTCCCTAGTATCAGATCAGAACTTTCTCAAAATTCAATGATGGAGGAGTTACGAAATCTAGACCTCTGATATACTGACCTCCCGAGGTCCTGAGGCTCTGACCTTTGATAGTATAACCTCCCGAGGTCCTGAGGCTCTGACCTCTGATATTATAACCTCCTGAAGTTCCAAGGCTCTGACGTCTGAAATTTTGAAGTTCTAAAATTCAGGGATTCGATGTTCAGCCTGCTTCCATGTTTTGAAATACCGAAATTCGTCCTGATCCTAAGGACTTCAACACCTTCACTTTCATTATCAATAACTTTTGATCCCAAGATCCATTTATGGACTTCCACATACTGTTGGAAATATTTTTCAAATCACTTTCTAGTGGAGAAGGTATGATGTCACCCGTGAGCCCATTTTCTACTTGAAACATGGTTGCAAACACTCTGCCTGGAATCTAACTCAATGCTGGTCCAATTGAAATCAATGCCAACATACCAAGTGCCACCAATCAATCAAACAATGTCAATTTTATAATAGGTTTCGACTGTGAATGTGATGCTTGCGATGATGTTATATTTCCTCGTCCTCCATTTGTTGGTTCCTTTGGTCCTCCTGATTCTGAGTTGTTTGGTTCACCTGTTTCAATCGTTTCTTCTGATGTTCATGAAGATCACATTCAGGATGGAGTTGGTTTTGAACAACAAACTTGTGATATAATTTATAATGAATATGTGTGGGAGTCTATTTCTGAACAAGAATATGCAATGAAGCTTGATTTTCTCCTTCCGCACCTCTCCCTCATTATCCTGACATTTTCCACGGCTCTGCCATTCCTGTTGAATCTTCCAAAGAATGATTTTCTAATGATTTTTTTTATCACACGAAAAACTTGTGGAATGTCAGTTTTACATCCAGAAATGGAGAGGAAGAATATTATTTTCTAGATCTTTCCAACCCGTCATATGATCATTCTCAAGAAACAGAGGGTGAAATTTCTTGTTTTCAATCGTCCCCTTTTTTACAATTCATCAGATCATGAGGATGCCTTTTTTTTCTATCTTGAACTTTATGATCATGGTTGTCGTGATCTTTTCACTAATTTATCTAGTCACGACTCTGATTTCTCTGTTGTTGTTCATATTTTTAGCCACCGGTTTTTTATGATCTACAGTTTGATGTTTTGGAACTACTGCAAGTTGTCGGGGCACTTCAGCACACGTTGATGGTTATGTTAGTTTCTCGTATCCTTGTTGATAGTTCCAATATTGATCAGGATAGTCGTTTAACTTTCAAGGATCCTCATCATTTCATCACACAAATTGAAAATAAATCTATTTCATAATCATCGCATCGTCCATCTGTTTTAAATGATCCTATCACTCAATCTTTGGAGGAGTCATACTTAGAGAGCTCTTTTGTGCAACATAAGTTTTATTCTTTTCTTATGTTCGCCAAGTTTGAAATTTCAAAAAAATGTTTCTACATGTTTCTTGGTTGCAATGTGTATAAATTCCATAATCCATCCGCAGAATGATTTGCATTCTCTTTTCTGTCATATTTTTCTGCGTCTATTTTCAAACTCTGAAAGTTATGGTATGCGTCGCTTTATCTTTCTTGTTTTCTGTTATGCTTGAATAACTTTCTTGATATGCATTCCCTCACCTATATAGGTCAGCCTATGCATCAGTGGTTACATTGGAAGTTTAATTTTACGTAAGATTGGCCTATTCTCTGTTAGATTAGGAGTAGGGGTAGTTTACTTGTTTTCTTTCTTGATTTTGGTTTGATTTACCTTCTGCCCTGCTCTTTTATTTTCTCTCTAGTTGTAGGATAGCTTCCCCATGAGACCGTGTTTGGTTTTCGAAGAAAGCATGGTGAAGTTCAAGAGGAATTTGTCCTACTATCAATACTTGGTTTTTTGTTTATTTCTTATCTTTGCATGGATCTTGCATCTTTATTCGATGACACGTTGATGGAAAATATGTTCTTTCTTAGAGAAAACCGCAGTGGAATCACGATGCTTGAATCTAAAACTAGTACCACGTACTCTAATCGGTATTTTATGATTTTTTTGTTTTTACTTGTCAACTAAGTCAAGTAGAGTAAGGAAGGGAGGAAACTTTAACAAGTATTTTAAAGGTGCATAAATATCCTTCTATGAAGAGACAACCTCTTCTACTCTCAATAAGTCAGGATCCCTCTTCTGCCCCATGAAATTAATAAGTGCTTATGTACAATTTTTATGAACAAAATGAAATAAATAAAATAAAGGGTGAAAGAAGAGAATGGTTTCCTGCATAGGGAGGTGAAGCAAGGAACTTCATTGGGGTATTGACCAACCTCGCTGGCAGCAGAGCAAATGTTTGTGTTCCTGAAGTGACTTAGTCAGGGTACTGTCAGGCTTACTGGTAGCGAAGCAACAATAAAGATGAAAACTAAGACTCTGACTATCATTTTTCTCTTTTATATCTAGATACTCCTCATCTCTAATCAAACAACTAAGTTTGACATGGCTTAGTTAAGTGTGTCATCGATAAAGAGAATGGCAGGGACTATATATTTAACTCAAGCTAAGTAAAGAAGCTACAGTGATCAATCAATTGAAAAATACTTCTTGAATAGTTAGACTTGTTTTTCATGAGAAAAGACCCATACTGAGAGTTGGAGTTCTACAAGTGTGTCGCCAAGTGTTGTAGTTGCTACAACCACCGTCCAAAATTTTTCCCATGCCTTGTCTTTGGAGCCTTCCCTTCTATCCACAGGAGCTTTTCTTTTACTGTTATCAAGTATTCATGCTATGATCAAGACTTATATTTTCAGGTTATGCTTGTGATGAGTTGATGTCGACTTGATGTCTTTCAGACATAGGCTAACTCTTGACCTGACCTTGCAGCATTGTTGGGCTTGCCTCCATAAACTGTCCAATCTCAGAAGGAAGACCAACCTTGAGGATAAAAATTGTGCAATATAGACAGTAAAGCAATCCATGATCTTGGAAAATATGCAATTTTGGATGGCAACCCAACCTCAAGCTCAGAAACTACACAAAGCATCGGTTAAGCTCAGAAGATGTGCAATGCACTGAGTCAAGGAGTTGCCTAGCCCTCGGGAACTACGCAATCCTTCTTGGCAGTGTGCATGAAAATTTTCCAGAAAAATAAAAAAGCAAAAGGGATCCCTAAAAAATAGGGAGTCATCATTATTTTCCCGAAGGTGGAACACTTACTATTTTTGGAACTTTCTGCAAAGTGTCATTTTTTCCTTAATTTTAGGCATGTGCATAATAAGCCCTAATCGACCAAGATATATTTAATAAACGCCTCTAAATATCATTTTTACAGTCAATATTGGAGCTCTAGCATTCCTAAGGAGATCAAGGAGCCTTTGGTGGAGTTTCTAGTGCTTTTCTGGGTGAGTTTTGCTTTTGTCAACTTTTTTCGCTTGTTCTGTCGCTTTTTATTGTTTCGCTTCTATGACTCATGTTTTTCTTGTTTATCTAAATCATGGTTTTTGGATTTTTAACTTATATTATCTTGTAGAATTGTTGGTTTAGTAAGTCATTCTAATTTTACAAGTGTCCCATCAGTCTTGTTTTTTTCCCACTGGTCATCATCATTTCGGCGACTCTCCATGCATGTTTGTTTTTCATTTTGCATGTTGATATTTTGCACTTTATTTTGATGGTCTATCTATTCATATCTACACTTTAACTTGCACCATCACTCAGATATTCCAGTTTCCTCTACTCTTTATGGGAAGATGTGCACTTTCTTTGGCCATTAGTTGCCTTGTCTAGTCGGGCATTGTGCAAGTCCAAGGATCAAGTTGTCTTCTTGGCCTCTAAGACTACGCAATGCACAGTAATAGGTTGACCCAATTGCGCATTACATAGTTCCAGGGCTCAAGCATGATCCCTTAGCCACTGAGACTACACAATGCGCAGTTTCACCCTCAGTCTGCCCAAGTTGAACTACACATTGCGTAGTCTCGATCCTTAGGTTACATCACTGGCTGTTAAAACTATGAAATGTGCAGTTCCTGCAACCAGGCTCCCTCTTTCACCTCAAGAATTGCACAATTTTCCTTTTCAGTCCAATGGATGTTGTTCTGATATTTCTTTGGGAGTTATTTTGTTGAAGCTAATTCATCTTTTCCATGAGTGCCTTTTCCTCCTACAAGTATTGCATTTGTTGAGCACTTTTCTTCATCAATCATTGTCATCATGGCACCAAAGAGAGATGCTTCAAATGATACCACTGAGAGCAGCATCGGGGAGGCAGTTGAGAGCACACCAGTAAACTTGCGACTTTATTCATATAGTGAATTTTTCATAGAAAAGGGGTCAGATATCACATGGCATAAACTCAATGAATCTTTCTCAACAAGAAGTTTCAAAGCATATCTATAGGATCGACAACTATATATTAATGTACAAAAATTAGGATTACATAAGGTTTCATGTAGTTATCTGACTTTACCATGTGCACACATTGTTAGCTGGATAATTTTACATATAGATCCCAAGACTATGACTCTGAAATTTTCCAACGGACAAAGGCTTGCTTCTTTTCTGGCATCGGATTACCATCTCATGTACTATTTACCAGAGTCAGAATTTCTCATGCATTATTATGCCTATGCCACCACCAGCTACTTGAGTACAAAGGAAATTGTTACAAGTTGGGTGAAAGAGCCAACAAAGTTCCTCATACACCCTCCAACACCTGCAAGACAAAATCTCTCAGCAGGGCATGTCAGCTCTTGATAGTTCTATGTTGCAGAATCTATGGTCAACAGAGAATTGAGACAAATATTTATATACTAATACATATATTCCTGAAAATATATGAAAGGTTTCCACGTTCCTCCTAACCGTGAACTATGTTTCTTAATAGTCCCACTCGAGCTCTACTCCTTTATTCCAGGGATACAACTTAGGATTTATGTAACACACCCCTCCCACATTTACCCGCTTCACCAGTTCTCCAAGATAAGCATGAGCTGAGTGTCACTATGATATGACCCGACCTCCAATTTTCAGTTATGGAAGTGGGGTCGACAAACTAAAACTATCGATACCCTTAAGGAGCACTAGATCACCTAGAACTCAGACCACAACTTCTGATGACCAGATCCTGAGCTAGAACTATTTTTCCACAAGCCTAACCCAAAAATGCACCCACATTATAGAATTCATGTGGTTATTAGCCTCCAATCGCACCCATAAGCCTGTCTCCATGCGGTTATCACCCAAATCTTCCAATTTTGTGAATGCAGTCTTGGGATTTTTGCCACCTTTTCACGCTAGCCTCCATATCGCTACCCAGAACTTCTTGTAACTTTCCATAATCATGATTAAGATTATAATGATGAAAAATGTTCAAAATCGAACAATATCTTGACCTAGACATTCCTAGTACACAATAGACATTTCATAAAACATATGGTAAACTTGTAAGCTACAGGTCATGAATGCATATTTGTTCATAAACCTTTGAAATTCATCTAAAAATCACCAAGAAGGTATAATTCCCTATCAAGCAGTTGTAATTATGCTTGTTAACCCATGCATTCATCCACCATTCAAATACTTATTAAATCATGAACAAGATCCATGTAGAAATTTGATAATTGATATGTTATCCACCGAGATTCTCCTGATCACACACTATTTTAACTTCATGCACAATACAGAATCTCTTCTACCATTGATCATTAATTGCGGAAATAAAAACAATCACATGCGCACATTAAAACCATAAACAATCACACATATGAACATAGTATTTTATGGGAAAGCTTAAAGCTGAAAACCCCCAACTATCTGTATATTATATGTCATAGAGATCATGTAACAATCATCATACAAAGCTCCTCACAAGCTCTCAGTACAATCTCCAATTGCTACACACTAATCAAGTCCGATCTAGCAAATCTCATGCTCCAATCTCTGCCACCTGCTAGCCTGCCTCTACTGCGCAATCACTGCTGAAGAATGGCTCTGAATGAACTCGAATTGGTCTAGCCTTGCTCACGCAATCCTCCTTGGCATCTCCAACCACTGTGTGTTGCAAATCATGCAACACTATAGTCACAACTGATAGTCACACTGCTCTTTCACCTACCTCTTCACTGGTCTCCACTGAAACTGTCCATGCACTGTAGTTAACCGATGTATTCTTTAGTTGATTAATGAGTTAATAATTAGTGAATTAATTAATAATTAATTCACACCACTCTCACTAGTGTATCAATCAGTTAGACTAGATACAACTAGCTCAACTATGTTTAACTGAGTTAAACTGAACACAACTCCATTAACTTCTCAATCAACTCCACCAAACTTTGTCACCTGAGTTCTAACTGAAGTCTCCATGCAATAGCTCCACTAAACCCTCAGGAATAGTGTAATTCCTTCTGTCAGCTGCATGTGCCACATCTTTGCACTTAACTGAAGTGCTCCAAGAGGATAAGATAATGTTTAGAGTCCAAATATTATTAAGAGCTAATAATATTCGACATATCTATTTTTAGACTGGCAATCTAAAAATAGAAGTCCATCTATTTTTTCTGACTTGACCAACCATCCACAAATAGCATCCTGCAACTCATAGAACATGATCCATATGTCTAAAAATAGACATAGTCTAAAAATAGACTTTGCGCCAAAAATAGCCTACGGGCCCACTTAGTGAAGGCGAATTCTTTCCACTAAGCTCATCATCTTGTTGCAATCTCAACACTCCCTCTCAACAAGATATGGATTATCCCGCCACCCCGATCCTCGCCTGTAGCTCCGACTGCCTCGGTGAGCGCTTTGTCAAGATATCAAGATCCCGATCCTCCATGGGAATGTGTGAAAGACGCATCTTTCCCATTACACGTCAATCTCTGAGCATGATGATTATTGATACAATGTGCTTAGATCTACTGTGAACATCGGATTAACCAAGAGTTTGATGCAACTCGATTATCACAAATATATCATGAGATCTATGTGAACCAACAACTCACCAGATCTTCCCTATCCATATAGCCTCGCATGCACAAACTTCGCTTCCATATACTCGCCTCCATTAACCGAGGCTACTTCGATCTCGTCTCGCCGTACTCTCAAGAAACCGTTGTCGACTCCGATAAGCACGAAAATCCTCTCAAACAAGTTCTTTCTCATTCATCGGGCTCCTCGCCCATCCGTATTCTTGCTGCACAGCTTCACCTCATCCGACTGTCTGTACCATAATCCATATCTCGATGTGCCTCTGAAATATCTCAATACATGCTTGCCTGCCTTCCAAAAGAGCTTGGTAGGCTTAACCATAGCTTATGAAAGCTGGTTATCAGCATAGCATATGTCGGGTCGTGTATTGACCAAATACATGAGTGACCCCACCAACTGTCGGTAAACAGTGGCATCCACTACATCCGTCGATGTAGCATCCTCCTTCCTCCAACCACCAGGAAGAGGAGTATCAATAGGCTTGCAGCCATGCATGTTGAAATTCTCCAGTATCTCCTGGGCATACTTGCCTTGAGAAACAAACAGTCCATCACTGCGCTGCCAAATTTCCAATCCCAGGAAATAATGAAGGAGGCCCAAGTCCTTCATCTCAAACTCTTTTGCAAGATCAGCCTTGCATGAGAGTATCAATTGTTCATCACCGGTCAGTATAAAATCATCTACATAAAGTACAATGACTTAACCTACTCTCATATTCTATCCGGGTATAGGTTCAACGAACTCACTCTTGGAGAATCCAAGTTCGGTGAAATAACTATCTATTCGTGTATACCAAGCACGAGGTGCTTGTTTCAACCCATACAACGCTCTCTTGAGCCTGCACACATGCGACTCACTGTTGAAGATCTCGAAACCTTCAGATTGCTCTATGTACACCTCCTCCTCAATCACCCCGTTGAGGAACGCAGTCTTCACATCCATCTAATGAATGTGACACCCCATCTGCGCTGAGAGAGAAATAATCGTTCGTATGGAAGAATACCTTGCGACAGGTGCAAAGGTCTCCTCATAATCGATCCCCTCTATCACGGAGAAGCCCCCGGCAACAACCTTGCCTTGTACTTCACCCCGCGCTCATTTGCTTCACTTTGCAGATCGACCTTTGCCCTACCACTAATTTCCTTAATTTCCTTCTCCGGCCTTGGGACAATCTCCCGCAATCGTTTCGAGAATCGAATCATACTTTCCACCATGCAGCATCTACCCATGCGGATCCTCCACATGCGCCTTCCTCGAAAGAGGATGGCTCAATACGACACACTTGCTCATAAGAGCCATGTATCCAAAGATATATCGGTCGTGTGACCGTGATGTAGGTTTCTCCTACACCCTTCCCCTCGCATCTTGAGCCAGTCGCTCAGCTTCTGTAGTTCGCTTCCGCCCTCTAATGGTTGGCATTGCATGAGTGGTCTCTTCCACTCCATGAACCTCCTCTTGTGGCTGATCCACATCCCGAGGCTCATCCTTAGGAACTAATAGCTCCTCATCTGCATGCAAGTGTGGCTCCCTCTCAAGCGAACACTTCATGGCTTTCTCCTCCTGAAATTTGATATCCCGTCGCACAACAGTCTTGCGACCGTCTGGAAAATACACACGATAGTTGTGGGGCGTATCAGTGTACCCCACAAATATCCCAACCTCCGCAGTCGGCTCCAGCTTCTTCCTGGCATCCTTCGTCACATGAATGTAAACAGGTGAACCAAAAATCCTCAAATGGGAAATATCAGGCCTCTTACCAGAAAATGCCTCCTCGTGTGTACTCATGCCAAGTATCCTGTGAGGACAACGGTTCTGCACATACACTACTGTATTGCATGCCTCAGCCCACAAGTGAAGGGGTAGGCCCTGATCATGCAACATCGCCCATGCAGCACCCACAATCGTTCTGTTCTTCCGCTCAGCCACCCCGTTCTGCTGTGGGTTATGAGGCGCTATGAGCTCTCTTCGAATTCCTTTTGTGCTGCAAAAGTCCTTGAATTCGCCAGAGATGAATTCACCACCATTGTCGCTCCGAAGAGCCTTCACCTGCTTCCCCGATTATTTCTTAACCAGTGCCTTGAACTCACAGAACTTTGAGTGTTGAATATTGCAACAAGAAATAAAAAGATGATGTGATTCAAACATCTTTCCTAATCCTAGTTGGAAAGTGATCACCAAAACTAGGTGGGGGCCACACAAGTGATTTTTGTCGCAAAGTCTATTTTTAGACATATGGATCATGGTCTATGAGTTGCAGGATGCTATTTATGGAAGATTGGTCGAGTTGGTAAAAATAGATGGATCTCTATTTTTAGACATTGGGCGGAATCCATTTTTAGACTGCCGGGCTAAAAATAGAACAGTCGAATATTATTAACCCTTAATAATATTTAGACTATAAACATTATCTTATCCTCTTGGAGCACTTCAATTTGATGCTTGGATGTGGCACATGCAGCTGATAGAAGGAAATACGCTTTTCCTAAGGGTTAGTTGAGCTATTGCATGGTTGACTTCAGTTAGAACTCATGTGGCAGAGTTTGGTGGAGTTGATGAGACAGTTGGTGGAGTTGTGTTCAGTTTAACTTAGTTGAACTAGTTGTATTTAGTCTAACAGATAAATACACTAGTGATGAGTGGTGTGAATTAATTATTAATTAATTCACTAATTATTAACTCATAAATCAACTAAAGAACACATCAGTTAACTGCAATGCATGGACAGTTCAGTGGAGACCAGTGTTAGAGGTGGGTGAAAGGGTGAGTCTACTATCAGTTGTGACTATGGTTGTGCAGGAGATTTGCACACACATTGACCGAGACGCAAATGATTATGCAGCACAAGCCAGATTCGAACTTGGATCTCATTCATTCTCATCTTGGATTGCGCAGTAGAGGCAGGCAGACTTGTGGAGGAGATTTGAACCTGTGACTTGTTCATCTTCCGTGCTAGTTTGTGTGTAGCATGTGAGATAGTACTGAGAGCTGTGAGAGCTTTGTGCTATGTATTGTTACATGTTCTCTATCATTATAATATACAGATAGTTGGGGGTTTTCAGCTGTATTCTTTCCCCATTACATATTGTGTTATATGTGTGTTTGATTATGTTTTAATGTGCGCATGCAACTGCTTCTAATTCCGCATATTGATGATCAATTGTAGAAGAGGTTATGTATTATGCATGAAGCTTAAATAGTGTGTAATCAGGATAATCTCGGTGAATAATTCAGCTATTATTCAAATTTCTACATTGAGTATGTCTCGCTCTTCTTCTGCATGAAGAAGATCCAGCACTTCCGAGAAAAATCATCAACAAATATCACATAGTACATGTGCTTTGATGTCGAAGCTACTGAGAAAGGTCCACACACGCCCCAGAATTCTCCCGCGATCGTCGTTTGCCTGCCCTTCGTGGAAAGTTATTACAAATTTTCTCCAGCACATCCCTTTAATCGTATCTGACCACAAGTGTACCTTTGGGAAGCCCGTGAGAAATCTGCTGCAACCTTCAAAGCTCCATGGTGTATGTTGCTCAATTCTTATGCCACAATGCTTTTCATCCCCGCTCACTCACTCCTTCCCTCGCCTACCATTGCTTACGGAGCCATCTACTCGCAACCGATAAAGGTTCTTAACTCTCAACCCTTATCCTCCGGCTTCACCAGCTTCATCGTGTGTGAAACAATTTTTTCTCGCTAAAGACAACATCATATCCCTTGTCTTCTAACATCGCCACATAGATAAGATTCTTCTTCAATCCTGGAACATGCATCACTTCCTTCAATACGAAGGGTTTACCAGACTCCCTCTCAAAGGAAATGGTACCGATACCGGTCACATTGTATCTACCCCACGCTCATCTCGATGTGCACTCCAAGATCTTTTCATCTAGACAAGAACAAATTTTGACTCTCCTTCTTGGGGTTATATGAAAGGACTTGTTCACCGTCAAGAAACCACACCGAACCCACCAAACTTGAGACCATAAGGACGAGCTAAAATCCAGTCAAACCGCAAGGCTAAGGCCTCAAGGCCAAATGCGCAGTATCCAAGCCAAAAAATTTCTGCCAGTATTTTTTCTTCTTTTGTGGACAATTAGTGGTGTAATGTCCGTGTTGGTGACAGTGAAAGCACTTCACCTTGGACATGTCCTGCTTCTTGCCTTTCACACCGGATTGAGAAGCATTCTTCTTGCTCTTCCCCTTCCTTTCTTTGGTAGCCAAAGTGAAATTTTCTTCATCTGAGTTCTTTGATGAAGATCTGTCCCTGGTACTTCGCCTTATCTCCTCTTGCACAAGATCCGACCAAATTCGCTCCCATCCTGGCAATTTCTCCCGACCATTGACAGAGTCCTGATAGGAATGCCAACTCTTCGGAAGCCCAAGGAGAGCCAAGCTCACCAAGTCCTCGTCATCTACAGTCACCCCCAAAATTCCCAGCTCATCCCTGCATTGGATTAAATTCATGAGGTACTTGGGCATACTGTCGTCTTTCTCCATTTTTATGTTCCTGAGTTTATCCTTGAGCACCAACTTCCTCTGGTCGCTCTTGCTTTGGAATAAGTCTATCAACGCTTTCCACATCAAGAATGGAGAAGCCTTACCATGAAGGTTGGACACTATGTGATCCTTTACACCTTCCAATAGAATTCTTTGACACTTTTTTGTCTTCTTTTTCCATGCGTCAAGTGCGGCAACATCGCTAGAAGCATGTTTTGGAATTTCTGCATCTATGAACCTTCAACCCATTATCATCCAAAGACCACGATCTGCCCTTCCATGAATGTAATTCACCTTCGGTGGTATACTTAATCAACTGCTGAAGTCTAATTTCAATCTTGACACCAAGAAAACATCATCGCAATTGAATTCCACCAAAGACGTAAACTCAACCGCCTACAATGTTTTGTAAATTGCTCCACGATCAATATCATTTAATACCATGTAGAAATTTTTGATAACCTATATGTTATCCACCGAGATTCTCCTGATCACACACTATTTTAACTTCATGTAATAATTTGTTAAATTCTTTCTACTATTGACTATTAATTAAGTAGAAATAAAAACAATTGATATTACTAAAACCATAAACATTCACACATATGAACACAGTATTTTATGGGAAAGCTTAAAGCTAAAAACCCCCAACTATCTGTATATTATATGTCATAGATATCATGTAACAATCATTATACAAATCTCCTCACAAGCTCTCAGTACAATCTCCAATTGCTACACAATAATCAGGTCTGATCTAGCAAAACACATGCTCTAATCTCTGCCACCCGCTAGCCTGCCTCTACTGTGCAATCACTGCTAAAGAATGGCTCTGAATTAACTCGAATTGGTCTAGCCTTGCTCACGTAATCCTTATTGGCATCTCCAACCACTGTGTGTTGCAAATCAATTTGTGATGATAAATACAACCTGGTCACACTTGCTCTTTCACCTACCTCTTCACTGGTCTCCACTGAAACTGTCCATGCACTGTAGTTAACCGATGTATTCTTTAGTTGATTAATGAGTTAATAATTAGTGAATTAATTAATAATTAATTCACACCACTCTCACTAGTGTATCAATCAGTTAGACTAGATACAACTAGCTCAACTATGTTTAACTAAGTTAAACTGAACACAACTCCACCAACTACCTCAATAACTACACCAAACTCTATCACATGAGTTCTAATTGAAGTCTCCATGCAATAGCTCCACTTAACCCTAAGGAATAGCGTAATTCCTTCTGTCAGCTCCTGTGCCACATCTGTGCACTTAACTAAAGTGATCCAAGAGAATAAGATAATGTTTATAGTCCAAATATTATTAAGAGCTAATAATATTCGACATATCTATTTTTAGACTGGCAATCTAAAAATAGATTCCGCCCAATATGTCTAAAAATAGAAGTCCATCTATTTTTTCCAAATTGACCAACCATCCACAAATAGCATCCTGCAACTTATAGAATATGATCGACATGTCTAAAAATAGACATAGTCTAAAAATAGACTTTGCGCCAAAAATAGCCTGCGGGCCCACTTAGTGAAGGCGACTTCTTTCCACTAAACTCATTATCTTATTGCAATCTCAACAATCCATAGCTAGAGAACAACATAGAACCATGATTATAAGCAACATATAACCAGAATATGAACCATGAAAAATCTGCCATAAAATTATCATAATAACAAGTACAATTTCTCATAGATCGCAATAGGAAAATAGCTCTTAATAACTTATGAAAAATTCAACCAAGACAGGGACTTCCATGTACCACCCGACCATAGATTGGGTTGAACCAAATATTTCTTTCAGCCAATCACCCTCGTGCGATGTTACAAGCATGAATGTAGGATCTCATGGGATAAACCAAAACATAATCAACCAGGGACTCCAGAGGTTAGACCACCTCCGCCCTCAAGCTACCGTGATCTCATCTAAACTTGTCTTGAGATCACAAAACCAAACCCTAGCTTAAATGCCTCATGATTTCTTCACCATATCTTGAGAAATTTCTTGTCTCCACCCACCTATCGAGGGATTCTAGGAGAAAACCATCTCCACCCACTTGTCAAGGGCTTCCTGGAGAAAACCATCTCCATCCCCTACTCTTAGGTATTTTCCTGAGATCACCTCACCCGGTTCCAAAAATTTCTGACAATCCAAAGCTCAACCAAGAATGAATACCATCACACCATGGTTATCCAGGAAATGGCAAGACAATTTTGGAACCATTGTCAAACCAGGAAAAATCCATGCCAATGAAAGAAAATGTACCAAATAAAAAAATGAATGCACCATGCATTCACACCTTAACTTGGAAATCACACATGCAACCTGTTACTTGCACAATCTCCTTGTTGAATTTATTGACCCAACCTTCTCATTGCTTTCCTTCACTTTCCTTTGCTTATCATTTTCTTTCCTTTGCTTGCTTGTCTAAGTTCTTGTTCTCTTTCATTTGCTACACCTACTCCAAACATGAGCAAAAGTTGTCTATTGTTTCTAAAATGCCTTTTTACCATTGATGTCTCTTTTTTCTTCATTTTCCTTTATTTTTTCTCTAATTTCCCTTGTGTTATTGTTTGCCAGTTCTGTCAGTCACCAGTGATCAAATATGATCTTACAAGGTTTTTGATATGGTCCTACTGCAAATTTTTATGGTTTCAATAGGTGTTACACAACATTTTGTCACTGTCCCTGCAATCCCAACTCGCACATTGGAGTGTCATTTCTGTGACCAATGCACATTGTCATGCTTTGAAAATTACATCCTTGCACCCCTTTTGATGAAGGCAACATTCTTCTCGTTGACATTTCCCTGAGCAAATCTGTGAAAATCCATATTTTTGCCTTGGCGCGAGTAACCCTTTACCTCCTCGCGCCTAACTAGGAATTTTACACTAAGCCCATGCCACTTGGCACTCTGTCCCAGTGTAATACCCGCGCCAAGCTATTTATGAATTTTTTTTTAAAAATAGAGGTGGAGATTCCATTCCAACCACCTCGGGGATGAGTCATTGGGAGTGGTTGAACTGAAACAACCACGAACTCCCTCCTTTAGTTAGTAGTTTCCACCTCCCTTGGAACACTCCTAAAGGATAGGCCTCCCTTCCACATTTGTAGGGATCCCAACCTCCTCCTTTGCCTCTATATAAACAAGCCTTCTCTCTTTATGAAAGCTAGCTGAACTAGTTGTAGCTGAAGTTGAACAAAGAGAATTATACAGCTGAAGTGTTGAACTTGAGAGACTAAGCTATAGTTGAATAACCGAGTTATTGAGAAGATAGAACAAGGAGAAATCCATCGAGAGGTCCCTTATCCCGTCTGAATTCCCTGATGAGCTTTGAGACGTGCTTCACCCGAGCCCCGTTGGAGGAGACCACAACGTTAGAGCATGGTTGTATCTCTTCTTTCTACCTTTTAATATAAGTGACTATTGTATGGTTCCCGTCTTGTGTTTTATCTTTATCGAATGCAATATGCTAGTCTTCTCTGACTGACTAGTATATTTTGGATGAAATTAGTACATGGGATTTGGTTGTCGTTTTCTGATCTTTGTGCAGGTGTCCAAGTGCGATAAGCGTAGGGATTGTGACTTGCCGAATCGAGAGCGAGCAGTTCTCATCACCACTACGATTGCTGACAACAGCATTGGACCACAGGTAGGCTATCTTATCGCATCCTCTTTCATTCAAATATCTAGGAACCTACACCTTAGCATGATTCCTTGTTACTAGACCCACCCTAGGGCTAGAGCGATCGTCTCTGTCCGCAAAGAGGATTTACCTACATAACAAGTTGGTGACTCCACTGGGGAAAATGGTGTGAGTTTGTCTTTGATCTTATTGGGTCATTTTTGGGTTTTTGGTCTTGTTGTTTACCTTTATGGTTGTTTAATTGTGCTTCAAACCCTTGTTCTGCCCCAGAGTGTCAAGATTGACCTCTCTTATGTTGAGTTTTTTTTCCCTTTTCATTGGTTAACTGGCTTGGCGCGGTTTTACCTTGAATAGTCGTGCTGATTGGCACATGTTGCTTTTTTAGCACTCACGCCATCGCCTGTTTGGCGTTGAATGCCGCCTCACAGTCGAGCCGACCCCTGTGAGTTTTTGGGTGTGAACTTTTAATGATTTTTTGGTTGATTGTATTTGTTTCTGGGTTATTCTTGAGAGTAATTGAATTGTTTTGGACTGCCTTTGATTGCTAGAAGCTCAATTTCTTCAGTTGTTTTTCCATTTCTAATCAATGTGACTTGAGGTATTAGGGTTTCTGAGTGCCTTGGTGCACTGATCCTTCTTTTTGGAGATCAAGTTTCTTTGATAGTTGTCGAATTCGTTCCATGTTTAATTGCTCTTGGTCTCTTTGATCCTGTTGAGTATGTTCATTGGTTGAATGATCATTCCCTTGCTTGTTTGATTTTTCTTCCTCTTACTCCAAGCACCGATTACACTGCTTGCATGGGTCATTTTCGAGATTTCTCTTTGATTTGAAAAATTTTGTAGCATTGGTTTGGGTCTTGTTGTGTTTGTTTTATGTTGGAGGAGTCATTCCATTTCAACGTTCCCATTCGCTCTCTCAAACTAGTGTTTTGTTTTGTTTTTTATGTCATTTAGTGCATTGTTTTCTCTATTGCATTGAAAAAACAAAAAATATTTCATTTCTTTTGCTTTGAAAATGAAACGTTCTTTCGTATAACTAGCATTGCATCGGCTAGGAAAGAGTTTTTTTTTGTTTTCTGTAGATTGCATTAGATGCATTAGTGGATGTTTTCGCATGATTTCAGTATTCACTATTGCCTAAAATTCTTTTTTCCTTCTCGTAGATAGCTTTCATTGAACGAAAATGGTATCCTTCTACATATAGTTATGCATTTAGGAAGATTTCAGATCCGACATACATTAAGGCCTGGAAATTGAAACTTAATCCAAGATCAACATTAAAATTTATTTCAATTAGCCTAAGGCAACATTGAAACCTAACGAAATATTCTAGTGGTCTAAGTTAGAGATGTGTTTCGGCGTCTTAAAACCTAATAGCTGTCGTTCGCCATCTGGCTTCATACAGCGCTAGTACGGAATTGTGTTCCCTGTACCATCGAGTATATAAAGGGAGACCCCTCTAGGTTGAAATCCTTTTATCCATAGGAAGCCGAGTCTGCCACCCTGTAACCGTGATACACCGAACACAACATTCAGAGAGACTACCTGTGCATACGTCAAGTCCTTGGTCATTTCTCTTTCATCTGATCACCAAGGTGTATATGGAAGTTCACGGAAACCTGGCATACCCTCTTACTTAGATTACCTGTGCAGTCATTTTTTATCTTTACTAACTCCTTAAATCTGAAAATATCATCGAGCACTCATCCTTTCGCACTCGTTCAACATTGAAAGTGACTAGAGTCATCTTTTGCCTGTTTCTTGACTCTTAAAACATGAAACCACAAAGTTTGGTTTCAATGTCGTAAAATAAACTACCCACGATCACACACCCATAAAATTTTTAGCACTTGGCTTGTTTTTGCCTTGATTTTTTGAGCCTTTATTCGGATCTTTCTTTTTCCTTCTTGTTGAGAAGCAGTCACAGCGGCGGAACCACCAGTTTCATTGTCCTCGCTCCCTTCTAGAGGTAGTCCTTTACCGGACAGTTCATTTGAGACTCCTCAATCCTCTAGGTCTGCCGAGCTTCAGCAGCCTATTCTCCCGTCAATCTTACCCCTTTCTACACAGTCTCCCACTGACGAGCCAGTTGAGTTCAATTGGCCTCCCTCGAGTGCTTGGTCTGGTTTTGGGGACGAGGAAGATTTCCCTCCTCTTACGCTGGGATCACCATTTTTAGCTGTTGTTATACCTCCTAGTCCCCGTAGTATTTTCGAAGATCTTACGAAGGACTCAAGCATGGACACATCAGGTCCTATTGGCAGTGATGGAATTCCTATTTCTAACGAAGAATAACAACTTTTCCTTAAAAACACCACTCATGTGTCTGCTCAATCTACACCATCGATGTTACTTCCAGCCGGATATAGGTCTCTAGGTCAGATTATTTCTATTGTTGCCTCCATGGCAGCGTCTACTCCATCCAAGAGTCCAATCCTTAGGATTGTCACCGACGACACCTGCTTCGTCGGTTGCGGTTACATCTGTCCCAGTTCAACCTACTGTCTGTGTGGTTGCATTTGCGCTGGTCACTCAGGCACTAGCAGCCTCGACTACGTTACCTGGTGGCTCCACTTTTGAATAGTATCTCTTGTCTATTCATCAACAAAACTCTCCACCGCAACATTATGACGAATATGGTAATCCTGTTTATTTGCCCTATATTACTCCTCATCACTATGATGCTGTCGGTAAACCCATTTATGCGTTCCCTACTCCCCATAATTATGATGAGCATGGCATTCCTGTTTATGACCCCTATGAAATCATTCCTGAGATAGGGAGGACTTATCAAGTGAAACCCCCTGGCCCACAAGGACAACCCTTTCAGGGACAACCTTCAGATCAGTCGGGATTTGTATACGATCCTCAGGGATAACCTTACGATCCACAAGGTCAACCTTTACAAGGCCAACCCATGGTCCAAAAAAGACAACCTCAGGGGCCTTCTGGTCAACCTTTGGCCCTGGGGGGAAAATATATTCGTCTCAAGGACAACCTTTTGTCCAAAAACCGGCATCATATACTCAAACTAGTCCAAACATTGGGCAAGAAGGACAACCCTCTGGTCCCCCTCCAGGGAAACCTGGTTCATCAGAGCCATCAGGCCAACCTGCTCAGCCAGGGCACCCTGGTAACTCTTAGCATCTGGTTCAATCTGCTCCGCAAGGACAACCTACTCAACTGGCCCAACAGCCGGCTCAGTCTTTTCAACAACAATTTTACTCTGCTTCATAGCAGGGTCCTACTTTTCAGTAGCCTGTTCAGTCTACTCAGTAGCCAGTTTACCCTGTTTATTTAGCTCAAAACGGACCCACTTAGCAATAGCCAGCTCAACCCCAAGGCGTTTATTATCCTCGTGGTCAATATTGACCAGTATATAGTTCGCCTCAAGGTTTTATTTATCACCCTCAATCTCAATTTCCGTATAATCAACCGCAAGGCCATACATACATTCCACTACAAAATCCTCAACAAGCACCTCGATGGTATACCCAGAATCAGTATCCTCAATATCAATAGACTTATTCGGCTTATCCCCCATATCGTCTGAATCCTCTGGGACAGAACCCATGGGGGCAGAATTTTTCTCAAACAGGATGGAATGCAAGTTCGGGTTCTGATCAAGGACCTGCTATGCCTTTTAACCCTCAACTACCATTTCTTGCTACGTTGGAGTTACCGGATGTGTCAAAGTTGAAAAATGATCCTATTCTTCACAACACGTATTGGCCTCTAGTTCTGACTAAGATTCCTTATGATTTTCCCAAATTTGATGGCAAGTCCGGAGAAGACCCCCAAGCACACGTTATGACTTACCACTTGTGGTGTTCCTATAACTCTTGTGTTGATGATTCCATTCGACTTTGTCTTTTCCAATGGACTCTTACTGGTGTTGTTGCTAAGTGGTATATCGAGCTCTCTCACGATATCTTTCAAGATTTAAACTCTCTCGCTATGGCATTCCTTACTCATTTTCAGTTACCAGTTCGTTATGAAGCCGGGACGCATCTCCTCACCTCCTTGAAACAGGACCGGGCTACTCATATATCGGACCATATTCATGAATGGAGACGTCATCGTTGTTTGATCCAGCTTGAAATTCCTGATCAGCTTCTTACTCATTGGTTCATTACCTCCTTTGTCAATCAGATTACGAAAGACATAGCCATGGGGGCATGTGTAACCGAGGAATAGGCCATTGCTCGTGCCCAATACCTTGATCTCATGTACACTCAATCGGGCATATTGTATGATATTTTGACTAATGCCCCTTGACCTGGAACTTCTACCACACCAGCGACCCCATCCGTCGACGGTATTATTGGTTCTGTGTCTCAGACTTCGCGTAAGTCTTCTTCCTCCGACCCTGGGAAGCAAAAGTCTAATTCTTCCAATGATATTGCTCCTCGGTCTAGTTCGAATCTTGTTAAAACCTTAGAGGTCAATTTCGTTCAGGCCAATCCTGCGGATAATAATTCTAAAGGGAAAAAGAAGGGTAAAGGCAAGACTAAGGCTGATGCCCCAAAACTAGATTCGTCCAAACCTCGTGCTGAAGATGGTTCACAGCGTAAGCCGAAGTATCCTTGTCTGATTTGTGATGGAGACCACTACACCAAGGACTGTCCTCAACGGTCTGAAGTGAGTAAGTTTCTCAAAGGAAATCAGGGTACTCATGTTGTTCTTAAAGAACCTTTTCCATCTCAGCAGACCCAGATGGTCGAGCAACCTCAATCATCTATTCCATCTGGCTCTCAAGTGTTCATGATGAACGGTTCTGCATCCATTTCCATTGCCACTCAGTCAAAAGATTATGCAGGGTTGTGTCAGGCAACAGGGAAGGAGATCGCTAATGGTCCTCCTCCTCCACCTATTTCCGGACCTCTTGAGATTGAAAGGCCCAGTGCTGAACCCGTTGTGCGACCGCCTTCCAAAGGTGTTCTCCAAAAATCTTCTTATAATCCCAATGCCCATGCTGCTCAACATTACAGTATTATTGAGGATTTAGCACAGGTTTCGTCTGCGATGTCCACGTTAGAAGTATTCTAGAGTTGTCCATCTCTGCGGAAAGCTTTATTATCTGCAATCGGTAGGGTTGATCCTGCTGATACTAGCCTTCTCGCTTTCAATCTAGAGAATTTTGTCCCACGACTTCCGCATCAGATTACGCTCATTATACAAGTCGTTGTTAATGGTTTCGACATCCATCGAGCCGTTGTGGACGAAGGTGCCTCAACCTGCGTCATGTCCGCTTCGTGCTGGAAGGCCATTTGTTCTCCAGCCCTGAATTCCTCACCAAATTCCCTTGAAGCATTTGATGGAAGGGAATAAAAACCTTTTGGTGTTCTCCCAAGTTTTCTGATTACATTAAAAAGGAAGAAAGTCAACGTTGAAGTAGAAGTGGTTGACGCTAATCTCAATTACAATCTTCTACTCAATCGCAGTTGGACTCATGCTATGCTTTGCGTTCCGTCCACCCTCTTCTGTGTTTTGAAATTTCCGCATGAGGATAAGATAGTTACTGTCGATCAATTGTCTTTCTTCACCTCTTCTTCCGTGAACAATGTTTGGTATGTGGATAATATTCCTACTCCCTTCGAGAGCGTTGGGTCGGGTCTCTTCAAAGATCCAACCCTCATGGGTATTTTTCCCCTTTCACCACCACAGACTGTTCAAATTTATATGATCTCTTGGTCTGATGACCCGTGGATTATTCCTTCGCCTGAACAGGTCGATTCATATGGAGATTCGATGTCGTTGAGTCCGATTGAAATTGATTATTGTGAAATCATTGCTACATCGGATACTCCACGTTCTGATGGTGCTCGTTTGAGCTTGTCTCTTTACATGTATTCTCAATCCCCTTGGCTTGACGATTCAAACTCGCCTGATCCTTTGAAAGAAGTGTTTCCTTCTGACGAAGCTATCGTGGAAACCATGTCTCTCGAAGATTTTCCATGGGACGATGGTCATCATCGATCTTCGTTTTTTCCTGGCCTCGGGGCTATGTCTACATGTCTTGATCATTTTTCATCTTAATTCCCTTCTCCTCCGCTTCAAATTCCAATTCTGACACATGAAGTCTTTACATAAGGTAGCTTGAGCAATATCACACAAACGATGCCTATTGACATTTTCATGAAACCGAGAATTGTCGAGAACATCCATGTGGGAGTCACTTGTTCTTCAGATGAAGTCCAAGTTTAAACTAGCCTTTTCCGCGAATTTCGTGATGTTTTCGCATGGTCCTACGAAGAAATTCCCGACATTTATCCTAGTATAGTGGTGCATGAAATCCCTACCTATCCCGATTCGAAGCCTGTTCGCCAGCGTCTTCTTTCGGTGCACCCTAGAAAGGCTGCAGCAATTAAAAGTGAAGTTGAAAAACTTCTCAAAGATGGTTTTAGTTATCCAATTCCCTTAACAGATTGGGTTTCAAACATCGTTCCTGTCGATAAGAAACAAGGAACTATCCGCGTCTGTGTTGATTACTGTGACATAAATCGGGCCTGTCCTAAGGACAATTATCACACTCCCTTCATCGATCAAATCATTGACGACTGTGATGGGAGTGAGATTCTTTCCCCTATGGATGGATTTTCTGGGTATAATAAGATTAACATTCTCCCGACCGATCAACATAAAATGGCTTTTATCTGTCCTTGGGGTACCTTCGCATACAAGAAACTCCCTTTTGTCTTAAATAATGACGGGGCCACTTTCCAGCGAGCGATGTCCTACGCTTTTCATGACATTCATCACATCGTTCAGCCTTACTTGGATGACCTTCCGACTCATTCAGCTAAGCGTAGGGACCATCCGTACAATCTTCATCAGATCTTTCTTCGTTGTCGACACTACAATATTCAACTTAATCCGCATAGGTGTGTCTTCTACGTCGATTCCGGTAGACTTTTAGGGTTTATCGTATCTAAATATGGAATTTGCCTCAATCCACTTAAGGTTGAGGCTATTGTTAATCTCCCCTCTCCATCCCCATTACATCAGTTGCAGAGTCTACAAGGTAAGGCTAATTTTCTATGCCTTTTATACCGAACTATGCCGAAGTAGCTAAAGGGTACACACGACTTTTGAAACAGGACGTCCCTTTCTGTTGGGATGAGGTTGCTCAACAATATTTTGATACACTCAAGACATTGTTGGTCATCGTTACTTTTTTATGTCCTCCAAATTATCATCGTGATTTTTCCCTCTACTTAGTTGTCGCTTTTAGTACAATTGCCATGGTTTTGGTTCAAGACAATGATGACGGTAACAAACATGTCATTTATTACCTGTCTCGTAACCTTCTCGATCCTGAAACGCGTTATGCTCATGTCGAGAAGTTAGCACTGGCTGCGGTCCAGGCCATCCAGCGCTTTCGTCATTATATCCTTTTGCGTACGGTGACTGTGATTTCTAATTGCAACCCCATGACCTATATTTTGTCTAGACAATTGCTGGGGGGGAAATACTCAAAGTGGATCGTTATCCTCCAAGATTTCGATTTGGAATTTACTGCTGCCAAATCAAAGAAATCTCTAGTTTTTGCTGATTTGATTTGTTCCCCTCCCTTCTGACTCCGCTCCGTATCGTTCTAAGGAACATATTCCGGATGATACACTTTTCTTGATTAGCATCCTTGATCCCTGGTACGGTGATATCATCATATCTCTAGACTTCCACATTCTGGTCTGAGTTGACAAAGGATGCCTGCCGTCATATCCGACATCACTCGCAACCTTACCGCATAGTCGGAGATACGCTCTATTGCGTTGGAGTTGATTCCATACTCCACTGATGTTTGACCCTTGAGGAAGCTGAGAAAGTGTTGAATGATTGTCACAGTGGCGCCTGTGGTGGTCACATGTATGGTTACGCTACTGCACAAAAGATATTTTGTGCTAGGTATTTTTTGCCTTCCATTTTCAAAGACTGTATTATCGCAGTTCGTAAATGCCATGATTACCAAATTTATCAACGCAAGATGTGTGTGCCACCTATTCCCCTTCACCCTGTCATTACCGTTGGTCTCTTTGCCAAATGGGGCATAGATTTTATGACGTATAACCCTCACTCGGCCGCGAGGCATGCTTATATCATCGTAGCCGTGGACTACTGCACCAAATGGGCCGAAGCAATGCTTACACTTGCCACTGATGGTAAGATAGCCGCTCAGTTCATTTTCAATCATATTATTGCTAGGTTTGGTGTCCCTCAAGCCATCGTTACCGATCATGGTTCCCATTTTCAGCATTATATGGTGGCGGAGTTGACTTCTAAGTTGGGTCTGCGTCACGACAGCTCAACGCCGTACTACCCTCAAGAAAATGGCCAGGTTGAATCTGTGAACAAATTTCTTGTCACAATGCTTCAACATATGATTGGGATCCACAAATCAAACTTGCATCTCATGTTATTTTCGGCTTTTTGGGAATACCGAACCTCAGTGAAGAGTGCAACCGAATTAACCCCTTTTTAGTTAGTTTACGGTCTGGAAGCTACTCTTCCGATTGAATGTGAAATACCTTCGCTCAAGATAGTTGTGGAATTACTGCCTAATACTTTGCCGAAAGAAGAGCGTCTCCTTTACCTAGAAATGTTAGATGAAACTCGTCGCTTAGCTGCTTTGGTTATCGAGGCACAAAAGAAGCGAGTCAAAGCTCATTTTGATCAATCAGTTTCCCCTCGTTCTTTCGTTGAAGGAGATCTCGTTATCCTATATGACCAAGCTCATCATAAGATGGGGGCAGGTAAATTTCAACCTATGTGGCATGGACCCTACATCGTTAAATGTGTGTTGCAAAATGGGGCCTATGAGCTAATTAACGATGAAGGCCATCCTCTTGAACAACCCAGAAATGGGTTGTATCTCAAAAAATATTATGCATGAGTCATTTGTGCATATCAGGTGTACATTGGTGTTATTTTCATTTTTGTACATGTTTTTGGGTTTGGTGTGCTTTGTGAGCGTTTTCTTGCTTACTAGGTCTTGCTTATCGTACAGATGTTTATTACCCCTTATGTCGGTTTCACGGATGGTGCTTCCCGCAGTACCAGAAATTTGTCTTCGACGGCCTGGTATTTTATAATCTTGCTGGTGAGTTGATAGACCTGCAAGGTATTTGTCTATGACGAACTACAAACAATTTCGCTGAATATAGCGCTGTCATTTAGCTATTAACCGAGGCAATTAACCTCGGCATACGTGTGTTTCTTGTAAATATATATTCACAGCTTGTTGTTCTACAACTCAATAATCATTATTCAGTTAGGAATCTGCACATTCTGATATTGTATTTACGTATTCGTTTGTTGGAAAGACATTTTGATTTCATTACTTATCAACATATTCCTAGACGAATGAACACGTTAACTGATACAGTAGCGAACATTGTATTAGATAGACAATTGCATAATTTGTAAAAACATCATCATATTGAAAAAGATCCATGTAAGGAAATAGATGTGTATCATAACGTCAAAAAATATGTGTATGTTTTTGTTACATCCCCAGACATCATGTCTCGCAAAATATGCAGATAAAAAAAACCTAGGTGTCTAACCAGCATGATGCTCGTGATAACATGTCATAGCCCGTACTAGCCGCCTCAGCAATTGATGGATTCGGCTAAGCACTCCTACAATGTGTCTCTGATAGGCACGAGGAACATCGTCAAAACGTGCATAATCTGGGAATTCTCAAGTGATCCACTCTAGGTTGCGTACTATCTCATCTTCCTCGTTGCCCACACCTTAAGGGTCGAAATCGCAAGGGACTCGCCTCGCTATTAGTGACATGCCGGCAGGTCTCTCTGGGCCAACATCTGCATCACATGGCTTTAATGTCAAAACATACATAAACAAAAAAAATCATAATACTCATAAAATTCAAAAATTGAGTCTTACCCAAATCTTCATCCCAATATTCTCCCTCCAGGAGTGGGAGGTATGGGTCACCAGTGAAGTCTGTGCCAGAGAAGGGCCAATCCTCCACGACAATCAGTTGTCGACGGAGCGAATCAAAAAATTCCGGCCTCCAAGACATTTGTTGGCCGCCCACTGCCCTTGGCATCAATGCTGCCCATCAGGCCATCCAAGGTTCTTTCGCTGGTGGATTTGGAACTATAACCTCTTGTCGTTGAAAAATTGGTAATTGTTCCAAGAAGAATGATACCAGGATGGATCCATAACCAAATTGTTTCAATTTGGTCTTCTTGCATTTGGTTAATTGGCACTTCATGTTTATGGTCACCACCTCTGCCCAGTTAAAGAGGGTCGGCGCCATGCAATCTACAACAAGAAGCAATTGTGTCTTCATTGCTTCTTGCGGTGCTTGCGATCCCGTAGCACGAGTAATAGTATGCAATACCACGCGTAGTGTCAAATCTAGGATAGTTTGTATATCAACTTTCCCACTATCGGTTCCTTTCCGCGCTCGTCGACATAATCTGTCTATCACCATGGACATGTTTTCCATGTAGGGTCGAGTGCCGGTTAGGAGTGGTGTTGCACCTCTTCGTGATAATCCTATGATGAAGTATATGTCGGAAACATCAATCTCGAGTTCTTGATCCCGTAGGATGAACTTCTCTTGATCTTCGTCCCATATACTGATAAGATATTGTAGCAATTCTGGTTGCGCTCAGAGACATGGTGTGAGGAAGAATTTTTTCAAACTAGAATTCCTAAGGGCTTCCATAACTCCCTCATTTTCCATGGCTAATTCATCTTCCTCACTATGTTCCCATTCTTTCTATTCAATGACGATTTTGCTCTGTTCTACCTGCAAACACACACATACAAGTGATTTTAGTCAATATTTATCCTTGAATTTGTAAATAATTTGGACATTTGGTGAGTATTATTGTTTGAAATTACGTTGTGCCAATGGGCGTGCCCTAATGTTAAAAATAGGGCGGTTGGCGCAAATTCGTGCCCGAAACCCGCGCTGACCGCACAGCCCTAGATTTTAAAATTTCTCCTTCCAAATTCAAAATTGACAAATTCAGGAAGAAAGGAATACCTTAAAATGACAAGAGGGATCTCAGCTCTTACCTGGAGTTGATGGATTTGCGATTGATGTACTGGATTGGCCGCTATTGTTGCCACAAGATTGCACAGTAAAATGGGTAAAAATTGCTCCACAAGAGGTAAAAAGTGAAAAGTAATTGTTTTTTACTATTTTTGGCATTTTATAACTTTTTACAACCCTAATTAGGTTTTAAGGCATGTTTTTCGATTATTTTATGATATTATTTTCGAAAAATACATTTTACAAATGTCTCTTGTACAGCAACAGGTTTTTTCACGCAATAAGGATGAAGTGACGAGTTATATTTTATACTTTTTAGGACTCTGTAAAAACACGAAAAATCCACTACTAGAGTCATCTTTCAGCTCTTTTCTGACTCTCTAAAATTGAAAAGATTGTCGAGACGCTTGTCGTTTTAAACTCGTTAAATGGCTACGAAACGATATCTACCCAGTATACGTTTACCCCTTTTTCGGGCTAGGATGGATTATTTACGAAAAAGGAATACCTTAACCTATTGTCACTAAGAGGTTCTCTCAGACACAGTTTTCTACCTTTTCAGATCTGTGAGACTACCTACGAAAGGGGACTGCTGGAGTTTTCTTTTCTTCCTTCTTTTCAAACTCTCTAAACATGAAAATATGTTGAGTTCTCCCTTTGTTAGACTCGTTAAACCCTGATGACATTGGACCTCGTCACCATGACGTTATTCGAGTTCCTCCTTCCTAGGGCTCGTGAAATGTACTAGGATGGATTTTTCCGAAGGACAAACTTATAGTGAAAGCACATGCTATCCCCTTCAAGCTTGTTTTCAAAAATAATTGGGGTACTTGCCAGAAATGGTGGGGGAAAATGGAACCAGATTTTAGTTGTGTTGGCAGTATTTCGCTCTTGAACATGGCACTTGTCTGCATTCGTGTCGGGTTGGGGACATATCATTCCGTCATTTTTGCCTCCATGGGTTTGGGTAATATTTTTTGACCTCTCATTTTCTCTTTGCCACGTCATCATGACCTCAGATCCTTTTATCTCAAATACTTCCAAATCCAGTGTCGTGTTGCTGATATGTTCAAGAGAAGTTCACCTCTGCAGTTTTTTCAACCTCCCTCTAATTCTCTGTTGGTCCTGATTCACAAACATCATATTCCTCTGTCTCGTGTCGATGATGTGGGAAACATTATGGCCCTCCTTTGACCAGGTCACTTCAGTTCATTATCTAGGAATCTGATCCAGATACTTCCTTCCGGTACGTTAGAGCCTGCATGCCTTAATGGCAAGTTCTTCGCATTTGATGCAAGGTCCACATCATTGGCCTTCAATCGACTGACTCCATGGGTGTTCGACACCAGATCATTGTTCACATTCCATGGATTGTACCTTGTGTACCTTGAGAGCCATTGTCATTATTGGTGGTTTCTCTCACATCTGTTAACAGCTTTCATCATTGGCTGGTAATCAGACGATTTTCTTGCATGTTCGACTTTAGCTCATATATTTGCATGCTATAAATTGTACTTATTTGAGTCGACATGGAGCGCAAGACCCTGGATTTTGTCTGATGAGATCCAGGCTGCGATTTTGTTGTGGATTATCATGACTTATTGCATGACTCTTTGATTGGATGGCTGCGACCATACCTAAGTCTATTTGTTGATCTTTACTACTGGATGGTTGCGTCCATACCTATATCTTAGTTTTTATATTCTATTATGGATGGTTGCACACATGCCACATGTTCATGTATCAAAGATATCAGTTTTATTTGTAATTGCAGGTTTTCCGACAGTGACGTTTGGTTCGAACGTGTTCTCATAAAGAATTTCGCCCCTCCCTCTCCCTCAGACTTCATGCTTTAGGGGGCATCTGTTACACAACATTTTGTCACTGTCCCTGCAATCCCCAACTCGCACATTGGAGGGTCATTTCTGTGACCAATGCATAGTGTCATGCTTTGCAAATTACATCCTTGCACCCCTTTTGATGAAGGAAACATTCTTCTTGTTGACATTTCCCTGAGCAGAGCTGTGAAAATCCCTATTTTTGCCTTGGCGCGAGTAGCCCTTTACCTCCTCGCGTCGACCTGGGAATTTTACACTAAGCCCCCGCCACTTGGCACTATGTCCCAGTGTAATACCAGTGCCAAGATATTTATGAATTTTTTTTTTAAATAGAGGTGGAGATTCCATTCCAACCACCTCGGGGATGATTCATTGGGAGTGGTTGAACTGAAACAACCATAGACTCCCTCCTTTAGTTAGTAGTTTCCACCTCCCTTGGAACACTCCTAAAGGATAGGCCTCCCTTCCACATTTGTAGGGATCCCAACCTCCTCCTTTGCCTCTATATAAACAAACCTTCTCTCTTTATGAAACCTAGCTGAACTAGTTGTAGCTGAAGCTGAACAAAGAGAATTATACAGCTGAAGTGCTGAACTTGAGAGACTAAGCTATAGTTGAATAACGGAGTTATTGAGAAGGTAGAACAAGGATAAATCCATCGAGAGGTCCCTTATCCCATCTGAATTCCCCGGCGAGCTTTGAGATGTGCTTCACCTGAGCCCCGCTGGAGGAGACTGCAACGTCAGAGCATGGTTGTATCTCTTCTTTATACCTTTTAATATAAGTGACTATTGTTTGGTTCCCGTCTTGCGTTTTATCTTTATCGAATGCAATATGCTAGTCTTCTCTGACTGACTAGTAGATTTTGGATGAAATTAGTATGTGGGATTTGGTTGTCATTTTCTAATCTTTGTGTAGGTTTCCAAGTGTGATAAGCAAAGGGATTGTGACTTGCCGAATCGGGAGCGAGCAATTCTCATCACCACTACGATTGCCGACAACAGCGTTGGACCACAGGTAGGTTATCTTATTGCATCCTCTTTCATTCGAATATCTAGGAACCTACACCTTAGCATGATTCCTTGTTACTAGACCCACCCTAGGGATAGAGGGATCATCTCTGTCCGTAGAGAGGATTTACCTACATAACAATAGGTTTTCAAATAAAAATTTAGTCACTCGTTAGTGTGTCTCGGTGTGTTACTACTCCTTTCAATTCCATGTTTTATTCATTGCCATCACTCATTGTGATGAGTCATAAATGGAATGTCTTCATCACCACCTTAGTCACATCACCATGGTCATCATTCTACTCATCATTTCATGTAGTGTCATCATTAGGTCTTAGGGTCAAAATCATAAAAATAGGTCTTTTCACCATCAAATTCGGCATTAAAGGAGTATTAATAGTGGAAAATGTTCAATAAAGGTTTCAAAAGTGTAATTTCATTTCTATCATGATGTAATATGTTTCAAAAGGTTCTAAACGATGCAGTTCCAAATCAAAATGTGAAAGGACATGGAGGGGCCACTACACCACTAAAGATAAAATTGATTTCCAAGTTATAAAAGACCAAAAGAGCATCTCATTTTCTCATTATATTATCCATGATAACAATTTGGTTGGTCTTAAGTTAATTAGGTTGAGTCACTTAGGGTTGAATAGGGTCTTTTGAATTTTTAAATTTTAAAAACTGTACATATGTGGGGGTCTTAAAGGTCGTCATTAAGATTATAGGTGTCTATGTCAAATAAAATCCCAAAAATATCTCATGCATAAGTGAAATTGGTCATTTCATGTAAATTTAGCACTCTACCCAATTTCGCAGCGAATTTAATGTAAACTGGTCAGAATTCGCTACAAAACAACCTAATCCTCTGTTTTTCCAGCATTATGAAATTTTGGTCTTTTTGGGGCAGTCAACGCATGTAAGGAGGTAGTTGAATCATCAAATGAGTTCAAGAAATGTCATTGGGACATCTGTTTAAGGAGTACATCTCAATATCCACTCCACATGGTTGACATGGCTAAACAGCTCATCATGATTCCACCTTACAAAATTGGACAACTCACCATACCAAATAAGGTTTACAAGGTCTTAACTCCACTGTATCAGTTGGCCACACCTCAGCATGTCAGTTTGGTTTGATAGAGATGGTACAAGTTGAATTGAAGAAAAAGGTCTAAAGGTTGTTACACCATCTTTTGACAATTAGATGGATCAGAATACACCATGTAAGACCAATTTTACCATAGTAAAATTGCTTTCACTATAAGAAATAATTTAATAAACCATATTTTATTAAGTTATTTATGGTTCAAACAGGAAACCCCGTGAGGAATAATTAAATAAATCATTATTTATTCTATTTAACTCTGGGAATAATTAATTAAACCACTGCTTAAATAATATTCTTGGTCATATTTAACCCAATTATGAGAAATAGTTAGATAAATCATTATTTTTCTCTAGGAATAATTAATTAAATCATTATTTAGTTATTATTCCCTATTAAATTTGACTAAATCACCTAGAAATAATTAAAGAAAATATTATTTGTTAAATTATTCCTTAACCCCATTCTTGAAATGATAAATAAATCATTTATTTGTTTATTATTTCTAAATAAAGGTATTTAACCAATTTAAATTCATTTTCCCTCCAACAAAATATAATAAAAACTCCAAGCAGTTAGATCTAGATCTTGGTTAATAATATTTTTTTATTCGCCATTATCGAGGAAACTCAATATTTTGTTATAAATAGGAGAGTTTTCCATTCATTATTCACTTTGATCACTTTAATTGTCGCGCTTTGATCATTCAAATTGTTGCTACTATTTTCTTTTCTTCTTGAGCTCCCATAGAGTTCAACACATTTTGTGTTTTCTACAACATTGAGAGAGAGATACTTCTGGATCTAAAGCATTGAGGACAGCAAAGAACCCATCCCATTGAGGGGGACTGGTAACATAATTATTTTTTCCCTTCCAAGGTGTTATAATACATATAAAATTCTTTATATCCTGTCTTATCTCTTGGATGTATGGAGAATTTCTTATTTCTTTTCACAGTTTATTACTTTTACTGCATAGATCAGGTTTCTGGCAACATTTGTTTTAACTATCACTTCTATATCTATTCAAGTTAAGCAACCATCTTTTTTGTTAGCATTGCTTGTCACACGTAGCTAAAGTGAGCTCTTTTCATACACTTACGTTAAGAATTTACGCTAACAATTGGCGACTCCACTATGTTTTATTCAGAGCTCTGCATGACCAACTGCTTCAATAACTAGGGTTTTTCTTCAACTATTTTTAGTCTCTTGATGTTGTTTTTAATTTTATGCCCTAAAACAATAAAAATTCTAACTTTTGTGTGTTTTCGGGTGTTTTCTACATGTAACAGGTATCAGTTGCGCCAGGGACGGAAACTTTTTCTGCCACTTGCCGCCTGAAGATCCTGGATCTATAACTCGCACTTTTTGCCTAGAACCTGTGATTTTTACCTGAACTCGCAGCTATCATCCCAGAAACTGAGACTACCACAGTTTACAAGTCAGTACCTGCGAGCTACAACATTTTCTAAGTTTTTTCTGTGAGAGTCAGGGTTTGTCGCAAGCATTTTTCTGGGTTGTCTGACCTTCGTCTCAGCCCGTCTTAGGCCTAAATATGTTCAGTTTGTCTCCTTGAAGTAGAACCAAGCCCCTTAAGGTTTCATTACACTTCCACCTTTCTAGGAGGATTTTAGCTGAGTAGGTAGTCTGAGATTTTACAACACTTTCAACCATTGTTTAGGGTCTGATCTATCCTTATTTCAGGTCTCTTCTGATTGGTTATTATTCCATCCAGAACCCCCTCTTGAGTTTTTTTTTGTCTCTCCCTTAGGGTTACCTTGTTTCCCCTAGGGTTTTAACCTTTCACCTCCCATTTTGCAGCAGTTTTACCTCTGGTTTCTTGTTGTTTTATGCACCTTTTCCAGCAGATCTGAGTAATTATATCCATGTCCCTTAGACCTTCGATCTTTTGTCTTCCTTATGTGTTTTGAGTCAATTTCGCCCACCTTTTAGACTAGTCGTTTGGGAAGCCTTCTTTTGGGTTGAATTTATGCATATGTAGCTATTTATTTTACTGTCTTTTCAGTTTTATGTACAGTACTTCAGCATTTTTTATTTTTCTTCATACAAACGTCTCGGCTTAATTAAAATTAACACATGTCTTGCACACACGCACACCTAAATTGAAGAGCGCTTGATTTACACCACCAAACCAAGACATAAACATTGTAATTAATTTATCTGCCTCACTGAGCCTTTTTTTATCACTCTTCCATGTTTTTGTGTTATCTGTGACTTGCCATCATTGCGCCCCCGAGATGTATACCTTGGAGACTCCAAGGCCTTCATCCTCAGTTTCCGTTAGGAAAACTTACTCCACCGTGTAGAATCTGAGTTAGTCCTTCACTGAGTCCCCATACCGACTTTGATACTGGTTCATCAGGTTCTTCCTCTCATTCTAAACTCGGTTCCCCTCCACCTCATTCCATCACCATGTCAGGCGCCAATGCAGGTGTTGGTCCTCAAGTTGGTGGTGGCCCCAACCCTAATGTTGGAGTCTCTACCGGAATTGTTTCATCTACTCCTTTCGTACCTTTTATGGTAGGATTAAGCCTCCCCCATTTTAGCCAGTTAATCAACGACCCTATACTCCACGATCTAGGTTGGCCAGCTATGCCAACTAATATTCCTTCAGACATTCCTAAGTTTGAAGGAAACGCTAGAGAGGACCCTACTAATCACATATGCTCCTTTCACATGTGCTTTTCATCCAATTATATCACCGATGACCCCATCCGTCTTTGGTTATTCCAATGTACGCTCACTGGAGAAGCTGCAAATTGGTATGTCGACCAGGTCGTTGCCTCTCATTCCACTTTTGCGATTCTTGCTAAAGCATTTTTGTCCTACTTCCAGCAACCTCTCCGCTATGATACCGGTACCGAGTTGTTGACCGCATTGTGTCAAACTTCTGCCACCTACCTTTCTGACCATGTCGAAGAATGGCGTAGAAGGAGGAGCTTGTGTTGAGCTACTACATTCGACGACCATGTCTATATGGATTGTTTTCTCAAAACTCTTTTGCCTTCTATTGGTAAATATGTTGCGTCTCATTTTCCTCAAACCGGGGAAGAAGCTCTCCAAGTTAGGTTGAAATATGACTTGATCTACGCCCAATCTGGTTATGTTTATACCACTTTTCTGGATCTTCCTAGACCGGGTGGTGCCAATCCACCGGGGACATATCACGTCGTCGACAGTGTCATTAGATCTCTTTCACATATGTATACTCATTCTTCCATGGGTTATGGTTTTCCTCATGGAGGGACCAGCTCCTCTAGCACTTATCCCCCTTCTGCCACATCCCAAATCGCATTTCGCACTTCACAACCTTTTCCCTTTTTCTTTTAAGACTTACCGCTCCAAATGTCGATTGTGATAATCCTCCAAGCTCTGTCGCATCGCAAATCGCACTGTTTATTTTGTTCCCACTAACATTTATCGCTCCAAACACCGGTTGTGTTATCGCTGTCGTACTCTGTTGCCGGCCCTACCACCATGTCGTCCCATCGCATTTCGCATTTTGCAATTTTACCCCATCGCACTTCGCAACTTCTACTCCATCGTATTTTTCATTTCGCTCCCGCTCCCAAACATCACTTCCACTACTCCTCTAACTTTGTGATATTGTGATTGCAATATCACATATCACATTTCCGTCCTCCATCGCAACTCTACCATCGCACTTTTCAAATTATTCCACTCCAAATCATTTTTGTGCTATAATAAATTTTTAATAAGGTTCAAACCCATATTTTCACTTCTAAGCCGCCTTGTTTCATGTGTTTATCCCTCCATTAGCACCTTTACCCCTTTCTTCTCCAAGCTGCAAATCAACACTTTTTAAATTAGAATTAATTCATGGTTAGCTTAGCTGCATGGATAGAAGCATGGTAGATAGAGCATAAGATAAGTAGGGTGTGTTTAGCTGATTAGCCAAGTTGAGTGTGGTTTAAATTTGTTTCCTTTGTCATTTCCTTTCAACAATTTAGTTTAGTTTCCTTCCTGTCATTTCTTTTCAGCAATTTAGTTTAGTTTCTTTCCTGTCATTTCTTTTCAACAATTTAGTTTAGTTTCATTCCTGTCATTTCTTTTTAGAAATTTAATTTAGTTTCCTTCTGTCGTTTCCTTTCTACAATTTAGTTTAGTTTCATTGAAGTGTGACAGACTTCACTGAGAACCCCTAGAAGTAGCACCCTTTCGTAGAGTGGAAGAGGATGACATGAGTAGAATGCATCTGTTGTGTATATAGCACTGTCACCTCCAAGTTTGTATGAACCCCGGGTTGATAAAGTCAAGTAGGGCAGCCCCTGGGAGTTGCAGCACTCTTGGTGCAATACCAGGGCTCACCACTTTTTAGCGTCGTTGTCGGGGAGGTGTCTATTAGATGTTTTGATTTTGTTTTAGCATTCTTTTCTACTTCCTTTTCTTTAAATGCCATTTCAGAAATATTTAAAAATATCTATATACAAAAAGATATGATTTTCATGCCTCATAGGAGTAGGAATACTCAAAGAAAAATCTTACCTAAAATCCCCACATCACCTCCTAGCCACCCTTCACTCTTCTTTGGTGGTAGTGAGATTGAACCCCCTATAGGAGAGCCTTATGAATATTTTGAGGATCCTATTGGGGAAGAAGAAGAAGACCTTGTTTCAACTGAGGGACCTGCTTCACCTATATTAACCATGGTTAGGATCCAGAGAGTCTTTCCCAAAGAGAGGAAGATGGGGAAACTAAGATGAAAAACATTAGCCCCTCAGCTCTTCCACACTTTCATGAACTTACCTCTGAGGACCCTAACACATTTATGTTTGAATTTGTTGTTGTTTGTAGGACTTATGACTACACCTCTGATGATCAGAAGTTGAAGCTATTCCCATCCACCCTTGAGGATGCAGCCTTGCATTGGTTCATGGGTCTTCCTGGGGATAGCATCACTACCTGGGCACAAATGGAAGAGACATTAAACAACAAATACAAAGACTGTTGTAGGTCCAAGGAAACTAAGGATGAAATATTTAGGATGACTCTAGGACCTGATGAATCCCTAGAGGACTATGAAGAGAGGTTTCAATTAAACTATAAGAGACCCAACTGTACTCTTGATACTGCATCACTTAAACCTGTACTTCTTCAAGGGATCAGTAAAGAGATTATAGAAACCTTAAATATGCTATCAGGAGGAGATATCTACCAACTACCTTATGAAACAATCAAAGCTATCTTTCGGAACCATTCTACGGCATTTAGGAAGACGGGAAGAGCTAGCCAAACCACATCCAATACCCCTTCCTCCTCCACCTTCATAAAACATAAGATTGGAAACATGCTAAAGGACTTCAACAGTGACATGATGCACACCTTTACTTTGCAAATGGACACAATGTAGGTCAAAAGGAAGCAAGAGGAAGCAAAGAGAGCCATGGCCATATGTACCAAGAAGCACCCAAGAAATGAATGTCCATTGAATGTCATAGAGGTTTGCTTAGTCTGTGAGGAGAATCATGCCACAGAAAAGTGTCCCTCCTTACCTGGACTTAAATTTGTATATCAAGGTGGGGAAGCAATGCCAGAGCAACTACGTTTCATCAACCAGAGAAGGCCTCAAGGCCCTTAGTCATATCAACAAGGTATGCAAGGTGCACCTTACTCTTACTATCAAAATAATCAGAGTGCACCCATGCAACCTTCGTACACCCCCACTCCTCCATCCTGGTCTACACCTCCTACTTGGCCTTACAACCCTTCATATCATCCTCAGCCAGTAAACCAACCATTTTAGTAGTATGTTCCACAACAACATCAGTGGAACAATCCATCATAAGGGTGGAGGCCTCAACAAAATCAACCACCTGCTCTAATGCCTCCACCCTAACCTCAACCTCATCTTACTCACGCTACTCCACCTAGGCTACCTATACATGCACAACCCAATCCAAACCCGAACAACAGACAGGCACAGCAGGCTCCCAGAGCGGAAACATCCTATCCATCTTATGTTGTGGAGATACAAGAGGTTAATCTCAGGTCGAGAAGAGTACTCCCAGACAACCATCCTCCATATCCACCTGTAGAGGTTGAGGAGGAAAAGGTAGAAGGTAGCACTCAGATCCAACAACCTCCTTTTCCTGAGCGCTTGATCCACCCTAGTCAGCACACCCCAGAGGAGACTGAACTCATGGGAGAATTGGAAATTTTTTGTGTAAAGATACCACTTCTCCAGGCCATTAAGGATGTCTCTATGTATAATAGGCTCATCAAATAAAAGTGTTTGAAGAAATCTGGGAGAAGGAAGAGAGATACCCCCACCATCAATGTGGTAGGACAACTATCTGACCTAATGCTGGGGAAGGTGATATTTCCAAAGTACTTGGACCCCAGTAGTCCAGTTGTTGATGTGCATATAGATGGTGTCATAGTTCCCAACTCTCTAATTGATCTAGGGGCTGCCATCAAGGTCATGAACAAGGAAACTATGTTGAAACTTAATTTCCAAGGGACTTTGAGGAAAACCGCAACAATTATGCAACTTGCAGATCGGTCCACAGTAACTACGAAAGGAATTTTTGAGGATGTTATGGTTACCATTGACTCTTGGGAGTATCCTACAAATTTTTTGGTCCTGCAACCAAAAACCAAGCTTAATGGTTATCCCCTCATCTTAGGGAGACCTTCGTTAGCCACTGCATATGCTTATATTAGTTTTCTGGCCGGAAACATGACTATAAAAAATGGGCCTTTGTCTAAAAAACTAGTGTTATATCCTACAGCCTAACCTTCCATTGATCATGATCTCCCTATATGGTTGGAGGATGAATAATATGAGTCATATAACACTGCCCCTATGTGTACCGTATATGCTATTCTTAGAGGGGTGCAGCTTGATGAATATGAACTCATCGACCATGCCATTCAAAACCAGTCCTCCACTAACATTCCTTTTGAAATCTTACTCAAAGATTCTGAAATCCAACCTTGGATGGACGTGCACTCAATTGAATCAACCTCTGAAACCACCAAGGCTATTGAGTTTGGCCCATCCAGATCTCTGAAAATCAACCCAAACCTCTCAAATGAAGAAGAGAAGTAGCTATGCCAGATTTTGAAAGAAAATATTGAAGCATTTGCTTAGGATTACAAGGACATGAAAGGGGTGCATCCTTCAGTATGAAGACATCACATTTACATCAAAGAAGGATGCAAGCCTGTGAGACAACCCCAAAGAAGGATGAACTCAGCTCTGAAGGACATAGTTAAAGAAGAGCTGCAGAAACTATCGGATGCAGGGTTCATATATCTTATATCCGACAGTGAGTGGGAATGCCCTCTCGTCCTAGTCCCAAAGAAGAATGGGAAGTGGCGAATTTTCGTCAACTATTGAGAACTTAACAAAGCCACCAAGAAAGACCATTTTCCTTTGCCCTTTATAGACCATGTCCTAGATGGCCTTGCGGGGAAGAATTTATTTTACTTCTTAGATGGGTTCAGTGGGTACAATTAGATTCAAATTAGACCTGAAGACCAGGATAAGACTACTTTCACCTGCCCTTAGGGTACCTTTTCTTATAGAGTCCTACCCTTTGGGTTGTGTAATGCCCTAGCTACCTTCCAAAGAGCTATCCTGAGCATCTTTTATGAGTTATTCCATGACTCTGTTGAAATCTACATGGATGATTTCACGCCATATGAGGATGACTTCCAGGAAGCTCTCTCCAATTTGGGTAAAGTAAAAAGATGGTGCATTGAGATGCATCTCTCCTTGAGCCCAAAAAAGTGTGAATTCCTAAAGAAACCAAGGGTTGTATTAGGACACTCCATATCCCAAGCAGGAATACAGGTATACCTGAACAAAATCACTATCATCGAAAGGGTGCCTGCTCCTCAAAAGCAGAAATATGTCAGGAGTTTCTTAGGCTTAGCTGGTTACTATAGAAGGTTCATCAAAGATTTCATCAAGATGGCTTCACCATTATTTGGGTTATTGGCCAAATATTATGAGTTTATTTGGTCTGGTCCTTGTCAAGAGGCTTTCGAGCTCATTAAGGAAAATTTGACTAATGCCCCCATCCTTCAAGGTCCAAATTGGACTCTGTCTTTACACATCCACACTGATGCATCCAACAAAGCTATAGGGACAACATTAGGACAATTAGAGGACAAAATCCCTTATGCCATTTATTTCATCAACAAGAACTTGTCCAAGGCTGAGCTGAATTATATTGTTACTTTGAAGGATATGTTAGCCATTATTCATGCTTTGAACAAATTCAAGCATTATGTAACTAGATATCAGACCTTTGTTCACACGGACCATGCATCCATAAAGTATTTAATGAAAAAACTAGATGTTAATGCTAGGATAATTAGATGGTTGTTGCTTTTGCAGCAATTTGATTTGATTATTGTTGGTAAACCTGGAAAGGAGAATATTGTTGCATATTTATTGTCTAGGTTAGCTCTCCCTGCAGGTGAAGAAGGAATGGTGGATGACCAGTCGCCATATGAGAATCTCTTTGCTATATCATCACTCTCACCATGGCTTGTTGATATAGACAAATACTTGGTTGCTGGGAGACTCCCTCCTAATATTTCATTCAAGGAGAGGAGAAGAATCATCTAAAAAAGCACCCCTTTCACATGGATTGGGGGAAACCTTTTCAAGCTAGGCCCTTATCAAAACCTAAGGAGATGTGTGAGGGAGGAAAAAAATTTTGATATCCTCTTTGCATGTCATGACAACCCATGTGGAGGCCACTTTGCTGCAAAGAGAATTGCTTACAAAGTTTTGTAGGCAGCGTACTATTGGCCTACCCTTCACCAAGATTCCAGAAGATACACTAGCAGGTGTGACAAGTGCCAAAGGATGGGGAAACCCATGCAAAGGGATGAGATGCATTTTCACCCTCAGGTGGCTCTTGACCCATTTGACAAGTGGGGCATGGACTTTGTTGGACCTATCGATCCACCGTCCGGACAAAAGAAGTATATCATTATCTACACTGATTACCTGAAAAAATGGGCTGAAAAAAAAGCAGTGAAGATAGCAACCGAGGAGAAAGTAGCAGAATTTCTGAGGGAGAATGTGTTTTACAAGTTTGGGTACCCCTTAGAAATAGTCACTGATCAGGGAGCACAATTCACCTCTCACCTCATTGATTATATTTTTAGGAATCACAAGAATAAGCATAGAAATTCTACTGCCTATCGCCCTCAAGCGAATGGCCAAGTAGAAGTGACTAACAGAGCTTTAGAGAGCATCCTCACCAAAGTTGTGAGCAGCAGCAGAAAATATTGGGCAAATAGATTGGTAGAAGCTACTTGGGCCTACAACACTACTTGGAAGACAACAACAGGATTCACTCCCTATGAACTATTCTATGGTAAGAAGGCTCTACTTTCAGTTGAGTTTGAATTCAATACTTTAAGAATGGCAGCTGAATTAAATCTAGATCTATCAAATGCACAAAAAGAGAGGTTGTTGCAACTAAATGGATTGGATGAGTTCATAATGAAAGCACTTCTTCACACGGAGGTAGTTCAGCTGCAAAGGAAGGTATGGCATGAAAAGAACATTAAGGAGAAGTCCTTACAAGAAGGAGATTAGGCGTTGTTGTATGATTCAAGGTTTAAATATTTCAAAGGCAAGTTGATGACAAGATGGTTGGGACCTTACACAGTGGAAAATTGTTTTGATAATGGCGTAGTTAAAATCAGAACCATAGACGATGAAGGAATCCCCTTGCTTGTCAATGGTCACAGACTTAAATTTTACAAGAAGTCTTTTTCAAGGGCAGATTTCATAAATTCAATAATCAGAGAGGTGTCTGTGATGGGAAACTCCATAGTTTCACACACCTCCTGCCAAAAAAAAAAAAATAATCCATGGGTGAAAACCTCTCTGAGGCACCCAAGGCGAGCTTGTGGGTTGAAAACCTCGATAGAGGTAGCTATTGAGATTCAACAAGATGATGATCCTAGTGAAAATTAAGCACCTACACTAGGTCGGCCCCTGTTGTAGCCGCTAAAACACCACCCAAAATTTTGGGTGTATTCAAAATTTCGGGTCCCCCTATGCTCACTTAGCCATTAGGGTTTTTGACCCGGCCTGTAGTCAGTGACAT
Source organism: Pinus albicaulis (assembly GCA_034641835.2). Lineage (NCBI taxonomy): Eukaryota > Viridiplantae > Streptophyta > Pinopsida > Pinales > Pinaceae > Pinus > Pinus albicaulis. Next base: position 1,210,165,864 of record CM076572.1, on the reverse strand, counting down.
CCCCGTGACCTATTCCCAGCCCCTCGTAAACCTTCTCACCATTATGACGAGATAATTTTTCCGCAACCGCGCCATGTGTGTGGGGGGGGACATCATGCATACACTTGAATGGAAACTTTTCTGTGTATTAAGTATCTCCTCTAGAAGCCCTTTCACCATGGATCATTTAGGCATTTTTTTTGGGTACTTCACCAAGCTCATGTAAATTAGTTGGGGGCATCATTCTCTAAAGGGTAACTATGAACTAATTGATATCATAATGTTTCATACAGGTCAACCCCACAGATGATATACCCAACAATGTCATCACCACACCGAGGGAAAGAAACTAAAACTAAAACAACAAGGGTGTGGTTGGGAACATGACACTTTCGTACCCTATCCATATGGGGATGAGAACTAAGGCTACAGTTGACGACATCATTAAGGCGGATGATAAGGGTAAGAATAGTTCGAGCTGAAATACGGAAAATAGAAGATATGTATCGCCTATAAACAGGGAACAAAGAGTGCACTGGTTGGGGGAAATTTTCGGTCACGGTTAAGCCACATCTTTCAGAGCGTATAGTTTCATTCCTAAAGAGAGAGGGTTACCTAATTCAAATGGCTATATATTTATTGAAGCAAATGGTGGCTTGAATCAGCAACATCAACTTGCAATGTGGTAGTTGTGGTAGGGCTTTTGAAAGCAACCCTTGTCATTCCAAATTTCCATTTTCATAGCATTCGGCAGGATCCTAGTAAGCTTAAGGAAAAATATGACAAATATCACTCGATTGATTTGCTTAGAAATGATGTGAGGACTGTTATAAAGCTGCCCGAAGGCATGATGAAAAGTTTGACAACAGCATGAACAATATTTTCAACTTCGGGATTAAAGCTTGGTCTCCTGTCAGTTAATATAAAGAAAAGTTCTCCCTAAAATTGCTTGAGGCTGATGTGATACGGATTTATCCATTTGCCAATCGATTGTCACAAGAGGTTCCACCCCCCAATTCAGCACCCCAGATGTTTGGCTAATTATGGAGTGTTACAATTTGTTGATCCCATCGCTAAACTTGCAGGGAAGTTAGTAGAACGCATGATTAGGCACAGCTCCGCCATTGGTGGAAAATATATTGTGGTTCATCTTCGTTTGCAAGAGGACATGGTAGCTTTTCTTGCTGCATATTTGATGGTGGTGATTATGGTGACGCTGATTACATCTGTCTTACTAGCAATAGGGATGATCATTGTTTGGGAAGTTCCTTTACCAGTTGTGCTTTTGTTCTTCACTTGTCTTTCCATTATGGAAAGCATGTATGTCTCGTCTGTGCTCGTTAAATTTCCACATGGAGGGAGGATTCCTTTTGTTGTTTCCATTGTACTTACTGTTATAATGCCTAGTTGGAATCATGGAAGACAGAAGAAAATTCAATATGAAGTGGCCCACGACATAGACTTTGGCAGCCTGGGTACTTTTGTCTCTGGCAATGAAATTCAGCGGATGCCAGTATTGTATTTCTTCTATACCCACATCAACCATGGTGCTCCTCCTATTGTTGGTCATTATGTGGAAAATACAAGTTCCTTGAATGAGGTAATTGTATTAACAACTATCAAGTACGCCCCTGCTAAAACTATATTACCACGTGAACGGTTTCTTGTAGAAAGATTGGGATATACAAGAGTTTACATGTGTATTGCTCAATCTGGATACAGTGAGTCCTTTAGTGTTGGGGGTGAGGAATTTGTGCATCAAGTTATTTATAGCATGGAAATGTATATCAAGTTTAGTGCAGTTAATCAAAAAGATAAACTTATCAACCTCTCATATTTTCCTTTGGAAGACTTCATATCATATTTTCAATCTCTGACCTCGCAAATGCGAAAGAGCTTGGGTAGTTCATGTCATGGAAAAAGCAAAGTTGCATATGAAAAAAGGTATTGGATGGTTTGATAGGATTTTATTGGGAAGCATATATCAATTTTTACAAACAAACTGCAAAGATTCTATGGCTGTTTTGAAAGTACCACAAATAAGTTAGTCAGAGATTAGTGGGGTTTATGAAATTTGACCATGACAACATCATTAGAATACTCTACAAAGATGAAAACTCCAATAATCCATCACAATCGAAGGTCATAGAGTTTGCATGGGAACCATTGTAAAAATCCAGCGCACTTCAAAAGGAAGGTGTAAGGATGTAAATGACAAAAGAGGGCTCAAATAGATGCGTGAAAACTCATGAGTTGAAATTGTGCGAAGGTGCCATAACTATTAAACATTGAACTTTGTAGCACTTTCATGAAGGTTTAATTGTCCATTTGACTTAACGAATCTTCTAAGGAGTTTTGAGTACAATGCAATAATCTGCTCTTCAACATGTGGCAAATATTTAACGTATGGTGTGCTGGAAGTTCGAGAGGGGCAAGGGATTAATGCTTTTGAAGTGAGAATTACCACAACGCATGTAGAAACCTCGTGATCCATATTGGTTGCCACCATAAATATAGGTGCACTTCAAAAGGATTAAAACGCTGAATACAAAACATTTGTTTTGCAAGGAGAGAGCAACATATGGTGGTTATGTCGTGCCTTCCTTAATACATACTATGGAGAAGGGTTAGCCCGTGATTAATATGCATAAGCTCGTGTTTCAAGGTGGATTGAGCATTGCATTTTAGCATCAGGACAAAGCACAGTAAAAAGCAACAGGTCGAACATACCAAGAAAGCGCACATGTTTCTGCGTTCGGTAAGAGGTGAAGGAAATCGTGGTTTGACTGTCACAGGTCGTTGGACGAGGAGATACCTTGGTGAAACTTAACGTTGGATGATTACACACTGATGGAGAGGTTGTTATCCTCTGCGTCACATCACCGCTAGTCCACCGTATGTTTTACGCTTATATCGACATACTTGCATTTTGGTTGTAGCAGCAATCTATGTTCTAAAGATAAAAGGGAACGCTCCCTTCTCACTGATGACTAGCACACATAGGGTGTGGGGGGAGGAACCCACTAGATCACATTCCATCGAAGGGCACGCATCTGTTGTAAGGAAAACGAGAGTTATCGCTCAAGGCTACCCGAGATGCAGTAATGAGGCCTTTGAGGTCGTAAGGTGGTTGTCTAGCGGTGAGGCTAGAGAAGGATTTCACATGAAATACTATCACAGCAACTCCGTTTATCTACACACTGGCACTTATATCCCTCGTTTCGATGGGTGGCATCTCATCTATCCGAAGTTCAACATTGCGGACGGTGAAATCATGCCCAGAGGAAGATGAATGTCTCACCACGGTTCAACAACGGTCGCCAAGAGGCAGTGGGCGATCAAGTCACGCAGTCGCACTTCTATTACAGCAGTAGCAAGTGCGACCCATTCCAAAATGTGACCGTGCGACCTCTCACCAAGTCGCAGCCTCTCTTTGGTTGCATAGTCGCAACTCTTCTTAGGACTCGGGGAATGCGACTTAACCGTCATTTGCGACTCTACGACCTCTCCCAAGTTGCCAAGTCACAGGGTCGCACCCAAAATAATCCACGCCCAGCATGACTCTCCGACTACGCGACCTCCACGCCACGTTTGTGACCTCATACAAAATCAATTCCTGTCAAGAAGGGATGTGTTATTATTTGTGTCCCTAAAAGAATGGATGATTTCAAGAGCGTGTAAACCTTGTTTCGAAGGAGCTACTTTTGGTTGAACGACATTGGAAAATTGCCTCTGGTTCGTCATAAACTATTTTGGAGGATTGTTTGGCTACAATGCGCTAAATACATGACAAAATACATAGCATGAGCCCCAACATAATGCCTGTTTAATTTTCAGGTAAAGAGGCCAACACCTTAAAGGTGTTGCATATGTTGTTCTCAATTGCCACTCTTTCTGTAGATAAAAGCAAAAAGAGGCATTGCGCTGGGGAGAATCGTATAAAGGAATGACAACGATTAAATTTCATCCTCACTATGGCGAGGCTGGGATTATTGATCACTTGGCAGCTACATTCCTATTCGTTCACAATATTGCACATGGAAATAGTCTGATGAAGTCTCCTTCTTTGAAATATGTATTTTTATCTGTCCCAGATTGGCTTGGCCATGTCCCCTTTGAGTAACAATCCATTATTTATGGATTATCATCGAAATCCTGATTAGGTTGCAGCCTCACAATGCTTTGTTGGAGTCTCACATCGTAGCCCATCCCAGCACTTAGTAACACATTGGAGCTTCCTTGGTTTCGGCATCATCTCCATTGGGAAGAAACGTTAAGTGAGAGTTAACTATACATGCCTGTTTAATGATGGACATCGGTTGGCATTTCAAGTTCTTTCTTCGCGCCAGTAAACAAGCTCATAGTGGATATGCACAAATTGTTCATACATTTCCTACAAAACAGGACTATGCAGGGATCCAAGATAGTTGTTAAAATCCCCTAGTTTTATTTTCGATGTTCCCCTTATGCATCTGCAATTTGATGCTTCCTCAACATATATATATGTGTGTGTGTGTGTTATACATGGCTAATTTAATGTGTTCACGTGCAGGTAACATGAGGAAATTATAATGATGACCTAGACGAAGAAGTTTTTCACTTACCCAGACGCTGCTAGTTCACGCGGCGAGAGCTAAGGTTGTCCTTCGGAGAATAAGGTTCTGATATCTCCAAAAGAGAAATGTAGAAGGGATAGAACCTCAGGTCGCAGGTCGAAAATTTCCCAAGGTCGCAGGTCGCTGATGACCACAAGTTGTAGGTCGCAAATGGCCCAGGTCGCAATTCACACATGGATTCGGGTCGCGGGTCGCAAATTGGTCAAAGTCGCAGGTCGCATATAACCATGCGTCGCAAGCCAGCCCAGCAATCGGAAAGACCAAGAGTCAAGGGCAACTCAAGATTCATCTCAGCCTATATGTACAACTTCGAGAAAGAGTACAAGGACTTTTAGCTCGACAATTAAAGCTAGTATGATAGAGGAATTGTCGCTAGAGAGCTAAAGGCACTCAGCTCTTGGTATCAAGTAGAGAGAGAGGCAGTGAGGCTAGCGTTTTGTATCATGCATTGAGATGAATAGCCCATGTCCCACTATTGGGTTTTGATGAGTTGTAAACATGTATTTGACGTTGCAACAGCATTAATAATATATTCTCCTTTTCGCACTACAAGGAAAAGACCCTCTAGCGGAGGTTATAAAGGAGGTTTTTAGTGTTATAAAATTGGTCAAAATTGTCAAAAAAACATATGCTACCACATTCGTTTCTGGTAACGGAGGTTTTGGCGGAGCTTTTAACGGAAATTCAACACAACTAAAAAAAAAATGGGCAGTCGGAGGTTATTACGGATGTTTTTTCATCGGTGCTCTTATCAGGTTTTAATGCACCGATGCGTATCGGTAGACAGCATACCAGGGCGGTCGAAGGAGAATGCATCGGGCCGTCAATGAAAATAACAGCACCGGGCCTAGTGTTGGTGATACAACGCACTAGGACATTCTAATTGGTCTTGGGATTTGAGCGGTGCCCATAGGTCGTATCAACGCGCCGGTGTGTATGCTTATATAAACACCCCGGTGCATTGTATCATACAAGTGCACCGAGGTTTACAATTGGTATCGGTATTTGTGCGGTGAAAATATGTCATACAAATGCACCGACGCTTATTGACACATAAACGCCCTGGTGCATACTATCACACAAATGCACCGATATTTGTAATTGGTATCGGTATTCGTGCGGTGCCCATTGGTCATCCAAATGCACCGGTGCGTATATACAGAAAAAAACGCCCCGGTGTATAGTATCACACAAACGCACTGCAATTTATAATTGGTATCGGTATTCGTTCGGTGCTCATAGGTGGTGAAACGATACCGGTGCATATAGATACATAAACACATCGGAGCGCCTTACAACACAAACGCCTTGATATTTTTAACTAGTTTTGGTATTTGTGCAGTACCGATAGGTAGTAAAAAACGCACCAGTGCCCTTAATAATACAAGCACACTGGTTTTCATTTTGTATTTTTTAGAAACATCGACCTATGGCAGTGCAATTATTGTGATTGCTTTAAATTCATTATTCATTAAAAGTCGACACATATAATAACAATATTCATATTAATTAAATTTTTATTAATGGATTTGGATGTGATGTTTAGATTAATTTTTTATATCATATCATAATTATTGTGGTTTTTTAAAATTCATTATTCATCAAAAGTCGACACATATATATGTTATAACAATATTCATATGAATTAAATTTTTATTACTGCATTTGAGAACGACAATGGAGAACGCAATAGCAACAATAGAGAACGCAATAGAATAAATTAAAACATTTTTAATTATATATATATATATATATAAGTGTTACACCATTTTTTGGTCATCTAACCTATTATCATTAGATGGACCCAAGTACACCATGTAAGACCAATTTTACCCTAAGTAAAATTGCTTTCACTATGTAAAATAACTTAATAAAACACATTTATTAGGTTGTTTATGGTCTAAACACGAAACCCCAAAAGGAAATATTAAACAAACCTATATTTGTTTGATTTTCCTCAAGGAATAATTAATTAAACAATAATTTAATTATTATTCCTTGTCATGTTTAACCCAAAACAAAGAAATTAATTAGATAAATCTTTATTTATCTTATTATTTTCTAGGAATAATTATTTAAATCTTATTTAAATAATATTCCTTGTTAAATATGACTAAATCACCCATAAATAATTAAATAAATCATTATTTATTTGATTATGTTTCAACCACTTCCTTAAAATGATAAATAAATCATTTATTTATTTATTATTCACAAATAAAGGGATTTGACCCAAGTCAAATACTTTTTCCCTCCAACAAATATAATAAAATATTCCATAAAAGGTGGATCTAGATTTGGTTAATGTTATTTTAATCATGCACGAAGATCTAGAATGACCCAATATTTTGTTATAAATAGGAGGGTTTCTCCTACCATTCTTCACCTTTTGTTGCCTATTAGATCACTCTAGATCTATACTCTTGGTCTAACTTTGAGCCATTATCATTGTCATATTTTCCATTGTTTGTTGTGTGAGCTCCCTTTGAGTTCTATCTTTGTCTGGGTTTTCTACACCAACAGGAGAGAGAAATGCTAGATCTGAAGTGTTGAGGACTTCCAAGAACCCATCCCATTGAGGAGAATTGGAAACACTTTCTTGTTTTCCTCCCAGGTGCCCTTAATACAAAAAATTCTTTCAAAAATATTGTTCTTGTCTTGCTATTGGATGTATGGAGAAAAACCTTATTTTTACTGCTTAATGTCTCTTTATGCATAGATCTGGATTTTTGCAGCATTTGTCTTGAACAACTAACTGCAGATCTGAAGATATTAGCAGCCATATTTGATGTTAGGGCTATAAGTTATGTGTAGTTAAAGTGGTCTTTTTTCGTACACTTCGACAAAGGATTCATACTAACAACTGGCGACTCCACACGGGTTTTCAATTACGACCGCTGTCGTTTTTCATATTGCTGCATATCCAGCTACTTCAGACCCTAGGGTTTCTTTTCAGCTTTTTTTTTCCTATTTTTATGTTGTTTTTCACCTATAAAACCCTAAAACATTAAAACTTCTAACTTCCGCGTGTTTCTGGACCTATTGCGCAGGTGACAGACATCAGCCGCAACTAAGACGGCAAATTTTTCGGAAATCTGCCGCCGGGACACCCGGAGCTTCAGGTCGCACTTTTTAGCCCAGAAACTACGACCTTGCCTCCAGGTCGCACTTTTCAGCCCATTATCTGCGACTTGCACAGAAAACAGGTCAGAACCTGCGACCTGCCAGTTTTTCTGCTATTTTTCTGCAATTTTTCTGGTTTTTTCTGAAGCTTCTGTCAGGGTTTTCCAGCCTCTGTCTCAGCCCATTTAGACCTGTTTCTGATCTGTTTTGCTCATCTAAAGTGGGAACATAGCCCCCTAGGGCTTTAGTACCCTCCACTTTTGGTGGAATAGTTTTAACTGTTTCAGGTGTCTGATTTTTCAGAGTTTCAGCCTCCCCTTTTTCAGATCTGATACCTCCTTTTCAGATTACATATTACATTTGAAGCACGTTGTTGTTGAGATGGCTCCTCCCGCGATGCAATTTTGTCCATTTCTTTAACCATCTCCTTGTACACTTTTTTGGACATTCCTACTGGCACATTTTTAATATCAGTTCGTTCATCTTTTGAGATTTTCATAATCTTCCTAAAAATGTAACATGACAATAAACTATTTAATTTTTATAGTGATATATGAAAAGTAAGTATAACAAAAGTGATATTTATAAATAATTATAGACAAACATCTAAATGAATATTACTTTTTCATTCCTTCTTTTTTATTGTTGTACATTTTTGCTACTAAAAGTCTGACATGTCTCATTGAACAATTCACTGGAAACTCTTCCTGTAGTTTACATAAAATCTGGTTGTTGGAATCATTAGATTGGTTTTTGTATTGTAAGTGGAAAGAACATCTATACATTCATTCCACTAGATCCCTCAAACATTTGTAAAAGTTTTTCCCCCTTTTGTTAACCTCCAACACCACTCTAGATGAGCTAAGGAGCAATTCATTTTCATTTGCATGTTCTATTGTTTTTCTTTTCTTAGAACAACATTCCTTTTCTGAATTGTTGGTCCCTGTAGAACATTAAACAAAGGTGAATTAATATAATTTTTTTCACGCATGTTATCTAATAATTTTAATTATATTATTAATGAAAACTAAAAAAAGAAACTCATATTGGATTGATAGTATTTTTTCATTCACCTGATTCATCATTTTGCAATTTTTCCATCAAGTTTATACGTTCTTCTAGTCCTAGATCAGAAATAATCTTATCAAGCTTCGTCATTTCGTGGCTCTGCATGATACACATTAAACAATACATATTATTTAAACTTACATATAGTTCAAAAATAATTTTTTTACTAAAAATTCACAAAGAACTTGCCTTTTTTGTTTTTTATCTTGATGTGTTATCAGTATTTTTGTTACTTGATCTCTTGTCAGTCATTTCTTTAACAATATCAAACCTGTATCATATCAGTTTACTTTTCAATTCAAAAAAAAAAAAAATCTAAAAAAACTGGTGCACCATTCATGGTAAATGCACCGACGTCAGTGCGTGTTTGTCTTTACCACGCACTGCAAAAAATAGTATAATACACCGTATGGTGCTCTATGTCAACAAGAAGCCCTAGTGCATTACATGTCAATGACCGCACCAGTTAACCATCATAAAAATAATAAAAATCATCCAGTGTTAGTTTTTTTAAGCATAAATCGATGCTATATTTTACATATGGCACACCGTTAAAAAAATCTTGTTTTTTCACGTTACTTATCCGATGCTCTTGTGCGCTACCTTACATAGGGTGCACCAGAAAAAAAATTGTTTTTTTTTTTAAATCATTCCAAGGCCGACATGGATTAGGATATGACTATGCTAATCTTCCCGTTGGTTGCATGTCTCAGGTCTATATTTAGCAATACAAACCCTATAAATATAAATTGAAAAGTCCTAATTCTGAGTCACAGAAAGAAGAAAAAGAAAGGGGAGAAACAAAAAGAAAGTAAGTTTTTTTTTTCCCCGAAACACTGAATGTTCGCGGTGCGTCATAATGAAATAGTGCACCGGCTGCATATTTTCTAATTTTTTTATGGCAGTACTTTCGCGGTGCGCTGTGATAACAGAGCGCCCCGGTGCACTCTTTTAGATAGGGCGCACCATTTTTATTTTATTTTTTATTTTTTTTTATCGCAAAGGCCGACATAGATTGGAATCCGACTATGTAGGTCAACCCGTTCGATGGATGTATTAGGTTTATATTTAGCAATATAAACCCTATAAATATAAATTGAAAAGCCCTAATTCTGAAATCACAGCAAGTGGGAGAAGACATGGCAGAAACAAAAATAATGTAGGGTATGTTTGTAAAATGGCTTTTTTCAAAACATCACATTGTACGGTGCACCATAATGTAATAGTGCACCGGTGCCATATGTTACATATGGCGCACTGATAAAAACATAAATTAATTTTTTTAATTTTTAATTTATTTTTTTTTTATTTTTTTTTAATCACTGTACTTGCACAGTGCGCTGGTATAACCAAGCGCACCGGTGCGTAACGTTACGCAAGGTGCACCAGCGAAAAAAAAATCTGTATTTTTTTTAAGATTGACGCAAGGGCCAACATGGATTGGATCTGAGTATGCAAGTCGTCCCACGGGTTGGATTTCTTATGAGTACATAAACCCTATAAATCTAAATTAAAAAGAAAGAGGGAGAAAAAATGGAAAAAACAAAAAGAATCTAGGGTTTTGTTTCTAAAAATTGATTTCTTTTTTAATTTTTGCTTCTAAAAACTGCAGAAAAGGTAAAAAACTGCAAAAAAAATAAAAAATAAATAAATAAATAAATAAACTATAAGGTTTGATTTTGTATTTTACTTCATAAAAAACTAGAGAAAAAATAAAATAAAACAATACACTTTGATTTCTTATTTCACTACATAAAAAAAACTGCAGAAAAAAAAAGTACAAAAAAACAATAAACTTTACTCACGTCGTTTAAAATTCTATGGTACAGGGTTTGAATTACCAGAGGTTTGGAATTTAGATTGTCTGAATACTTCTGTTCAAACATATTTCCCTGCTCCACAATGCTCTCGTGCTCTGTTTTCTCCATGTATGTATCCTACAAATCTCTGGCTGAAATTTTTTCAAAAATAGTGAAATAATGAAAAGTGTTTAGTATTTAAAGAAATGTTTTATGAAATTAGATTTTCAAAAATATTTTTTCCGCCCAATTTTCAATTTTCCACTTTTTTTTTTCACTTAAAGAAAATAGGGTTGTGTTTTTTTAATTGCAGTTATTCGTTTATCGGTGCGTCGTTTAATTAAACCACACCGGTGCTACTTGGTAAAAAAGCGCACCGGTGTGCAAAATAAAGAACTTACAGGTGTGGTTATCTAAACAGTATGCACCGGAATTACATTTAGGTTTGTGCACCAAATTTTATTGTTGTTTTGCTCAAATGCAGGGAGAAAATATCATATATTATATGAAATGGACAATTCTTCAAAATCCAGCTCGTTCCATAATATTTCTCAAAGTCCATCGCGGAGTTCTCCCTAACCATGTGGAGACGTAATATTTACTTCAGATTTGTTTTATTTTTTCACTATCTAATTGAATTTATGTATGTTTTTTATTCATGTAGTCAATCATGCACAACTTAATTAAATTTATAACGTATACAAATTTGCAGGTTCATGCAAATTCATCATCGAGTTCAAATGCACAAAATTATATTCAAAGTACTGCTCCAAAACATCGAAAGTTCTTATCAAGAGCTGCATACCGCAAGACGCATTTGGTAGATGAAAATGGACAGCCGCTTCACCCTGCCAATTGTAACAATATTGCATCTTCTAGCCACAATCCCAGGACAATGATGGTAATTATAATTATAATTGTTTGGTATATATATTGATTAATATGTACGTAATTATTTCAACGTCAAACCAATTTATAATCATGCAATATTGTCAACTTGTTTACAAATTGATATCATAATATTTTGTACTAATCATGTTCAATTTTATTTTTTTTAATTATTAGGGTTCTGGTGATGATGAACGACCTACCTACCATCTTCCGTTGCACCCCACGACAATGTCAGATCGAGAGAAGATTAAATTAAGAGAAAAAATCGGAGAGGAATGATACCAAGAATGGTTGAATCAACCACCGATTCAATTCCCACAACGTCCAGATTCACCAATTAGGAATGACTACAGCAATAGTAGTTCTTCACAAGCTGGCAATGGAGACAATCAAATAGAGGTTGGTATGGATGATTACTTAAGGGATACGACTGCCAAGGAGATAATGTTGTTAGATGCATTCCAAAATGCTGATCAGCTAGGTGATGATGCTCATATTGCTGTCACCTTTTTCGAAAGCCTTAAATTTGCTTCCACCACCCCTCTCTTTGGACCCGGCGGTCAGTCAAAGTCTACCCAGTTGGGGACAATGATGTTACTGTACAACTTGAAAGAAAATTTTGGCTTGTCAAATGTATGTTTCTCGGAACTTTTGAGGTAAGTTACCATAAAGTACTTCCCTTTATATATATAAATTTGAAATATAATCAGTACACTGCAATGAACATTACAAACGTTAAATTTTATGAACATTAATAATTATATCGACATTAAGGTACATTTATTAATATAGTTTTCCATGACCACCAACTACAGGTTATTCAAAGATAAGGTTCTTCCGAGTGATAATGTCTTGCCTGGTAGCTGCGAAGAGGCAAAAAAATTGTTGAAAATGTTGGGTTTTGAGTACATATCATATCATGCATGTCCAAATGATTGTATTCTATATAGAGGAGAATATGCAGACAAAGAGATGTGTCCGAAATGTGGGCATGACAATTATGATAAATCTAAAAAGAAGTGTAAATCACGTACTGGTCCTCCTTTTAAGATATTGATGCACATGCCTATAATCCCAAGGATTTAAAGGCTCTTTCATTGCAAAGAATTAGCTATGTTACAGGGATGGCATGCCTCACATAGAAGTGAGTTGGGAGTTATGCGAATACCAACTGATTCAATAGCCATGAAGCATATAGAGATACATGGCCCGAAAAATTCAAGAATGAAGTACGAAGTCTACGACTCAGCATAGCCATGGATGGCGTCAACCCATATTCCCTCCAGAACACCAACTATTCTGTTTGGCCTGTAGTAGTGATCAATAACAATATCCCCCCATGGTTGTACGTGAAGAAGGAACATCTTATGTTGGCTCTCATAGTCCCTGGTAGAAGACAAGTGAAGAATATGGATGTCTACTTACAACCACTGGTAGATGAATTGAAGGAATTATGGGATGGGATAAATGTATACGATGTATCAAGACCCATCGCAATAAAGAGGAGGTTTACGTTGTATGGAATATGTGCTTACATGACACATGATTATCCAGGCTTAGGAGTTTGTTATGGTAAATTACATGTTTAATTTATTGATTTGTTTATATATAATGTAACAATATTCTTTCACATATTAGTTATTTAATTCGTTGTAATATTATTTGTTCTGATCTTCATGATATTCTTTAACGTGCCATGCATATTAATTAATATATACAAATATAATCTCGCAAGTCTTGTAACAAAAGGGTATTTTGGATGTAAATGTTGTGGACCTTCTTTGAAAGCTAGATGGTCCAAGGACCTACGAAAGCCAGTGTATGATTGCTCCAGGATATTCCTACCAAAACAACACCCTTACAGAAGAGCAGCATCCGCTTTCAATGGTAAACGAGAAAGAACCCAAAGGCCTCCAATAATGACACCAGATGAATGGCTTAGAGCATCTGAGAGAGAGAAGGAGAAGGAGTTCACAAAAATGTTCGATTCAAATGGGGAGCCTAAGTTCGATGATCCATATTTCTTCAACACCTATGTTGAGAAATTGCCCATTGGGATGAAAAGGAAATCTATCTTTTATGACCTCCCATATTGGGAGAATCTTAAGATTGCCCACTTATTAGATCCCATGCATATATTTAAAAATGTTTCATCTTCTTTATGGAGGCACATATTATCGAAACAAAGTGACACATTGGCGATTAGGAAAGATCTTATTACTTCAAAAACTAAAAATAAATATTGGCCAAGACGATTAGAAAGTACGGGATCAGAGGCAGGCGCTGGTCCCTCTAATTCATGGTTTTTCAAAGAAGGTGATGTCCCATGGATTTTAAAAAAAAGATGGTATATCTTTGGCAAAGGAAGCTATAATGGATGTGAGGGTGCCAACTTCATATGGGTCTTCACTACGGCGCTACTTCACCGTGGATGACCATTTGTCGAGGTTGAAATCACATGACCATTTGAATCTTCTAAGAGTACGTATAATGTCAAAAGTATGATTTTATTATTTGTTATATTAATAAATTTTATCCCATGCGGTGATCATAAAACATAACTAATTTTGTATATTATTGTTCGTTTTTATAACTTTTCAGTGTCATTATCCTTTGTTTGTGCATGGGTGTGTGAAACATGAATTCCCTCAAGACCTAGGACACGCCATATCTAAATTATTTGCATTTGTACGTTGGATCACGTCAAAGGAGATTCATGTGGATAGCATTCCACGGTGGCATCAAGAGATAGTTGAGATTGTTTGTATGTTTGAGAAGGAACTGCCGACGAGTTTCATGTACTTACAGGTTCATCTTCTAATCCACCTGGTAGATGAGGTTGAATTAGTTGGGGTTGTTTCTTGTCGTTGGATGTTCTTCTTAGAGAGGTACATGAATAAATTGAAAGGTTTTGTGTAGAAATTTGAATAACTGAGATATTATTCACCGAGATTCTCCTGATCACACACTATTTTAGCTTCATGCATAATACAGAATCTCTTCTACCATTGATCATCACATGCGGAAATAAAATAAATTGCATGCATGCATTAAAACCACAAACAATCACACATATGAACACAGTATTTAATGGAAAAGCTTAAAGCTGAAAACCCCAACTATCTATATATTATATGTCATGGATATCATGTAACAATCATAGTACAAAAGCTCCTCACAAGCTCTCGTGCACACCCTCAATTGTTACACACTATCAAGCTAGATCTAGCAAAACACATGCTCCAATATTTTGCCCCTTGATAGCCAGTCTCTATTGCGTAATTAATGCTATGGGATGGATTCATTAAATAGATAAACCACCTGGCTTGAACTGCGCAATCCTCATGGGCTACTCCACCTATTTGTGTGTTGCAAAATAGCAACAGTATAGTCACAACTGATAGTTAACCTGCTCTTTCACCTATTCTTGCACTGGTCTCCACTGAAATTGTCCATGCACTGAAGTTAACTGATGCATTCTTTAGTTGATTAATGATTTTATAATTAGTGAATTAATTAATAATTAATTCACGCCACTCTCACTAATTGTATCAATTAGTTAAACTAGATACAAATAGCTCAACTATGTTTAGATTATTTAAACTGAATACAACTCCACTAACTTCCTCAATCAACTCCACCAAACTCTGTCACATGAGTTCTAACTGAAGTATCCATGCAATAGCTCCACTTAACCCTCAGGAATAGCGTAATTCCTTCTGTCAGCTGCATGTGCCTCTTCTGTGCACTTAACTGAAGTGCTCCAAGAGAATAAGATAATGTTTAGAGCCTAAATATTATTAAGAGCTAATAATATTTGACATATCTATTTTTAGACTAGCAATCTAAAAATAGATTCCGCCCAGTATGTCTAAAAATATAAGTCCATATACTTTTTTTCCGACTTGACCAACCATCCACAAATAGCATCCTGCAACTCATAGAACATGATCCATATGTCTAAAAATAGACATAGTCTAAAAATAGACTTTGCGCCAAAAATACCCTGCGGGCCCACTTAGTGAAGGCGACTCTTTTCACTAAGCTCATAATCTTGTTTCAATCTCAACACTCCCTCTCAACAAGATATGGATTATCTACATCCCTTATCCTGCCCCTATGGTATTCGAATTTTCTCCTGGTGAGCGCCTTCGTCAAGATATCAGCATCCTGATCCTCCATAGGAATGTATGAAAGTAACATGATTCTCTGTTGCACACAATCTCTGATATGATGATACCAGATGTCAATGTGTTTAGATCTATCATGAAATACTGGATTAAACGAGAGTTTGATGCAACTCTGATTATCACAATAAATCACAGTAGGCTCCAAGTGTGAACCGAACAACCTGACCAGGATCTTCCTCATCCATATAGCCTCGCATAAAATGGCTGGCACCGCCATATACTTAGCCTCGCCCAAAATACGGTACACGGATCTCTTGCTTCTTTCTTCGTACCGAAAGCTATTTGTCGACCCAATACTAAAAATCCCTCCAGATGTGTTCTTTCTTTCCGTTGGGCTCCCTGCCCAATCTGCATTCATGAAGCCACACAGCTTCACCTCATCCGACTGTCTGTACCATAATCCATATCCCCATGTGCCTCTGAGATATCTCAATACATGCTTCCCCGCCTTCCAAAAGATTTTGGTTGGCTGAACCATAGCTTTTGAAAGCTGGTTAACTACATAGCATATGTCGGGTCGTGTATTGACCGGATACATAAGCGACCCCACCAATTGTCGATAAACAGTGGCATCCACTACCTCCGCCGGAGTAGCATCCTCCTTCCTCCAACCACTAGGAAGAGGAGTATCAATAGGCTTGCAACCATGCATGTTGAACTTCACCAGTATCTCCTGGGCATACTTACCCTGAGAAACAAACAGTCCACCACTGCACTACCAAATTTCCAATCCCAGGAAATAATGAAGGAGGCCCAAGTCCTTCATCTCGAACTCCTTTGCAAGATCAACCTTGCATGAGTGTATCAACAGTTCATCACATTCGAAATAAAATCATCTAAATAAAGTAAAATGATCGGCAACTTACCCTCCACCACAATACGGTATAGGTTAGGGATGCCTCACTCACGGAGGTCAGTCGGGTGAATAACTGTCTATCCCGTGTGTACCAAGCACGAGGTGCATCTGTTCAACCCGCCTGGCAACTCTCTGAGGGCACCGCACACATGCGAAGAGGTTGAAACCTTCGGGCTGCTCTATGGCCACCTCCTCCTCAATCACCCTAGTTGAGGGCAGCGATCTTCACATCCATGCGATGAATGTGCCACCCCATACGCGTTTCGAGAGCAAAGAATGTTCGCCATGAAGAATACCTTGCGACGGGTTCAAGGTCCTCACTCATAATCGATCCCCTCTATCTGTGAAAAGCCTCGGGCAACAAATCTTGCCTTGTACTTCTCCACACTCCCGTCAGCTGCCTGCTTCACTTTGTAGATCCATCTCAAACCCACCATTGATTTCCCTTTCGGCCTCGGGACAATCTCCCATGCACTGTTTCTGACAATCGAATCATACTCTTCCACCATGGCATCTACCCATGCGGGGTCCTCCACAGCTTCCTCGGAAGAGGATGGCTCTATCACGATACACTTTCTCACAAGAGCCATGTATCCAGTGCTATTGGTCGGGTGAGCGTACGTACGCGGCGCGGTGGCAGGTGCTCCTACAACACTTCTCTTGCATCTTTCCGGCTTCTGTAGTGCGCTTCCACCCTCTGATGGTTGGCGCTGCCTGAGTGGTCTCTTCCACTCCATGAACCTCATCTTGTGGCTGATCCACATCCTGAGACTCATCCTTAGGAACTAATAGCTCCTCATCTGCATGCAAGTGTGGCTCCCTCTCAAGCGAACACTTCATGGCTTTCTCCTCCTGAAATTTGATATCCCGTCGCACAAAACTCTTGCGACTGTCTGGCAAATACACACAATAGTTGTGGGGCGTATCAGTTTACCCCACAAATATCCCAACCTCTGCGGTCAGCTCCAACTTCTTCCTAGCATCCTTCGTCACATGAATGTAAACAGGTGAACCAAAAATCCTCAAATGGGAAATATCAGGCCTCTTACCAGAAAACACCTCCTCAGGTGTACTCATGCCAAGTATCCTGTGAGGACAACGGTTCTGCACATATACTGCAATATTGCATGCCTTTGCCCACAAGTGAATGGGTAGGCCCTGATCATGCAACATCGCCCGTGCAGCACCCACGATCGTTCTATTCTTCCGCTCAGCAACCCCGTTCTGTTATGGGTTATGAGGTGCTATGAGCTCTCTTCGAATTCCTTCTGCGCTGAAAAAGTCCTTGAATTCACCAGAGATGAATTCACCACCATTATCACTCCTTAGAGCCTTCACCTGTTTCCCTGATTCTTTCTCAACCAGTGCCTTGAACTCACAGAACTTTGAGTATGTCTCACTCTTCTTCTGCATGAAGAAGATCTAGCACTTACGAGAAAAATCATCAACAAATATCACATAATACATGTGCTTTGCTATTGAATCTACTGAGAAAGGTCCACACACGTCTGTGTGAATTCTCTCAAGGATCGTCGAGGCGCGACTATCCTTCTCGTGAAAGGTGGCTTTCACAAATTTTCCCAAGGTACACCCCTTGCACTGATCTGACTGCGCAAGAGTACCCTTAGGAAGCCCAGTAGAAATCTGTTGCAGTATCTTCAAAGCTCCATGGTGAAGCTGGCCCAATCTCCGGTGCCACAACTCGCCATCATCCCGGCTCACCACTCCTTCTGCCTTGCATGCCATTGCTGCGCATCCATCTACCTGCAATTGATAAAGGTTCTTAACTCGAACCCCTATCCTCCGGGTCTCACCAGTTGCCTTACTGCGCAGGAAAGCCTTTCCCTCGCTAAAGACAACAGCATATCCCTTGTCTTCTAACATCGCCACAGAGATAAGATTCTTCTTTAATCCTGGAACATGCATCACTTCCTTCAATCTGAAGGGTTTACCAGACTCCCTCTCAAAGAAAATGGTACCGATACCTCTCGCACTGTATCTACCATAATCGCCCATCTCGATGTGCACTCCAAGATCTTTCTCATCCAGATCAGTAAACAAATCTCGATCTCCTGTCATGTGAAAAGACGCACCACTGTCAACAAACCACACTGATCCCGTCATACTTGAGACCAAGCATGCCATCAGCGAAAAATCCAGCTCAAACTGTGAGGCTAAGGCCTCTCCAGCTGCAGTCCCAGCAGCTTGCTTATTTTTCTTCTTCTGTGGACAATTAGTGGCGTAATGTCCGTGTTGGTGACAGTGAAAGCACTTCACCTTGGGCATGTCTTGCTTCTTGCCTTTCGCACCAGATTGAGAAGCTTTCTTGCTCTTCCCCTTCTTTGCTTTAGCAGCCAAAAGTGCAATTATCTTCATCAGAGTTCTTTGATGAATATCCGTCCCTGGTACTCCGCCTTATCTCCTCTTACACAAGATCCGACCAAAGTCGCTCCCATCCTGGCAATTTCTCCCGACCATTGACAGAGTCCTGATAGGAATGCCAACTCTTCGGAAGCCCTAGGAGAGCCAAGCTCACCAAGTCCTCATCATCAACAGTCACCCCCACACTTCCCAGCTCATCCCTGCATTGGATGAACTTCGTGAGGTACTTGGGCATAGTGTCGCCTTTCTCCATCTTTATGTTCCTGAGTTTATCCTTGAGCGCCAACTTCCTCTGGTCGCTCTTGCTTTGGAATAAATCTGTCAAAGCTTTCCACATCAAGAATGGAGAAGCCTTACCATGAAGGCTGGATACTATGTAATCCTTCACGCCCTCCAACAGAATCCTTCGACACTTTGTTGTCTTCTTTTGCCATGCGTCAAGTACGGCAGCATCACTAGAAGTAGGCTTTGGAATTTCTGCATCTATGAACTCCTTCAACCCATTGTCATCCAGCACCGCCTCCATCTTGTCCTTCAATGCAATATAATTTGAGCTGCCCTCAAGGGCATACTCCAATTGCAATCCGTTGAAAGACATCTCAACTTCGACACCAAGAAAACACTGCTGCAAATTCGAATTCCACCAGCACAAAACTCAACCGCTTCAATGTTTTGCAATTGCTCCAATGATCAATATTGCTCTGATACCATGTATAAAATTTGAATAACTGAGATATTATTCACCGAGATTCTCCTAATCACACACTATTTTAGCTTCATGCATAATACAGAATCTCTTCTACCATTGATCATCACATGCGGAAATAAAATCAATTGCATGCATACTTTAAAACCACAAACAATCACACATATGAACACAGTATTTAATGGAAAAGCTTAAAGCTGAAAACCCCAACTATCTGTACATTATATGTCATGGAGATCATGTAACAATCATAGTACAAAAGCTCCTCGCAAGCTCTCATGCACACTCTCAATTGCTACACACTATCAAGCTAGATCTAGCAAAACACATGCTCCAATCTTTTGCCCCTTGATAGCCAGCCTCTATTGCGTAATTAATGCTATGGGATGGCTTCATTAAATAGATAAACCACCTGGCTTGAACTGCGCAATCCTCATGGGCTACTCCACCTATACATGTGTTGCAAAATAGCAACGGTTAAAAAGTCACAGGCGATAGTTAACTGCTCTTTCACCTATTCTTGCACCTTGGTCCTTTTGAAATTGTCCATGCAGAAGTTAGATAAGTTTAACTAATGCATTCTTTCGTTGATTAATGAGTTTATAATTAGTGAATTAATTAATAATTAATTCACATCCTCTCACTAATTGTATCAATCGATTAAAATGAATCTGAAATAGCTCGTATGTTTAGATTAGTTAGCGAATACGACTCCACTAACTTCCTCAATCAACTCCACCAAACTACGTCTACATGAGTTCTAATTAGAGTATCCATGCAATAGCTCCACCTAACCCTCGGGAATAGCGTAATTCCTTTTGTCGGCTGCATGTGCCATTACGTGCACTTAAGCCCAGTGCTCCCGAGAAATAAGATAATGTTTGAAGTCCAAATATTATTAAGAGCTAATAATATTCAACAAATCTATTTTTAGACTGGCAATCTAAAAATAGATTCCGCCCAGTATGTCTAAAAATAGTAGTCCATCTATTTCTTCCGACTTGACCAACCATCCACAATTAGCATCCTACAACTCATAGAACATGATCCATATGTCTAAAAATAGGCATAGTCTAAAAATAGACTTTGCACCAAAAATACCCTGCGGGCCCACTTAGTGAAGGCGACTCCTTTCCACTAAGCTCCTCATCTTGTTGCAATCTCAACATTTATTCGACAAGGGGCCAAACCCGAGGGTTCTATAGCAGAGGGGTACATATCATATGAGTCTTTCCACTATGCCAATGAGTACATCAAGAAAATTGACAATAGACAAGGTGCGGTGATTTGGGGTGATGAATTGGATGAAGACAAAAGAGAAGGAGAGTTGCTCCAAACAAGTGGAAGAAAGCACTTGATAAAGAGTAAGAAACTTATAATTTTTCAAATTTAAAAAAAGTAATTAATATTCATGTTGAACTTTGATATAATGTATATTTTGATCTCTAAGTACTATATAATTTTGGTTTGATTTCATCAGTGAATGCAGAAATTGAAGCAATCAATAAATTCATTCTTTACAATTATGAAGTGACACAACCATGGGTCGCATTGTATGAACAAAAAAGAATGAAATGGGATAGTGACAAGAAAGAATTCAGATGATTGAATGGTAGAAGTGTGCCTTATCCTGATCATTTAAAAGGAAATATGCCAAAAATATGCCCCAACAGTTGGGTTGCTGACCAAGTCAGAGATAAATACGGTGCTACCGGTCGTTACCTGCGTGTTGAAGAGGATGCGATAAATGTAGGGATTGGGTGCAGCAACTCGGTAATAATTTATATGTAAATTTGAAACTTATATTAAGACATATATATTTCATATTTTAACTGTTGAATTATTATTTATAAGACACATGACACTTATATCATTTTTTAAACTTTTTTATAATAGGTGCATTTGTTCCCATGTATGTGGGCATATGGACACCATTTTCACACAAAAAATGCTGATGCTGGAAACATCACAGAAGACTTTGGAGTGGAAGTCGATTTTGATCAATCTAGTCGATCTAGCCACCATGATCAACAACTAGTAAGAGGGACGTTAGGTTACGTCGAAAAGATACAAGAGATCATTGAAGTGGATTTCTCTTCTTTCGAATGTGTTATTTTTAGGTGCAAGTGGTGGGACACCTTTGATTGGAATAATGTAAAGGAAGATCACGATAGTAGGCTGATATGTATCAACTCTAGAAATATGTGGGATGAAGCTAAGGAGCCCTAAGTTTTACCTAAACACTGCAACCAAGCGTTTTTCTACCCAGATGTGTTGGATAGGGATTGGTGGTTCGTATTGACACATGACCCTAGATCAAAACATATTTTTGAGAACAATAGTGTTATCATGCCATGCGAGCTAGAAGATAATGAGAATTGTCATGAGAACCGAGAGTGATATGGTACAATATGTGTTATTTCATCGATATTTATACTTTCTAAGATGAGTTTCTCAAAATATTAATGTAATATGTATTTTGAATTAATTGGTAATTTGCATTGTGTTAATGTTAAAATCAATAATTCACCTGATAATTTGGTATTATGTACTTGATCTCAAAAACAATGGTGTACTATATAAGTTTATTCTTTTTTTGTATCTAAGATCATAATAAAATAATGATAATTCTAATTAAGTATAGGAATTTATTTGCATTATTTTCTTAATTTCCCTATGTTACAATAAATCATATTATTCTATATTTATTATTTTACAATTATTTAAAACTTACAAATTTACAAATTTACAAATTTTAATAATTCATTTCACATTAATACAATTAAAATTTTACAAATATTTTACATACAATTACAATTATAATTATAATTATAATTAGAATTATTAGAAATACAATTACAATTTTACAATTTCACGTACAATAACAATTTTAGAATTTTACATATATATAATTACAATTTTACAAATTAAAAAATTACAATTACAATTAAAATTTTATAATTTTAAATACAATTAGAAATACAAATATTACAAATTTACAATATCATGATCATTTGGTATTTATAAATTAATTAATAAACATCACGTTCATTATAAGCATTGTACAAACATCATATTTGACTAAAAAACACATTCAAAATTGCTAACTGCATCATTGTGATCATGATCATCTAACAAAACACAATTAACATTATATATTAACATCATCAACACAACACAAACATCAAATATACATCTCATGCTATCACATACACATCTATCTGCACGCTGTACATCAAATGAACATATCTAACATGACCTAACAACATACACATAATGATGATCACCAATATGTAAATTAAGTACAACTGCAAAATGAACATAAAATACATGGATATATATATATATATATATATATATATATATATATATATATATATCTATATATATATATATAACTGAATAATTTTAAAAAAATACAATTGTAATATAAATGTCATGGATTAGCCGATGATCGAGCCTCATCTCCATGATGACTGCTAGTAGATGCTACTGGAGGCTCATGCAAATCTGGCGCGGTGCGAGGCTGTGAACGATCATGAGATGTCGATGGTATGATGTGCCTCACAGATTGTCCATCAT
This sequence comes from Pinus albicaulis, assembly GCA_034641835.2. Classification (NCBI taxonomy): domain Eukaryota; kingdom Viridiplantae; phylum Streptophyta; class Pinopsida; order Pinales; family Pinaceae; genus Pinus; species Pinus albicaulis. The sequence continues at coordinate 1,210,142,672 of CM076572.1, read as the reverse complement.
GTGCTGTGGCTCGCTCGTAACGTGCGACAGTCCTCGTCAGTCACGTAAAAGCTGTCATAACTCCTACGACATGCCGCATCAGGCTGTACATGTCACGCGGCATGCCTCTCCACATCTGTAAGAGCCTATCATCAGCCTCTATATCTCTGAAACCAGTGGGGCAGATGCCTACCTCAATAAAAAAATGCAATGAGTTGGTCAGCCAACTCCATCCTGTATGTAGCATCACTCGGACATCGACCGCGGGCCAGTGCACCAGCAAGACCAGGTCTCTGATCTGCACGGACCTCCTGCTGATCCTCGCGGGCAATATCTGGCATCATGCCCTCTATATCATCATCAAGATCCACAACTAGATCAGGTGGTGGTGGCGGCATCTAATCCTTGCCATCATAAGAGCCAATTTCTGCAAAATCTATACAAGTACACAACAATAATTAGACAATTTCATTACACAATTTAATAAAAACAAGTTAAAGAAAATGTTAGAATAAATTTAAATAAAACAGAAATATTACCTCTATCATCTGGCGGCTCATCATATGTAAAGAGGATGTTGGAACACCCTCTCCAATCCAACCCCGCATAAGGACAGGGGACCATAATGAAGGGATGCTCAAAAAAATTGGCTAGCAACCCCAGTGCATCATCTGATATCCTCACTGGAAACAAAGTCTCCTCCCTCTTGGGCATCATCTGCCCCCACATATGCATACGTGCTTCAGTAATCGGCCTATGAGGTTGCCGAAGAAAACAAGGTCTCATCTCTGGAAACCTCTCAAAAAATAAACAAAAAATCTCTTAAGCAAAAGGGAAGTTGACCCTCCCTTGTGCACGAGCACGACATCTATCTAATGTTGTACAAAACTGCCGTAAAAAAATGGCAGACCACCTGACAAGCCGTGGCTGCTGTAGTAAAGAATCAACATAATATAAAAGCTGGCAACTAATGCATTTCCCGTCACTGGTGTTGTGCGAAATGGTCGAAATGATAAGTGAGAGACACTGGACCTCCTCACGACCAAATGCACCAATACGTAACTGTCCTCTGGAGACCTGAAAATCTGAAGGAGACAATATATCTGGTCTAATGTATCTCTGGGAGTAAACTAACTGACTCCCTACCACACAGCCAGCTGGAACCTCGAGGAACGAGGGAAAATCTACCCCTCTCCTGGAAAGCCTTGTAATAAAATTTACATCCTCCTTAGTGCACGTGTACCACTGGTCGATACCAACTCGGAAAGCCTGTCGCTGGGCATTCCACCTTCAGATAAGATGTCTCAAAAAACCACTATGGGACTTTAGGGAAATAGCCTCCTCATAGAACTTGAGGAGGCCTACCTGCCTTAGGAGCCCCTGCGTCACTGCTGTAATAGGGCAAGGGTACGCATCTCTCTCCCTCTCTCTTGCCTTTCACAGGCGAACCATGTTATATTATTCTGCCTATTGTTGTTGTTGTTGCTCCTCTTCTCTCCTTTCACGTCTCTGAATGATTGACATATTAAACACAATTTTGTAATTAAATGACACATGTATTTACAAATATACGTATATAAATATTTTTTGAAAAATAAATAAAACAATAGTCGGTGCGCCACAAACATAGTCACGCACCGGTAACGGTGCGTCCCTCCACAGAGACGCACCGGCGACGGTGCACATAATGATATAAAAATCACCGAGAGCGGTGCTCTAGAAAATATTTTTAGCGCACTGTTCACTAAGTGCGGTGTCAGGAGTTCGGTGAGCTGACTTCACTAGATGCTCTGGGGCTTATAGCTAACTCAGCACACCGCCCTCCTGCCACCGCACATAGTCGTACGGTGTGGCCAGGTATCCGAGAGCACGGCTCTTTGTCGTAAAATTTAAAATTACGTAGTGCGCCTTTGGAATCTGCCCCGAAACTGGTGCGGATACACTTAGCACCGGTTTACCAACTCGAATCGTTGACAATGTCGTTTTTCGGTTTTGGTGCGCCGAAAAACTTACGTGCCCCGGGGCGGATAATTTGGTCAGCGCACCGGGTGGTCGTGATTCAACATAGTCAATGGTGCGGCGTGGTAAATAACTGCACCGCACTTTTAAACAAATTTAAAATCACACCGTGCGCCTCGCGGTACTGCCCCAGAACTGGTGCGGTCTCCTTCAGCACCGGGTACGATGTCGCCTGTAAATTTACAGGCAACACCACAACCGGTGCAAACTGAACGACTCGAGCGCACCACGCGAAAATTTTATCTTTTATTTTTTAGTGGTTAATTTTCAAGTTTTTTCAAATTATAATCCGCTAAAAGGTTTAATTATGGAAAAACAAGAAAAATACATGTATATTTACCCGTCAAGGAGGCATATTGGCTGTAAATTTTAAAAAAGAAAATTTGTCCACTGTTTTATAAAATTCAAGCTAGAGATTGGTGGCAATGTACAGTAGCAGTGCATGCAATAAGTGAAATGGGAGCACGAATGTCAGTGCGGCTCAAGCAAGGATAACTTGCACCGGTGTTTGAGAGCTCTGTAGCGGTGCGTTGTCCTAATGTCGCACCGGGCACTTTCAGTTTTCGAGTGCTTTTATGAGGCACCAGTGCAACAAACTGTAACGCATCGGTACGCTACAGTAACTCAACGCACCGGTAACAGTGTCCGGTGACCCAATGATTTTTGCGGTTTTTTGGGCATAATTTTTTTATTTAACCTTATTCTGGTGCACTTCCTGTATGCCGCGCATGGCTCTTTCTGTTTTCGCGCGCTTTTAAGAGGCACCGGGGCAGCGTAACGTTATCGCACCGGTGCTCTACAGTAACGTCACGCACCGGTAACGGTGTCTGGTGAACCAATGATTTCTATGGTTTTTTGGCTGTAAATTTTTTTATTTAACCCTATTCCAGTGCGCGGGATTTTTAGAGTACCGGTGTGTTTTCTGTATGCCACACCGAGCTCTTTCTATTTTGGCGCGCTTTTAAGAGGCACTGGGGCGGCGTAGTTTTAAAGCATCGGTGATCTATAGTATCATGACACACCGGTAACAGTGTCCGGTGAACCAATTAATTCTGCGGTTTTTTGGCCGTAATTTTTTTTTTTAAACCCTATTCCGATGCGCAGCATTTATGGGGCCTCGGTGTGTTTCCATCATTCCGCCCCGAGAATTTTATGTTATGTTCGCTTTTATGACGCACCGGAGCTTTACAATAATCTGACGCACTGATAATGGTGCCAGATGAACCAATGATTTCTGCGGTTTTTTGGCCGTAATTTTGTTTGTATTAAACCCTTTTCCGGTGCGCGGCATTTACGGGGATCCCGGTGCGTTTCAGTCATTCTGCACCGGGAAGTTTATGTTCCACGCGCTTTTTAAGAGGCACCGAGGTTGACGTTATGACACGCACTGGCGCAGTTGCTGAATTAAAAGCACCAGGAAGGCGTGTACGGAGCGCACTATTTCCAGTGTGCCAATATTTTATGCGGTTTTTTTTGCCATTATTATTTTTATTTAACCATCCACTGGTGCACGCATTTTGTGGGCACCCCGGTGCATTTCATTTATTCCACACCAGGCAATATCTGTGTGGTTGAGCGCACGGTGTCTGGTGTGCCAGTTTTTGTAATGCACCGGTGCTTTGTCATGTTAAACGCACCGATGCGTTTTAGGTTGATAAGAGCACCGGAAGAAATACATCCGCAAAAACCTCCGCCCGCTAACCTCCTCTAGGATCCTCCGCTAGAAACAGACGTCTGGGGTATTTTTCTGTGGGGTTCCTCAAAAACATCCGCTAGAGGGTCTTTTCCTTGTAGTGCCGGCACTTATTCATGTGCTCGTTTGTGGTGATAGTACTAGTTGTCTAATACTTCATTATGTTGTACGCATGCTTTCATGCATGCCATTGGTTATGAAATATTTCTCAGTGGTTGCATGTATCTTTGCTTTTGGATTAGTGTTTATTTGTCCTTGCCACGGCGGTGATCTATTGTGAACTACTTTGCAGTTAACTTCCGGCGTGTTTTCTTTCACGTATGTTTGACTGGTTTTTTGGCTTACTGATCCCAGTCACGGCATGCCCCCCTTTTTATTTTTGCTGCTTAGACTTTCTTATATATTTGTTTATGGTTCTTTAATGTTGGGCTGATTTTTCTTCACTGATTGGTCATTTCATCTTCGCCTCTGCTCCATCATCTTCTCATCCAACAACCAAGAGTGGAAACAACTATGGTGGCAGCCGAGCCTACATACCGATAGGGCTCCTATCCCAAACGGTGTGAGGTTTGATTGGGACCTTTCACCGGGGAGACCCCCCTTGTTGGCGGCAGTACAAAGCTGCCCGTCAACAAACTGGTGCTAGAAGGAGGGCCAGATGACAAGGTGAGCCCTTAGAGCCTGCAGTTAGTCTCATATCTGTAATGGCTCATCCCCAAATCATTCTCCCGAGATGTTTATCAGATTTGTCTTGGTTCTCTATGCTCAATCCCCAATGAACCTCGGTATCACCTGTCCTAGTTAAATTTCGATGGCAAGAACGAAGTCTCCATAACCGAACACCTTTCGGATTTTTGTGATTTTTGTGAGTGTTACGAAATTGACGATGAGGAGTTGGCTTGTGTGCTTTTCTCCCTCACCCTCGAAGGTCATGTTAAGCAATGGTGCCACACATTGCCGGTAGCTTCCATCTATTCGTTCGAGCAGCTCGCCGGTGAATTACAACAAGCGTTTCACAGGTACGATTTTCAAAATGTATTAATAAAGTTAACTAAGATCAGGATGCAACCTCAAGAATCTCTAGAGGAGTTTTCTATCAGATTTGTTCATTTTTGTTTTTAGTTCCCTGAAAGAGATGTCGATTGGACATATTTAACTGAGCAGTTTCGACAGGTGGTTTTTGTTTCCCTATAACACTTTCAATCGGCAACAAAGCCTGATCCCGGTGTTTGTTCTGATAATCCTAAATTTGCCAGTTGTTCAGATTTTGTCCCGAAATCTTTCACACACTCTGTCAAATCAGAGCTTGAAAAGCATATTGGCTTAATATCTCTCCCTGTCAATGAAACCTATCTCGAGTCCACTGAATGTTTGCTTGGGTACAATTCTAAATCTCATTCTCATACTGATAATAAATTGAGTCTTGTCCCAGGCAAAGTTGATTTCCCTACAAAATCATTGGACCGTGATGGGCATATGAAATCATTGACCTCTTTGGATGACACTGATGTGCGAGAGAAAGGCCCTTGTGCGATTGATACCCCTGCAGATGAATCTTTTCATCCATTATTCCCTGATTTATTTCATGAGTCTGCCACACGAGTAATTCCTTCAAGTCATTCAAAATTTTCTTGTACTGGGGTTGGCAACAATCATAAGCATGCGGGTGGTGTTTCACAATCACATTACAAAATTAATGAATCTCTTATGCCTGATCTCTTTCATCCACAATCTTTAAACAACCAAATGAGTGACTGCTTTTCTCAGCAACCTCAAGATGTTTCTTTTATTGATTCATCCCAATTATTAACCCAAGGGGAGCCTAACATGCCAGGTACCCAGCCTGATCAAATTAATGGCCCCAATGATCACTTCTTATCTGAAAACATATTCACTCACGCCTCTAAGAACTTTCATTCATATCTATCTGTCGACCATATGAAGCCACCAAAGTTCGATGATCCACTTTGTGATGATTCAGGGACCCATGAGGAAATCGAAGCAATTCAGCTTCTGCTATCTGTTATCTCAAGTTCTTGTGATCATGATGAGACCCCTGAAACAAGTCAAACTAGGGTGTCTCGAAGTAAGGATTCTGAAATGACGGTTCCCATATATTGTACTCCTCTCAACACAACCGTGCCGAATTTCAGCTCATCTGGGCAAGCCTACCATTCAAGTGATGCTTCTCTAAGCACATCTTCCTATCCCCTAACAGCTGATATGCAACAACCGATATACCCTAATTTATTCACTGGAAGGAAAACACCGACCATTGTCTCTAATATTTTCGGTTGTTGCCCAGCCAGTACCAGCTGCAATCAAGCACAAGCGTATGATGTTTGGCAAACCTCTCTACTACCTGAAAATCTTCTTGTCAATTCTCCCCATCTTGGGAGATCTAAGGAATTTGATACATTGGATTTTCCATCTGTGAGTGCGTAAACAATTGGCCGAACAAATAATAAGCCCACTGACGATCGTCCAATCACCACAAATAATGATCACATCCATCTGCTAGTCGATCTCATGAAACCATCAAAATGTGAAAGGCCCCCGCTCGAAGTCCCAGGGTTTGTCCAGGACAGTGAGACACTTCAACCTCTACTGACAGTTATTTCAAATCCTCACAACCCCGACGAAACCCAAGGAAGACTTTGAACTAGGGTTTGCAAATTTAAGGTTTCTATACCTGGATTCGAAAACATCTCAGATTCGCCTGGCGGATGCCTGTTTTTCCCATTCCATTAAATTGATCATCCTCAACATCATGGTGAGATTCCCGACTAGTTTGAAAAATCATATCCGATGAATATACCCGCAAATAGCCAATGTATTTCCCCGTTTCTGTCATACCTAGGGTTGTGCGTGGATGGATGTGTGTTATTTATAGATGATTGTATGTTTCAAGCTCATATTTCTGTGTACCAGGATGAAAGTGAAATTCAGCTTGAATAATCCATTCTGGCACGTTCTTTGGTAAATAACCATGACCTTCTTGTTGTTGCACATGCTCTTCAGGCAAGTATTGCTGTTGGTGCACGATTTTGTATGTTGGCTCTGATTGCGAACATTGTTGTTCTTGCAGGGCGGGAACTAATGCGATGGCTTCACTGGAAAACTGATTTCCCATAACCCGACTGCCTCTTTGGTTAAACTAGGGTTTTAGGTTTAGGCTAGCTAGGATCTGCTAATAAAATTTTGTTTGTCAAGTTGTTCATTAGGTTTACTTGCTAAGGTGGTGCTTTATGGTTGTTGTCTTTTCTTGCGGTCAGTAGTTTATGCATTATAATTGTTTGTTTATGTTGCACTCATTTTCTTCCAGTTTTCTTATTGTTGCATAACAGTCAAATAATCACTTCATGTGTTTTGCCTTGTTTTTCAACCTGCAACTAGTTGGTCTTTCTCGCACATGGCATTGCATTGCGTCATAAGCCTCGTTTGTTGTATCACATTGTACGCCTTCTTCCTCGCATCATTTGCACCGGTTGTTGAGAAAACTGTGAAAGTTTCCATACAATTGCATGAGCCCTCATTGAACTCGAGGACTTGAAGCCCTTGGCGCCCAGCCTGGCCTTCTTACTCCCTTTGCATGGGTTTAAAGCTGATGGGTTGCCCTCACCCCGCTACATGCATCAAAACCCTAATAATATTCCACACTTTCCTAGTCATTACTGCTAAAACCCTAACCCTATTGTTTGTGTGGGGTTGTAGTGGTTACCCCAAGAGGCAACTTCTCTCAGAACAGGTCATCAAAGTCGCATTCTCAACTTAATGCCTATGAGTTTAAATTCATGAGCCAGGGAGATATGAGTTGGTTGCTTCTGGGGAACCTTAACGAGTTTGAATGGCCTATACCCGTAACCTGAGCCTTGTGCCCAACATAGTCTTGAACATATTAAATGATTTGTTTTGCACATTTCGCCTGTGGGTGGTAGATGGGATGTGAAGGCTTGGCATGAGGGCAAACCCAAATCAAAATATCTTTTAGTTTATGTCAAACAAGAAACAACCTCTCTTGCCCGTAAAATAAGTCGAGATCCCTCATCTGTCCATGCAAAATAAGTGCCACAAGCACATAAAAATAAGTGCTACAAGTACATGAAGCAAATAAGGATAAAGGATTGAGAAAGGCTTCCTACGCAGAGAGGTAACGCAACGAATCCGCCGGGGTACTGACTAGGCTCGCCGGCAGCGGAGCAACGTTTGTGATTCCTTTAGGTGACTCCGCCGGGGTACTTTCCAGGCCTGCTGGTAGCGGAACAACACCAGAAACTTATTGTAAAATTATGAAATATAATAAGCCCGTTGCCTTGCTCTTTACATCATTAACAAACCACTGGCATCCATGAACTTTCGCTTTGACGTGTTCTGATTAACGATACCTAGATGAGGCATAAGGACTGGCCATATCTATAAAGGTCGAAGCAATACAAAAGGATACCCACAGAGCCTATTCAATATTCCCTTACATACCTATCTGGACTCAAACTATTTTTGGGATGTTGACAGAGATGCTGGATTCTACCAGTGGTTCGCCATTTGTTGTAGCCGCTACAACCCCACCTAAAATTTTGGGTGTATTCAAAATTTCGGGTCCCCCTCTGCTCGCTTAACCATTAGGGTTTTTGACCCTGCCTGTAGTCAGTGACATCCCCGTGACCTATTCCCAACCCCTCGTAAACCTTCTCACCATTATGAGGAGATACTTTTGCCGCAGCCGCGCCATGTGTGGGGGGTGGGGTCATCATGCATACACTCGAATGGAAACTTTTCTATGTATTGAGTATCTCCTTTAGAAGCCCTTTCGCCATGGATCATTTAGGCATTTTGTTTGGGTACTTCACCAAGCTCATGTAAATTAGTTGGGGGCATCATTCTCTAAAGGGTAACTGTGAACTAATTGATATCATAATGTTTCATACAGGTCAATCCCACAGATGATATACCCAACAATGTCATCACCACACCGAGGGAAAGAAACTAAAACTAAAACAACAAGGGCGCAGTTGCGAAACATGACACTTTCGTACCCTATCCATACGGGGATGAGAACTAAGGCTACAGTTGAAGAACTCGTTAAGGCAGATGACAAGGGTAAGAGTAGTTTGAGCTGAAATACAGAAAGTGGAAGATATGTATCGCCTATAAGCAGGGAACAAAGAGTGCACTGGTTGGGGGAACTTTTCAGTCACGGTTAAGCCACATCTTTCGGAGTGTATAGTTTCATTCCTAAAGAGAGAGGGTTACCTGATTCAAATGGCTATATATTTATTGAAGCAAATGGTCGCTTGAATCAGCAGCATCAACTTGCAATGCAGTAGTTGTGGCAGGGCTTTTGAAAGCAACCCTTGTCATTCCAAATTTCCATTTTCATAGCATTCGGCGGGATCCTAGTAAGTTTAAGGACATATATGACAAAGATCACTCTATCGATTTGCTTAGAAATGATGTGAGGACTGTTATTAAGCTGCCTGAAGGCATGATGAAAAGTTTGACAACAGCATGAGCAATATTTTCAACTTCAGGATTAAATCTTGGTCTCATGTCAGTTAATATAAAGAAAAGTTCTCCCTAAAATTGCTTGAGGCCGATGTGATACAGATTTATCCATTTGCCAATCGATTGTCACAAGAGGTTCCACCCCCCAATTCAGCACCCCGAATGTTTCGCTAATTATGGAGTGTTACGATTTGTTGATCCCATCGCTAAACTTGCAGGGAAGTTAGTAGAATGCATGATTAGGCACAGCTCCGCCATTGGTGGAAAATATATTGTGGTTCATCTTCGTTTGCAAGAGGACATGGTAGCTTTTATTGCTGCATATTTGATGGTGGTGATTATGGTCATGTTGATTACAATTGTCTTATTAGCACTAGTGATGATCATCGTTTGGGAAGTTCCTTTACCAGTTGTGCTTTTGTTCTTCACTTGTCTTTCCATTATGGAAAGCATATATGTCTCGTCTATGCTCGTTAAAGTTCCACGTGGAGGGAGGCTTCCTTTTTTTGTTTCCATTGTACTTACTGTTATAATTCCTAGTTGGAATCATGGAAGACAGAAGAAAATTCAATATGAAGTGGCCCACGACATAGACTTTGGCATCCTGGGTACTTTTGTCTCTGGCAATGAAATTCAACGGGTGCCAGGATTGTGTTTCTTCTATACCCACATCAACCATGGTGCTCCCCCTATTGTTGGTCATTATGTGGAAAATACAGGATCCTTGCATGAGGTAATTGTATTAACAACTATCAAGTATGCCCCTCCTAAAACTATATTACCACATGAACGGTTTCTTGTAGAAAGATTGGGATATATAGGAGTTTATGGGTGTATTGCTCAATCTAGATACAGTGAGTCCTTCAGTGTTGGGGGTGAGGAATTATTGCATCAAGTTATTTATAGCATGGAAACGTATATCAAGTTTAGTGCGGTTAATCAAAAAGATAAACTTATCAACCTCTCATATTTTCCTTTGGAAGACTTCATATCATATTTTCAAACTGTGACCTCTCAAATGCGAAAGAGCTTGGGTAGTTTGTGTCCTGGGAAAAGTAAAGTTCCATATGCGAAAAGGCATTGGATGGTTCGATAGGATTTTATTGGGAAGCATATATCAATTTTTACAAACAAACTGCAAAGTTTCTATGGCTGTTTTGAAAGTACCACAAATAAGTTAGTCGGAGATTGGTGGGGTTTATGAAATTTGACCATGACAACATCATTAGAATTTTCTACAAAGATGAAAACTCCAATAATCCATCACATTCGAAGGCCATAGAGTTTGCATGGGAACCATTGTAAAAAGCCATCACACTCCAAAAGGAAGGTGTAAGGATGTAAATGACGAAAGATAAATCAAATAGATGCGTGAAAACTCATGAGTTGAAATTGTGCGAAGGTGCCATAACTATTACACATTGAACTATGTAGCAATTGCATGAAGGTTTAATTGTCCATTTCACTTAACGAATCTTCTAAGGAGTTTTGAGTACAAACGCAATAATCTGCTCTTCAACGTGTGGCAAATATTTAATGTATGGTGTGGTGGAAGTTTGAGAGGGGCAAGGGGTTAATTCTTTTGAAGTGAGAATTACCACAGCGCATGTAGAAACCTCGTGATCCATATTGGTTGCCACCAAAAATATAGGCGCACTTCAAAAGGATTAAAACGCCGAATACAAAACATTTGTTTTGCAAGGAGAGAGGAACATATGGTGGCTATGTCGTGCCTTCCTTAATACATACTATGGAGAAGGGTTTCCACGCGATTAATATGCATGAGCCTGTGTTTCAAGGTGGATTGAGCATTGCGTTTCAGCATCAGGACAAAGAACAGTAAAAAGCAACAGGTCGAACATACCAAGAAAATGCACATGTTTCTGCGTTCGGTAAGAGGTGAAGGAAATCGTGGTTTGACTGTCACAAGTTGCTGGACGAGGAGATACCATGGTGAAACTTGATGTTGGATGATTACACGCTAATGGAGAGGTTGTTATCCTCTCTGTCACATCACCGCTGGTCCACCGTATGTTTTACGCTTATATCGACATACTTGCATTTCGGTTGCAACAGCAATCTCTATTCTAAATATAAAGGGAACGCTCCCTTCTCACTGACGACTAGCACGCATAGGGTGTGGGGGGAGGAACCCACTGGATCACATTCCATCAAAGGGCGCGCAGGTGCTGTAAGGAAAGCGAGAGTTATCGCTCGACGTTGCCCGAGATGCAATAATGAGGTCTTTTAGGTTGTAAGGTGGTTGTCCAGCAGCGAGGCTGGAGAGGGAGCGCACGTGAAATACTATCACAGCAACTCCTTTTATCTGCACGCTGGCACTTAGATCCCTCTTTTCGATGGGTGGCATCTCATATATCATAAGTTAAACATTGCAGACGAGGAAATCGTGCCCAAAGGAAGATGAATGTCTCACCACGGTTCAACAAGGGTCGCCAGGAGGCAGTGGGCGATCAAGTCACGCAGTCGCACTTCTATTACAGCAGTAGCAAGTGTGACACATTCCAAAATGCGACCATGCGACCTCTCACCAAGTTGCAGCCTCTCTTTGGTCGCATAGTCGCAACTCTTCTTAGGACTCGGGGAATGCGACTTAACCATCATTTGCGACTCTGCAACCTCTCCCAAGTCACCAAGTCGTAGGGTCACACCCGAAAGAATCCACGCCCGGTGCGACTCTCCAACTACACGACCTCCATGCCACGATTGCGACCTCATACAAAATCAATGCCTATCAAGAAGGGATGTGTTATTATTTGTGTCCCTAAAAGAATGGATGATTGCAAGAGCGTGTAAACCTTGTTTCGAAGGAGCTACTTTTGGTTGAACGACATTGGAAAATTGCCTCCGATTCATCATAAACTATTTTGGAGGATTGTTTTGGCTATGATGCGCTAAATACATGACAAAATACACAGCATGAGCCGCAATATAATGCCCGTTTAATTTTCAGGTAAAGAGGCCAACACCTTAAAGGTGTTGCATATGTTGTTCTCAATCACCACTCTTTCTGCAAATAAAATCAGAAAGAAGCATTGCGCTGGAGAGAACCGTATAAAGGAATGACAACGATTAAATTTCATCCTCACTATGGCGAGGCTGCGATTATTGATCACTTAGCAACTGCATTCCTATTCACTCACAATATTGCACATGGAAATATTCTGATGAAGTCTCCTTCTTTGAAATATTTATTTGTATCTATCCCAAATTGGCTTGGCCATGTCCTCTTTGAGCAACAATCCATTATTTTTGGATAATCATCGAAATCCTTGTTAGGTTGTAGCCTCGCAATGCTTTGTTGGAGTCGAAAATTTTCCAAGGTCGCAGGTCGCAATTCACACATGAATTCGGGTCGCAGGTTGCAGATTGGTCAAAGTCGCAGGTCGCATATAACCATGGGTCGCAAGCCAGCCCAACAGTCAGGAAGACCAAGAGTCAAGGGCAACTCAAGAGTCATCTCAGCCTATATGTACAAATTCAAGAAAGAGTACAAGGGCTTTTAGCTCGACAATGAAAGCCAGTATGATAGAGGAATTGTCGCTAGAGAGCTAAAGGCACTCAGCTCTTAGTATCAAGTAGAGAGAGAGGAAGTGATGCCAGGGTTTTTTATCATGCATTAAGATGAATAGCCCATGTCCCACTATTGGGTTTTGACGAGTTGTAAACATGTATTTGACGTTGCAGCAACATTAATAATATATTCTCCTTTCCAGCACTGATTCACGTGCTCGTTTGTGATGATAGTACTAGTTGTCTAATACCTCATTATGTTGTATGTCTGCTTTCATGCATGCCATTGGTTATGAACTATTTCTCAGTGGTTGCATGTATGTTTTCGTTTGGATTAGTGTTTATTTGTCCTTGCCACGACGGTGATCTATTGTGAACTACTTTGCAGTTAACTTCCGACGTGTTTTCTTTCACGTATGTTTGACTGGTTTTTCAGCTCACTGATCCTAGTCACAGCATGCCCCCTTTTTTATTTTTGCTACTTAGACTTGCTTGTATCTTTGTTTATGGTTTGTTAATCTTGGGCTGATTTTTTTTCATTGATTGGTCATTTCATCTTTGCCTCTGCTCCATCATCTTCTCATCTGACAAACGGTGTGAGGTCTGATTGGGACCTTTCACTGGGGACACCCCCCTTGTTGGCGGCAATACAAATTTGCCCGTCAACAGGCCCGCAGGCTATTTTTAGGTGATATGTTTATTTTTGGAATTTGATTCAAAGTCTATTTTTAACAGTAATCTATTTATATATGGTTGAGAAAATTATATGGATGTATGGGCATCTATTTTTGGAATGAATGTGTGAATTTGTTTTGTGGAATTCATTTCTAGAAAGAGAATGCATGTCGATTATTGTTAGGCCTTAACAATATTTAGACAATAAATAATAATCTATTCTCTTGAAGCACTTGATTTCAGTTAACTAATGTGGAAAACTAGTTAACTGAAGGAATTTCGAGTTCAAAGGTTGGTTGGTGGTACATGCTAGTGGACATCGTTGTAACTGAGTGATATAAAGTTGTAACAGAGTTGGATGTGTAGTTATGTGAGTTGTAAAGTAGTTTAACTCAGTTAAGTAAGTTAAACTTAGTTGTGCTAGTTGTAACTAAAGATACACTAGTGAGAGATCAGTGAATTAAATATTAAATTAATTCACATGGAGTGATCTCACATGCAACTGAAGATTTACTATTGTTAACTACATGCATGTCAGATCCAGTGGAGACCTAGTTGAGAGATAGGTGAAAGGGACATTTGGTCCACAAGTGCAACCAAAGGAGATGCCAATGAGGACTGCGCAGTCAAGGCAAGGCAAGATTGAATTCATTCAGGGATTGTGATCAATAGGGATTGCGCAGTGGAGGCAGGTTGTCATGAGGCAGTAAATTTGTGCATGTTTATGCCAATTTTTGTATAACCGTGTGAGACGATTGTATATTGTACTGAGAGCTCTTGGATTAGAGTTTTGTATGAGATTGTTTCATGATCCATGACATATACATAATATATGATAGTGGGGGTTTTACATTTATGCTTTCCTGGTAAAAACATTTGTGTTATGTGTGATTGATCTTTCTTCATGTGTTTGCAATTGGCGATTAAATTTCCTCAAAGATTTTAGTAGAAGGATTATGTATTTAATAGTGGCATATAATTGTTAGATCAGGAGAATCCAACGATAAATAATTGTATTAAAATTTCTACATGGTATCAGAGCAAAGAATATTGCAATATTGAAGCAGTAGTTGAGTTTGTTGGTGAAAACAATTCGAATTTGCTGCAAGAATTTCTTGGTGCGACAATTGAGTAAACATCGAAATGGCTTTCAATGGTTTGTGGTTATAGTATGAACTCGAGGGCAGCTCGAACTACATTGCATGGAAGGATAGGATGGAAGCGGTGCTTGGAGATAAGGGCTTGAAGGAATTCATCGACAATGATGTTCCTAAGCCCACTTCAACAGATGCTGCATTACTTGACGCCTGGCAAAAGAAAGTCGAAGACGAGAAAGATTTTGTTGGAAGGTGTGAGAGACCATATTGTCTCCACAATTCATCGGAAATCCACTCCATTTGCAATATGGAAGGATTTGACGGATCTTTTCCAAAGTAGCAGCGATCATAGGAAATTGGCACTGAAGGATAAACTCAGAAAGATCAAAATGGAAAAGGGCGACAATATTCCTAAGTATCTCACAAAGTTGGTCCAATGTCGGGATGAACTGGGGAATGTGGTATCACGGTTGCTGATGATGATTTGGTGAGTTTGGCTCTCTTGGTACTTCCTAAGAGTTGGCACAGTTATCAAGACTCTATCAACGGACGTGAAAAACTGTCAGATTGGGAACGACTATGGTCGGATCTAGTGTAGGAGGAGTTCAGGCAAAACACCAGAGATGGCTCTTCATCAAAGCATGATGATGAAGAGGATTGTGCTTGGCTGCCAAAGCAAGGAAAGAGAAGGGGAAGAAATCCCATTCAAAATCCGAGGCTAAAGGAAAGAAGTTGGATTTGTCCAAGGTGAAGTGTTTTCACTGTCACGAACATGGGCATCTCGCCACTAACTGCCCACAGAAATAGAAGAACAAGAAGGTTGTTGCAGCTGCAGCTGGTGAGGCCCTTGCCTCGCATTTTGAACTTGATTTCTCTTTGATCGCATGCTTGGTTTCAAGCGCAATGGGATTGGTGTGGTATCTTGATAGTGGTGCTTCCTTCCACATGACAGGAGATAAGGAGATTTTCAGTGACTTGGAAGAGAAAGATCTCCAAATGCATACAGAGATGGGCAACGATGGACGATACAGTGCGATCGGAATTGGTACCATTACCTTTGAGAGGGATTCAGGTAAACCATTTATGTTGAAAGATGTTATGCATTTTCCAGGTCTGAAGAAAAATTTGGTCTCAGTCGCGATGTTGGAGGACAGAGGTTATGACATTGTTTTCAGCGATGGAAAAGCTTTATTGCGACATAAAACAACGGGTCAAACCAAGAGGATAGGGATTCGAGTCAAGAATATCTACAAGATGGAGGTAGATGGTTGCGCTACAATGGTGGGAAAAGAAGAAGAAGTGGTGAGTCGGGATGAGGGCGAATTATGGTACAGGAGATTGGGCCATCTTCACCATGGTGCCCTGAAGATTTTGCAGCAGATTTCTACTGGACTTCCCAAGGGTACACTTGTGTAGATAGATTAGTGCAAGGGATGTGCTATGGGTAAGTTTGTGAATACCACCTTTCATGAAAAGGAAAACCATGCTTCGGTGATCCTGCAGAGAGTTCACGCAGACGTGTGTGGGCCATTCTCGGTTGCTTCAACAACAAAACATAGGTATTATGTTATTTTTGTTGATGACTATTCTCGTATATGCTGGATTTTCTTCATGCAGAAGAAGGATCTAGCATTCTCAAAGTTTTGTGAGTTTAAAGCATTGGTGGAGGAAGAGTGGGGGAAGCAAATGAAGGCTCTGCGGAGCGATAATGGTGGTGAATATATCTCGAATGAATTCAAATATTTTTGTAGCAAAGAAGGAATTTGAATAGAACTCATAACGCCTCATAACCCACAACAGAATGGGGTCACAGAGAGGAAGAACAGAACAATCAGGGGTGCTACACGAGTTATGTTGCATGATCAAGGCCTACCAATGCACTTGTGGGTGAAAGCATGCAACACTGCGGTTTATGTGCAAAACCGCGGTCCTCATAAAGTACTTGGCATGAGTACACCTAAAGAAGATTTTGCTGGTAAGAAACTGGATGTTTCTCACTTTCAAATTTTTGGCTCATATTTTTATGTGCATGTGACCAAGAACGCTAGGAAGAACTTGGAGCCGACTGTTGAAGTTGGGATATTTGTGGGGTACACAGAAACACCCCATGATTATCGTGTGTATTTTCCAAACATTCGAATGACTGTGGTGTGACGGAATATAAAATTCAATGAGGAGAAAGCCATGAAGTTTTCACTTGAGAGGGAGCTAGACTTGCATGCAGAGGAGGAACTACTTGTTCCCAAAGATGAGTCTCTAGATGTGGATCATCCACGGGAGGAGGTTCATGGATTGGAGGATTCCACTCACGTAGAGCCAAACATCAGAACTGGCAGAAGGCATACCACAGAAGCTGAGAGGCTAAAACTTGATGCGGCACAAAATGTAGGAGTCCCTACTTCACAATGCAAACAGAGAAAACATCCTAACCGATTCACTGGATACATGGCTCTCATGAGAAAATGTATTGTGACTAAGCCATCTTCCTTTCAGGACACAGTGTAGGAGCCCACATGGGTAGATGCAATGGTGGAGGAGTATGAATCCATTGTCAGAAACAGTGCTTGGGAAATTGTTCCAAGGCTGGTTGATAAATCAGTGGTAGGTTAAAGATGGATCTACAAGGTAAAGCAAGTTACTGATGGGAGTGTTGAGAAATACAAGGCCAGATTTGTGGCTCGGGGCTTCTCACATATCGAGGGGATTGATTATGAAGAAACCTTTGCACCTGTCGTACGGTATTCTTCCATAAGGACCATTTTGCTCTCTCAACGCAGATGGGTTGGCACATTCATCAGATGGATGTGAAGACTGTGTTCCTTAATGGGATCATTGAGGAAGAAATGTACATTGAGCAGCCTGAAGGATTTAAGATCTTCAGTAGCGAGTCGCATGTGTGCAGACTCAAAAGAGCGATGTATGGGCTGAAACAAGAACCCCATGCTTGGTACACTCGGATCGACAGCTATTTCACTGGACTTGGCTTCAACAAGAGTGAGGCAGATGCAAAACTATACCAGATTATGGTGGAGGGTAAGATTTTAATCTTTGTTCTTTATGTTGATGATTTAATACTGACTAGTGATGATCAACTGATACACTCATGCAAGGAGGACCTTGCAAAGGAGTTTGAGATGAAGGATATGGGCCTCCTTCACTATTTCCTTGGATTGGAAATATGGCAGCGAGAAGGTGAACTGTTTGTGTCTCGAGGCAAGTATGCAAGGGAGATACTTAATAAGTTTTACATGGAGGGCTACAAACCCATGGATACTCCTCTTCCTGGAAACTGGAGGAAAGAGGATGCTACATCTGGAGAGGTAGTGGATGCTACTTTCTATCGACAATTGGCGGGTTCTCTCATGTATTTAGTTAATACAAGACCGGACATATGCTATGCGGTGAACCAACTTAGTCAAGCGATGGTTAAGCCTACCAAGCTCTTTTAGAAGACGAGCAAGCATGTCCTAAGATATCTTAGGGGCACATCTGAGTATGGCTTATGGTACAGACAGACGGATGAGGTGAAGTTGCATGGATTCACGGATGTAGATTGGGTAGGAAGCCCAATGGACAGAAAGAGAACATCAGGAGGGGTTTTCAATATCAGATCTACAGATTTTTCTTGGTACAGCAGGAAACGAAGATCCATGTCACTCAGTTCAGCAAAAGCGGAATACATGGCAGCAAGTCAAGCTACATGTGAGGCTATCTAGATGAGGAAGATCCTGGTCAATTTGTTCGTTTCTCATTTAGACCCTACAATGATTCATTGTGATAATCAAAGTTGCATTAAACTCTCGATTAAACTTGTGTTTCATGATATATCTAAGAATATAGATATCCGGTATCATCAAATCAGAGATTGTGTGCAACGGAAGATCATGTTGCTTCAATACATTCCTAAGGAAGATCAAGATGCAGATATTCTGATGAAGGCGCCCATCAGGAGCAAATTCGAATACCATAGAGGTAGGATCGGGGTGAAGGATAATCCCTTTCTTGTTGAGAGGGAGTGTTGAGATTCAACAAGATGATGATCCTGGTGAAAATTAAGCACCTACACTAGGTGGGGCCCACAGGCTATTTTGAGGTGATATGTCTATTTTTAGAATTTGGATCAAAGTATATTTTTAGCATTAATCTATTTATAGATGGTTGAGAAAATTATATGGATGGATGGGTGTCTATTTTTGGAATTCATGTGTGAAGTTGTTTCGTGTAATGCATGTCGATTATTGTTAACCCTTAACAATAATTAGACAATAAATAATAATCTATTCTCTTGAAGCACTTGATTTCAGTTAACTGATGTGGCAAACCAGTTAACTGAAGGAATTTTGAGTTCAAAGGTTGGTTGGTGGGACATGCTAGTGGACTTCATGGTAACTAAGTGATACAAAGTTGTAACAGATTTGGATATGTAGTTATGTGAGTTGTAAAGTAGTTTAACTCAATTAAGTGAGTTAAACTCAGTTCTGCTAGTTGTAACTAAAGATATACTAGTGAGAGATCAGTGAATTAAATATTAAATTAATTCACATGGAGTGATCTCACATGCAACCAAAGATTTACTATTGTTAACTACATGCATGTCAGATCCAGTGGAGACCCAGTTGAGAGATAGGTGAAAGGGAAAGTTTGACTATCATTTGTGACTATAGTGGGTGCACAAGTGCAACCAAACACACATTGGAGATGCCAATGAGGATTACGCAGTCAAGGCAAGGAAAGATCGAATTCATTCAGGGATTGTGATCAGCAGGGATTGCGCAGTGGAGGCAGTAAATTGGTGCATGTTTATGCCAATTTTTGTATAACAGTGTGGGACGATTGTATATTGTACTAAGAGCTCTTGGATTAGATTTTTGTATGAGATTGTTTCATGATCCATGATATATACATAATATATGATAGTGGGGTTTTTAGCTTTATGCTTTCCCGGTAAAAACATCTGTGTTATGTGTGATTGATCTTTCTTCATGTGTTTGTAACTGGCGATTAAATTTCCGCAAAGATTTTAGTAGAAGGATTTTGTATTTAATAGTGGCATATAATTGTTAGATCAGGAGAATCCGGCAATACATAATTGTATTAAAATTTCTATAGCAACTCACTTGCTCTAAAAAAAAAGAGAGAGAATAAAGATCCATTGGTGAAAACCTCTCTGAGGCGCCCAAGGCAAGTTTGTGGGTTGAAAACCTCCATGGAGGTAACCCAATTTCTTTCAAAAATAAAAATAAAAAAAATACATCTGCATCTCTGTGTTTGTTGTTTTGCAGTTTATTAATGGTTTTTGGAAACACAGGGAAGCATTCATCTTATTTTCCCTTCTTCTATTTTACCATCCATCCAATCATTCACTCCATTCATTTTCATAACTTCATCCATCACCTCCACACACCACATTCCTCCATTCCTGATCACAATGTAGCAAGGAAAGAAAAACAAAGACTACTACAGACATCAGGGAATTCCTACAGCGCAAAAATTTGTTAATGACTAGTAAGAAAAAAACAAAGAGAGGAGCTGATAAAGCAGACCCCAGGAAAGACAAGAGTGCCACCCATGGCATCTGGAGTACCCCCACGTGGCATATACAATGGGAAGAAATAGTAATAAAGATCAACAACTCACTTAGAGAGTTTCTCATTTGGCAAGCTGTTCACTCAAAAAACAGAAAAATAAGGAAGAATGCAGCATATAAGAGGCTTGTCTCCAAATTCCAGCTCCTGTAATCACCTTGAAAACAATTGGTAAGCTCAGGTATAGCCCCTCACCCCTCGCTATGCATCCATAATGGCCGGAAATAATTAAATTTGCAGACTAAGAGTTTAAGAGGTCGAGAGGTGGCCAGTTAACTTGGCCACCACCATGAAGTATGACTGGAAACAAAACAAAAAAAAAACTAGAAGTACATGCCACCAGGGCCAACAAAAATATTAAATCAATTGGAATGGAGGAGGACTAGAGGAGGAGACACGTAGTATAACCTAGATAACAAGAAGAGGGTCCAACTATCTACAACAGAAACTTGAGTTGAGTCGAGTTACATAAGTGCTCCAAAATTAGTTGCACAATCTAATAAAAAGAGATTTCGTCTCATCCAAATTAGTGAATTGAGAATTTTTTAGGGAAAGAGACCAAAGGGAGCATGCAACATAGTAGTACCGAGAGTAAACTGCGTATTTGAACATCATGCAGAAACAGTAGCAGAACAACATCACCAGCAGTCGAGCTAGCTTTCGAAGTATACCACATATCAGACACAATACCAAGGGACCAAGGGAAGCTTTTCTCCTAGCCTTAGAGAAGAAAGAGAAGAAGGAGAAGAAGAGCCAACAGAAGAACCAGAAGAGGAAGAGGTAGAGACAGAGGGCCAAGGAGAAACGAAAGAAATGGAAATAGAGACAGATGTCATAAAGGTAGCATAAAGTGAGCAAGAAGCAGACTCATAGCAAAACACCACATCCCCTCAAGACAAAGAGGTAGTTGCCACCTTAGCTCCTCTTAGCGCAAAGAGAAAAAGGCAGACCTCTATGTATTTCAGAGCTGACAAGAGTCATAGGATAAGTCAGAGAGAGACAGAAATTCCTCCCATGAGCCCGACTATCATTGAAGAATCATCAAGGGAGGAGAAAAGAATCGAAGAAACAGTTCTGAAGGAGCAGCTGCAGAAGGAACAAGCAGAGAATGTAGCACTGAAGGAGAAATTGCAGAAAAAAAGGGCAGCAAGTAGCCACCATGGCAGACTTATGCATAGAATCCCTTCAACACAGATTCCCTTCTAACTCATATGTTGTGTACCTCAAGTAGCAATGACTCCTATTTCAAATCAAAACTCTAGCCTTTCATGGATCCCTACCTTTCAAAGATAGTAGGCAATTCATGGATTTCTACAAGCAAGCTAACATGGCTGATCAAGCAAAGATGGCAGAGTTTTATGTGCATAATCTTGTGCTGACAAATCTGGATACTTGAGACCCCAATCCTACAATGGGGGATATGCAATTGATGGCTTTAGTATCTTGGATAATGAATGAGGACACTAGAGAAAAAGAGATATGGAGGGTCATGAGAAGAAGAAATAGAGAACCCTTACATATCAGACCAGAATTGTTCAGCCCAAGAGGAGTCATCCTTAACCGTCGAGAGATTGAAAGGGACCTTGCACTAGTTGAAAGCTACCTTCAGACTAAAACATGGTTAATAGGCCACTTTGATGATGTTTCTAAGCAAATAGAAGATGAGTGCATTATGGCTAGCCAAAGGAGATGGAAAAACCTCCCTAACATGCTCAAGAACAGGGAGTACCATACTCCAGACAGACTGAGGGGTGCATTGGAAAGGGCACCATTATACAAGAGGGCCATGCAGGCCAAAAATATCCAATGTTTGGGACTAAAGCTCAGTTCACCTTTGCTGCTGGGGCTGAATGATGAAAATGACACAAATGCTCAAGGTAGAGAATGGGAGAATGCAGAAAATAATATTAGTTTTTACCCCCTTGGGGAAACTCCCACACTTCTTCCTCAGGAAATTAGGGGGCCTGTCAAAGCCTTAAAGGAAATGCAGGAGGAGGATTAATTGCTCAGAGGATTAGCAACCATTCAGTAGGGGGGTGATGATGATCTCCATCATTAAACATTTTTGGAGGGGTTAATGGTCACCTTTTTGCCTTATTAGATCTCTTTTTTTTGCATTATTATTATTATTTGGTTTTATGATGCTAGTATAGGTGGTGGTTAAGGCTAACATACTCTGAGTGCCTAACATGAGGTTGAGTGCAGAAAATCATGAATTATTAAGCATTTTTAGAAGCATTTTATCATAAAGACTTGGAGGAGACAACAAGATGAAATTATAGGAGGATTTTCCACCCTCCTTAACTCTCAAAGGCAGCCAAAGGATCCCAAGGATTCTCTCTGGCAATTCGAATTCCAAAGGCAGCCAAGCAACTCAAGGAGGAGTGCAATCAATCTTTGTTTACTTGGAGTCAAGTGGAATCAATCACTATTTTTGAGGGAGCTGTTGGTAGCTGCCTTGAAGAATAAATATAGCAAAACTAGAGCTAGGAAGAGTCAAAACTTTGTTGCAGGCTATTGATATTTTTGGTATTTTACCCAGTGATCAAACTTTTAGAATGTATGAGGCTATTATTTTATGAAATGAGGAGATTGATTTCATTTTACTGATTTAAGTTTCAAAGAGCTAGGCTTGTGGGTTAGGGCCCAATCCATGTGCCCAGCATCTTTGCTGTATTTGTTCTCTGCTTTCTGTCATTTCATTAGTTCCGCTTCTGATAATTTCATTTATGTTTCATTTTTGTTTAGTTTTGCTTTCAGTATGCTGCTATAGGTTTCATTTGCACGTGAGTAATAGAATAGAGGAGAAGAACCAGAAAATATGTGGATCAAGACCCCCTTCTCATCTCTGTCAATGGAGCTCGAGGAGGGCGAACCTTCCCATAGACCCAAAAAATGATTTATGTTCATTGTTTCTGAGATTAAAAGTAGAGTTGTATTACCATTTTTCAGTCTTCCTTTGCACTGCATTTTTATGCATTTGTTTGTTCCTTTGCACATAAGTTAGCAAGTTGATTACAGGAATTATTGTTAAAACCCCAGAGTAGCTCCATGGTGCCTCCCCGCTTCATTCTCCATCTTTTTCTTCACAATTCGCGCATTGTTGTTACACCCTCCATTTCTGCTTTTTCCTTCTTATTCTCAGTGTTTCACCCACCTTCTTATTCATACAAGCACTTAAACCATTCAACTTGCCTTATTCCTTGTGTGTGTGTGTGTCATGGTTGCCTTACCCGTTTTAACGCAAAACACTTGAAAACCATTGGAATTTGACCTCCGCCCTTGCTCCTCGAACTTCCCGTTATCGTACTTCGCCTCTTCGCAAATCACACTTTGCATCTTTTTCCATTTTCCTTTTAAGACTTACCGCTCTTGTCTACCAATTGCGATATTGGTATAGTGCTCCGCCACCGGTCCCACTGCCACATCATCCGACTCATTGCAACCTTTGGCCTTTTTGCAAATCGCACTTCGCATCTTTTTCCTTTTAAGACTTACCGCTTCTGTCTACCAATTGTGATACTGGTATCGTGCTCCGCCACTGGTCCCACCCCCACGTCATCCGACTCATCGCAACCTTTTTCCTTTTCACAAATCACACTTCGCAACCTTTTTCCTTCTTTTCTTAAGACTTAGAGCTCCAAACACCAATTGCAATAATCCTCTGTGCTCCGCCGCATCGCAAATCGCAAATGGCACTGTTTATTTTGTTACCGTTAACATTTATCGCTCCAAACGCCAATTGCGATATCGTTGTCGTACTCTGCTGCCGACCCTACCGCCAACTCATCCCATCACATTTTTCATTTCGCAACTTTTACCCCATCGCATTTCGCACTTCGCAACTTCTACCCCATCGCATTTCCCATTTCGCTCCCGCTCCCGAACATCACTTCTGCTACTCCTCTAACTTTACGGTATTGTGATTGCAATATCGCATATCGCACTTTCGTCCTCCATAGCAACTCTGCCATCACACTTTTCAAATTATTCTGCTCCAAAGCATTTTTGCGCTATAATAAATTTTTAATAAGGTTCAAACCCATCTTTTCACTTCTAAGCCTTGTTTCATGTGTTTATCCCTCCATTAGCACCTTTACCCATTTCTTCTCCAAGATGCAAAACAACACTTTATCAATTAGAATTAAGTCATGGTTAGCTTAGCTGCATGGATAGAAGAATGGTAGATAGAGCATAAGATAAGTAGGGTGTGTTTAGCCAATTGGCCAAGTTAAGTGTGGTTTAAATTAGTTTCATTTCTACAATATAAATTAGTTTCCTTTCTGCAATTTAAATTAGTTTCCTTTCTCTCATTTCCTTTCAGTAATTTAGTTTAGTTTCCTTCCTATCATTTATTTTCAACAATTTAGTTTAGTTTCCTTCCTGTCCTTTATTTTCATCAATTTAGTTTAGTTTCCTTCCTGTCATTTCTTTTCAGCAATTTAATTTAGTTTCCTTCTGTCATTTTCTTTCTGCGATTTAGTTTAGTTTCATTGAAGTGTGACAGACTTCACTGAGAACCCCTAGAAGTAGCACCCTTTCGTAGAGCGGAACCAACCATAATAATAATAGAATGACAAACACATAAGTAACCCTAATGCTTACAACAACCATGAATCACATACATGCAGACCAAGCATGCAAACTTGTATGACGATTTGTTGTTGCCTCGAGGTCTAATGTTACACTTCACCTTGATGGTATGCATCTCCTGCTCTATCTTATCCAACAAATTAGAATCATAACATACCAATATCATCATGATGACATAATTGCATACAATGACCCCATGCACAACAACCTCACACAAACCAATGCAAACTTGACCACATGCACCCACTTGAAATGAATAACCAATCATGAACGACCAATGCATATTCAACATATAACATCACATAAGTAAGCATGCGCAAACATTACACAAGCATGACCAATATGTGACCTAAAATACACAAGAAATGCATATACAACATTTAACAATTTGTAAGCTAATGTGCATGGACAATACACAAACATGAACAACACATAATCAATCATACATACATGACCACATGTTGAGAAGAACACCATCATTCCTCCCATGGCAACACCACCACCACCCTGGGCAACACAACATGGATGCACAAGCACATACACCACAGGTATGAGAAACACATAAGCAATCAGCAACAGCCTAATCAACACACCGTCCATCTAGTCAAAGGGTTGAACCTTGCTCTGATACCACTCTGTAATGCCCTCTTCCCGCATCTACCCAAGTAACTGGCCAACAAGGGTAAACATGCGACAAGAGGCTATTAATACGATATTCAACTTCCTAGATGATCTTGAGGAAGTGGAACCGACGAAAATAAGACAAACACACCTTACACGACACCAAAAACATCCTCAGGAGGTAACCCAACCTTCCAGGCCCCTGAACCCATAGGGAGACAGAATTTTTGACCAATTTGAGCCTTAGACACGGGCATGCCAAGGCAAGGTAGTAGCTAAAATCTTATAGCCACAGGCATGCTAATGCAAGGCAACAACTAGGGCTCAGTTTGGTCAGTTCTATGCCTGGAACTACGAGATTTGTGCCACCTTTTTAGCCCTAGAGCCCAGTTCATTGGCCAAAACTTAATGAAACTATAGGAGATGATAAATAACATTAAAAAAAAAGGTACGAAAGCAATCGGATCATCAGGAACTCATCCGCACCCCTCCTAGTCATGACAGGAATTTCGTCAAACATGTCACAAATATTGCATCTACAGGTTTAAACAACATATTTAAACATAGGGGTCTCTTACTTATCTGAGAATTGCTAGGAAGCATTGCTCCCCTACATCATAAGCTAAAATAAAATCTATTTGACCATAGATACTTTGTGTATTCATTTACAGTTAAAAAAATAGATAGATTCATACATCATCACTGATCAAATACATGCTTATAACCAACATAATAACAACATAAATACATTGGATAAAACAACAATAAAATCCATACATAAACCATTACATTTGCATACCAAATACCAAAGGAATGAGATATTCATCACTGAATGTAAAAACCAACCGGAGATGGGACTTCCACGTTCCACCCGACCATAGATTGGCTGAGCCAAATCTCTCTTCATCCAGTCATCCCCGTGCCATATTCCAAGCATGAATGTGGGATCTCATCAAACACATCAATCACAATCAATCAAGGGCTTCCAGAGGCCAAATCGCCTCAACCCTCAACTAGTGATTCCACCTCACGGTAGGAAATCACAACCATCACGGATTGGTATTTATCCAAGCTACTCCAGGGCCCCAGAGTGTTTGTTCGAACTAGGGCTTCCAGGACTAGTAACTCAACCCCAATTGTTACAAGGCTTCTAGGACTGGTAACTCAACCCCAGCTATTTCTGGGCTCCAGAGCATTTTTCCAACCAAGGCTCCAGGACTAGTAACTCAACCCACCTAGGAATCCAAATCATCTGTCCAACCAAGGCTCCAGGACTAGTAACTCAACCCAACAGCTATCTGTCAGGCTCTAGAGTGTTTGTCCAACCAAGGTTTCGAGGACTAGTAACTCAACCCACAGTTTTCTGTCGGGCTCTGGAGCGTTTCTCCAACCAAGGCTTTAGGAACTAATAACTCAACCCAACAAGTAAAGGAATCATGAGAACCAACCATAAACAATCAATGGAAATAAACCGACAACGCCATGGCTATCCAAGAAATGACAAGGCTAGGAAAATCAATATGTATACACCATGCATGCCAAAACTAGTGAGGAAAACATACATGCAACTCAGTACCTGCACTCAGAACCTGTAGTAGATGTTGATCCCGATGTCCTCTTGCGCTTTCCTCCCTTTCCTTTTCCTTCTTGCTCAAAATCTCCAAGTATGCCACACTCTCCAAGAGTGCTCCAAGAATACTCAGTGCTCAAGAGTATGAGAGAGAGAGAGAGAATAAAATGAGAGCCATAAGTGTGAGCGAAAGCCTACCAACTGATCCTCAAAAAACCTTTTTATTAATGAGGCATCTATTTTCTTCATTTTCCATTATTTTCCTTCATTTCCTCCTCACATGCAACCTATGACCTTTCACCTTCCTTTTCTCCTAATTTCCATTATATTCATAATAAGTGCCAATAAATGCAACTTTTCCTTTCCAATGCCTTTGCCAATTTCCTTTAGCCATAGTAAACCGAAATGAACACCCGCTAGGATGTTTTTGCCCAACATTCAACTTGGAATACGCATCCTATCAACCATTGTATTATATATTTTTACATGGTTTTTCAACCAGGGTTGTTACAATTAAAATCCACTAGAAAATTCCAACCTAGCCTAACAAATACGAGAGATATGGAGGTCAAGGGGCACTAACTTGCAGCTGCAAAGAGCCCAAGAACAAGTCATCTGCGGAGTCTGGAGGAGGGATGAGGTTGGAGGGGTGAGGGGGAAAGGAGGATAGAGTCAACTCTAAGACAGGGATAAATAGAATTTAGCTAGAGGGATTCAAGAAACCAAGAACAAGCATGTGCCGAGAGGCCTGAAGACTAGAGGTTAAAGCGCAAAGGGAACCATAGAGAGATGGAGGCGGTGAACCTAGATGAAGCTGGTAGTGTGATGAGCCTATAAGAGAAAAAAGACCAGGAAAAAGGAAACAAATTACAGAGGGGGGAAACATTACCAAACTTCTTTTGTTATAGAAGAAGCAGAGGTTGAGAACTTGCTAAGCGAAAGTAGTAATCCGATTGTAGAGAGTTTTATTTCCCTGGACTGGGTGCCGAAGTTTCAGGGAGGTGAAAGTTGCTTGAAGAGTTGAGACCAACTTCAACAGTCTCCCAAATCTAGTTGAAAATTCCTTTGGACAAAAAAAATAAAATAAATAAAAATAAAAATAAAACAAAAATAAAAATAAATAATAATAATAATAATAATAATAAAAAAATAAAAAAATACAAGTGATAAATTGAACTTCATACCTCGAGGCCATAGATAGATGCCTCCTTTGTTAGAAAACTTGAGCAAGTAGGTGAACGAACGATGAAGCAATGTGAGTAGTGTTAAGGACTGACTGCATGTTGAGTTGTGTTATGGTTGTCGTGCTCTAGCTTTGGGCCATTAATTCAATCACAAGGGTCTGCTACTATGTCTCGCGGTGCTTGGACCAGGTGGGAAGACAATAGCTGCACCAACCCCACACCCCACCCCCCTTGTCTTGATAATACCCTATTCGGGGATAAAATATTATATTTAAAAATAAATAATATTAATCAAATAATTTGTTACAAATTGCATATATATGTGTGTGTGTGTGTGTGTGTGTGTTAATTATATATATATATATATATATATATATATATATATATTAGTGAAAGAATAATTTGTAATTGAAATAACATCTAATATTTTTTATAAGATCAAAGACAAGAGGTTATTAAATAAACATAATTGTTTTGAGAATAACATCAAGGTTAAATCTTATTAAGAAAAATATAATTATATTGAGGGTAGTTACAATGATGATCATAAGCGATTTGGGATATTGGTTTTTTTTGTGAATATGGAGACAAGAATAAAGTCTACCCCTTATATACCATATATATGTTATTTTAAGTGATGTAGTTTTTCTTGAATAACTATGACAAATCCACCCACATTGACAAATATAATCATTGATTTGACAATTCTAGCTACTTATTGGCCGTTAAATTATGATAAGTTTTGGTATGGTTCTATATATAAGATTGAAAATAAATGTTATTAAAAAGGACATGATTACCATATGGGATATTGATTTTCTTTTAAATATTGTTTAATTTAAAAACATATGGTCATTGAGTAAAACTCAAAATCATTTTTGATTAATTAAGAGCTCATATTTCTTGGACACAAAGAAATACTTTAATGATCCAAGTCCCAAGACATTGGACAAGAGTGAAAGTTCCACCCCTTACATACCGCAAATGGGATTTTTTTTGGAAAACAAGTGATAACTATTTTCATTGTAAATTGATCATTGATATGATTCTCCCCCCCTCTCTCTATATATAAATGAGATTAATGCTAAATGTTATAACAAAAGACATGATTTTATTGTAGATAGTCTATGTTAAAAATAAAAATAAAAATACATGATTTTATTGTAGATAGACTAGGTGATGATGACAAGATATATTGGTTTTTTTTGGGATTATTGTTTAATTTTAAATCACCTTTTGGTTTTTTAGTAAGAATCTACACAACTTAATCAACTAAGAGCCCATCTTAACAATTAAATACTAAAGTAATTCTTTTAAGTGGTGAGAATTTTCTTAAATAATATTGATATGTCCACATTTACAAATAATACAAATAACAAGTGTTGCAGGGTAGCTCATTTCTTGCCACTTAAGTTAAAAATTATGCTTTGGGAAAAATTGCATAAAAATTATAACCTACATTATTAATGCTAAATTAATTGTAGTTGAGAGGTAAATCAAATCTGATAGTTTTTCTTTGACAGTAACTAATAAATTTAGATGCGAAGTGGACAATAAGTTAGAAATTATGCTTTGGGAAAATTTCCATAAAAAATTATAACCTATATTGTTTAATGTCGATATATTTTCATCAAATTTTACATCTCTTCTAATGATTATATTTTTGGATTTGGGTTGAAGAAGTTTATATCCTTTGACATCTTCAGAATATCCAACAAAAATGCAATTTTTACTCTTAGGTTATAAGGCTTTATGTTTCTCATCGGGAATATTTGTCCAAGCTTCACTTCCAGAAACACGAAAGTGACTTACATCTGGTTTGATTGAGCTCCCAACTTCTTCTGGAGTGATATTCCTTAAAACCTTAGTAGGAGAGCGATTTACTATGTAATTGGCATAGTTAATTGCTTCTACCCAAAAATTAAGACTAAATCCTTTAGATTGAAGCATATAATTAGCCATTTCTTTTAGAGTGTGATTCTTCCTTTCAGCTACACCATTTTGTTGTGGAGTATACGAAATAGTATGTTGCAATTGAATGCCATGCTCAGTGCAAAAGTTGATAAATTTGTTGTTAACATATTCTCCTCCATTGTCAGATCTTAACTTAAGAATGTGATGTCCAGATTGTTTCTCAACAAAGGCCTTAAAGGTCATGAACATGTTAAAAACTTCACTCTTGAGATTTAAGAAGTATACCCAAGTGTGTCTGGAAAAATCATCAATGAAAGTTAATAAGTACTTATAGCCAGAGAATGGAACAACTAGAAATGGACCACATAAATCACTGTGCACAAGCTGCAAAGGGGCTGAAGCGTGCCAAGAGGCACGCTTGTCAAAACTCTCCCGATGATTTTTTCCGAGTACGCAGCTGGAACAAACACCATCTTGGCAAGATACCATAGGAACACCTGTCACCATATTTTATTTACATAGAGTTTGAAGACAACAATAATTTAAGTGACTAAATAGCTCATGCCGATGTCCTCTTGCGCTTTCCTCCCTTTCCTTTGCCTTCTTGCTCCAAATCTCCAAGTATGCCACACTCTCCAAGAGTGCTCCAAGAATACTCTAAGTGCTCAAGAGTGTGAGTGAGAGAGAGAATAAAATGAGAGCCATAAGTGTGAGCGAAAGCCCACCAACTGATCCTCATAAACATTTTTATTAATGAGGCCTCTATTTTCTTCATTTTCCATTATTTTCCTTCATTTTCCTCCTCACATGCAACATGTGACCTTTCACCTTCCTTTTCTCCTAATTTCCATTATTTTCATAATAAGTGCCAATAAATGCCACTTTTCCTTTCCAATGCCTTTGCCAATTTCCTTTAGCCATAATAAACCGAAATGAACACCTGCTAGGATGTTTTTACCCAACATTCAACTTGGAATACGTGTCTTATCAACCGTGGTATTATATATTTTTACATGGTTTTTCAACCAAGGTTGTTACAATTAAAATCCACAAGAAATTTCCAACCTAGCCTGACAAGTACGAGAGATATGGAGGTCAGGCGGCACTAACTTGCAGCTGCAAAGAGCCAAAGAACCAGTCACCCGCGGAGCCTAGAGGAGGGATGAGGTTGTGAGGGGTGAGGGGGAAAGGAGGATAGAGTCAACTCTAAGATAGGGAGAAATACAATTTAGCTAGAGGGATTCAAGAAGCCAAGAACGAACATGTGCCAAGAGGCCTAAAGACCAAAGGTTAAAGCGCAAAGGGAACCATAGAGAGATGGAGGTAGTGAACCTAGAGGAAGCTGGTAGTCTAATGATCCTGTAAGAGAAAAAATACCAGGAAAAAGGAAACAAATTACAGAGGGGGGAAACATTACCAAACTTCTTTTGTTATAGAAGAAGTAGAGGTTGAGAACTTGCCAAGCAAAAGTAGTAATCCGATTGGAGAGAGTTTTGTTTCCCTAGCCTGGGTGCCGAAGTTTCAAGTAGGGGAAAGTTGGTTGAAGAGTTGAGACCAACTTCAACAATCTCCCAAATCTAGTTGCAAATTACTTCGGACAAGTATGTATATATATATATAGTGATAAATTGAACTTCATACCTCGAGGCCATAGATAGATGCCTCCTTCGTTAGAAAACTTGAGCAAGTAGGTGAACGAACGCTAAAGCGATGTGAGTAGTGTTAAGGACTGACTGCATGTTGAGTTGTGTTATGGTTGTCAAGCTCTAGCTTTGGGTCATTAATTCAATCACGAGGGTCTACTACTATGTCTCACGGTGCTTCGACTAGGTGGGAAGACAATAGTTGCGCCAACCCCACACCCCACCCCCCTTGTCTTGATAATACCCTATTCAAGGAGAAAATATTATATTTAAAAAATAAATAACATTAATTGAATATATATATATATATATTAGAAAATTTAGTGAAAGAATAATTTGTAATTGAAATAACATCTAATATTTTTTATAGGATCAAAGACATGAGGTTATTAAATAAACATAATTGTTTTGAGAATAACATCATGGTTAAATCTTATTAAGAAAAATATAATTATATTGATGGTAGTTACAATGATTATCATAAGCGATTTGGGATATTGGATTTTTTTTTGTGAATATGGAGACAAGAATAAAGTCTACCCCTTATATACCATATATATGTTATTTTAAGTGATGTAGTTTTTCTTGAATAACAATGACAAATCCACCCACATTAACAAATATAATCATTGATTTGACAATTTTAGCTACTTATTGGCCATTAAATTATGACAAGTTTTGCTATGGTTCTATATATAGGATTGAAAATAAATGTTATTAAAAAGGACATGATTAACATAAGGGATATTGGTTTTCTTTTAAATATTGTTTAATTTAAAAACATATGGTCATTGAGTAAGACTCAAAATTATTTTTGATTAATTAAGAGCTCATATTTCTTGGACACAAAGAAATACTTTAATGATCCAAGTCCCAAGACATTTGACAAGAGTGAAAGTTCCACCCCTTACATACCACAAATGGGATTTTTTTTGGATAAAAAGTGATAACTATTTTCATTGTAAATTGACCATTGATATGATTCTCCCACCCCCCCTCTCTCTCTATATACATGAGATTAATACTAAATGTTATAACAAAAGACATGATTTTATGGTAGATAGTCTATGTTATAAAAAAAACAAAAACAAACAAACAAACCATGATTTTATTGTAGATAGACTAGGTGATGATGACAAGATATATTGGTTTTTTTTGGGATTATTGTTTAATTTTAAATCACCTTTTGCTTTTTTAGTAAGACTCTACACAACTTTTAATCAACTAAGAGCTCATCTTAACAATTAAAAACTGAAGTAATAATTTTAAGTGGTGAGATTTTTCTTAAATAATAATGATATGTCCACATTTACAAATAATACAAATAACAAGTGCTGCAGGGTAGCTCATTTCTTGCCACTTAAGTTAAAAATTATGCTTTGGGAAAAATTGCATTAAAACTATAACCTACATTGTTAATGCTAAATTAATTGTAGTCGAGAGGTAAATCAAATCCTATAGTTTTTTCTTTGACAGTAACTTATAAATTTAGATGTGAAGTGGACAATAAGTTAGAAATTATGCTTTGGGAAAATTTCCATAAAAAATTATAACCTATATTGTTTAATGTCGATATATTTTCATCAAATTTTACATCTCTTCTAATGATTATATTTTTGGATTTGGGTTGAAGAAGTTTATATCCTTTGACATCTTCAGAATATCAAACAAAAATGCAATTTTCACTCTTAGGTTCTAAGGCTTTATGTTTCTCATCGAGAATATGGGTCCAAGCTTCACTTCCAAAAACACAAAAGTGACTTACATCTGGTTTGATTGAGCTCCAAGCTTCTTTTGGAGTGATATTCCTTAAAACCTTAGTAGGAGTGCGATTTACTATGTAATTGGCATAGTTAATTACTTCTGCCCAGAAATTAAGACAAAGTCCTTTAGATTGAAGCATACAATTAGCCACTTCTTTTAGAGTGTGATTCTTCCTTTCAGCTACACCATTTTGTTGTGGAGTATACAAAATAGTATGTTGCAATTGAATGCCATGCTCAGTGCAAAAGTTGATAAATTCGTTGTTAACATATTCTCCTCCATTGTCAGATCTTAACTTAAGAATGTGATGTCCAGATTATTTCTCAACAAAGGCCAAGAACATGTCAAAAACTTCACTCTTGAGTTTTAAGAAGTATACCCAATTGCGTCTGGAAAAATCATCAATGAAAGTTAAGAATTACTTGTAGCCACAGAAAGAAACAACTAGAAGTGGACCACATAAATCACTGTGCACAAGCTGCAAAGGGGCTGAAGCGTGCCAAGAGGCACGCTTGTCAAAACTATCCCGATGATTTTTTTCTAAGTACGCAGCTGGAACAAACACCATCTCAGCAAGATACCATAGGAAGACCTATCACCATATTTTATTTACATAGTGTTTGAAGACAACGATAGTTTAAGTGACCAAATAGCTCATGGAAAAGTTTGCTCACTTCATCATTATGAGCAACAAAAATGGAGGGAAGACATGATGACCCCAAGTTTTCAAACTTATACAACCTTGTGGAATCATCAACAATGCCAGTAGCTAAAATATGTCTAGGATCTCTTATGTCCTTAATTACAACTTCATGAGGTGAAAATTCTATGATTTTCCCTTCACCTGAATGAGTTATCTGATAAACAGATAGAAGGTTGTAGGACAAGGTAGGAACACATAATACATCATTAAATTGACCATTATCTAGATGAATGGTTCCAGACCCTACAACACTAAGAGATCTATCAACGCCAACATAAATATTTTTAGTGTTACAATCATTTAAAAAATAAAACATGGATTTATCTTTGGCCATGTGGTAAGAGGCTCCATAATCAATGAGCCACTCATGAGAATGAAAAGAATAAGATACATTCAATGGATAACCAAATATTGATGCTTGACAACTACATGCAGAAAGTGCCATTCCCGAAGATGAAGTTGAAGAGTTCTCCAAATGGATGTTGTGCTTCTTCATTGCTGCTTCCAATGATTCCATCTTCTTAAAACACTTGGACTCTACCTGGCCACCACGATTACAAAAGTTGCAATGTCTATATGTCTTCTTCCTTTTGTTTTTATTTGCCTTATCAGTTTGTTGAGTTGCTTTTTCAGTTTGCGGTTGAGATTGTTTAAGACCCTTGTTTGGCTTAGGACAATTCTTTTTAGGATATTGCTTCTTAGGATTATTTGATTTGGTTGCTATTGGGCTGATAAGTCTTTCTTGAAAGAGTTTCTAGTATTAATAAGACCAAGGTGTAAGATTTTTTCATGTTCTCTTATCAAATAATCACAAAAGGCATCAAAAGAGGGGGACTTGTAGGTTGTTCCTTGAGAAATGAGGGTTTCTTTAGTAGAATGGAAGGTGGAAACAAATACAAAGTATGCAGGGCCTAACTTAGCAATAATGGAATAGATAAGACTACCATCTTCCTTTTTGACCCTACAACCTTCTAAAAGAAGTCCAAGGGTCTTGAATTTGGACAAAAAATCTTCAATACAGGAGAAATTATTGGGGTCCAAAGTAAACAAATCATTTTCAAACTGGTGGGCTCTGATTTCATGTTGAATGCCAAAATCATTATTTAGATTTTTCATAGCTTCACAAGGGGAGTTAATTTATTGGATATGAAATCTAAGATCTTGATTAATGGACATTCCTA
Organism: Pinus albicaulis; assembly: GCA_034641835.2. Taxonomy (NCBI): domain Eukaryota; kingdom Viridiplantae; phylum Streptophyta; class Pinopsida; order Pinales; family Pinaceae; genus Pinus; species Pinus albicaulis. Next base: position 1,210,107,418 of record CM076572.1, on the reverse strand, counting down.
TCAACCCTTGTGCTTGATCTTGTTTACTCCCCCATTTAGCATGTTTATCTTTATCAGAAGGTTTAGATTCTAGTCCTAAGGCTATTCTATAAAGCTATTTACTTCTAAGTAAATCTACCATGTAGGATAGCTATAAGAAATAATTAGTGATGTTAAGAATAACCGGGCATGCACTTTCCATTTTTTTAAAACAGAAGTTTTAAAAGTTGAAACTAACTACTCTAATGGAAAGATCTCGAAAAATTAGGCCGGTTAAAAAAACGGCTTTGAAAACAGCTTTCAGATGTAGAAGTTATGTCTTTTTAAAGAAATGTTGTAGTAGATGCCGAGTAGTCATGTGATAGGTTGAAAGTTGATGATGAAGTTGTACTTAGAAGAAGAAAAAAATCTCCCATTTTCCAAATTTAATATAATAAGTTCAATTTTTTTTTTTTTTTAAATACTTCTTTATGTGACCCACTTTTATAAATAAGTGAGAGTCACTTTTACAATGTTACTTTATGAACTAATGACCAAGTAGACTGCAACTTAAATAAAATATAAAGTGACATTTGACAGTAAGTGACTCGCTTTTTATAATGAGTGAGAGACATTATTACATAAAGTAACTTTAGAACATAAGCTACATGTGTGTGTGTGTGTGTGTTTTTACCATGACAAAAAACTTTTTGGAAAAAAATAACTTGACAAAAAACTTTTTAGAAAAAATAACTTGACAAAAGTAAAAAAAAAAATATAACTTAACAAAGAGATTTGAACCCAAGACCTCTATTTTCATAAAATAACTTTAGACCAAGTGAGCTAGTTAAAAGATTTAATAATTGTTGGAAAGGAGGAAGGAGTTTTTTTTTGCTTTTTGGGGTGCGTGTTTTTTACAACCACACAAACAACAAAACAAAACAAAAAAATACAACTCTTCCAGCTTGCTGTTAGATTTATGGTTAGTCCGCCTGACAACTATATATTTTTCTCGTTATTTTTGATTTCCTGAGATCACACAAATTCACGGGGAAAGAGTATATGTGGGAGAAAAATATCGTCTTTCTGTTTCTGGTTTGCTAGATCGCACACAACGCAGAGCAAAGAGCGTACGCAAAAAAGAGGGTATAAATCCAGTAAGTAAAAAATGAATATAAACTGAAATAAACAAAGGGATAAATAAATATAACTGCACCAAAATATATATATATATATATATATATATATATATATATATATATATATATAAACTTTATACCTCCAAATCTAAAATGACATAGCTAAAGCACCAGAAAAACCTTTTCGCATGAAACGGAAGGGGTTTCTCACTAGAACAGAAGCTCCAGACACAACATAGCAGTTCTCCCGGCCCGAGAGTGGTCAGAAACATTAGATCTAGAAAATGGTAGTCACATGCAATCAAAACCGGCTTTGGATTTGGATCAACAACACATGCGTCCCTCAAAACAACTTTGATATCATGTAAGAATTTATAGGGTAAGTTCCTTAGATAAAACACCAAACGTCACCACTCATAAACATATCACAGATCAATACACTAGTGTTTGACGTGGTTAAAACCCTTGAAGAGGGAAACAGTCCACAAATTGAGCCAACGCGACCACCTTAAATAATTTATTAACATAAAGAAAGAAAATTCACATATGCTTCTATCATAAATGGTCACCGGAAAAATGACCCTCCATGCTCTTTAAATAGAGATCATGAACCAATCAGGTATTAAATCTCAAATCAAGTGTCAGTATTACCGAGGAGAGAATGAACCGTTGGATCACTACATATCGTAACCATCAGATAATAAGTTACAAAAGTACATAGTAAAGAAGCACACTTTACATAACTTGACGCTAGACCAAGTTATACTTAACTATTTTCTATGTGTCGGAATATCTAAAAAGTAAATAGGTAAATCAAATCATATAGTTCTGTTTTGGCAATAACTAATAAATTGAGATGCGAAGTCAATAAAGTAATTGCTTACTTAGACACAAGGACCTACATAAGTCTACACACACATATATATCACAGATCAATACACTAGTATTTGACGTGGTTAAAACCCTTGAAGAGGGAAACAGTCCACAACTTGAGCCAACGCGACCACCTTAAACAATTTATTAACATAAAGAAAGAAAATTCACATATGCTTCTATCATAAATGGTCACCGGAAAAATGACCCTCCATGCTCTTTAAATAGAGATCATGAACCAATCAGGTATTAAATCACAAATCAAGTGTCAGTATTACCGAGGAGAGAATGAACCGTTGGATCACTACATATCGTAACCATCAGATAATAAGTTACAAAAGTACATAGTAAAGAAGCACACTTTACATAACTTGACGCTAGACCAAGTTATACTTAACTATTTTCTATGTGTCGGAATATCTAAAAAGTAAATAGGTAAATCAAATCATATAGTTCTGTTTTGGCAATAACTAATAAATTGAGATGCGAAGTCGATAAATTAATTGCTTACTTAGACACAAGGACCTACATAAGTCTACACACACACACACACACACACATATATATATTTTTCATAGTGCCTTTCTATTTTCATATTTATAAAGGGAAAATTGTCATACAAAATAAAACAAGTACAGTGACCTCAACCTGCCCAGAGGAAAACAGGTCTGTTGGCCACCGTAACGATTTAAAGGCAGACCAAAACCGAAATTGTCTTATCCTTCTACTTACAACCTTAATGACTTCCTTATGTCCATAATATTTACAAATAAAACAAGTAGTTATGCTGATAAACTCCAAAATTATAAAGAAATCTAAGCATTTAACCAAAAATATCCTCAGAGGAATCTACAGGTGCTGGATCTTTAGCAGTAGTACCCAGCATTTGTTCAATGCGTTGTGGATTTTGCAACTGGTTTTCTATCTTTCCAATCCTGTCATTCAGTTGAATATGAGCTTTGATCATCTCATGCATGTCCAACTTCATTTGTTGCAATTCAAACAGAATTGAAGAATTGATGCTCTTTTCCTCTTTGCAAGCCAATGCCTTTGCAAGAAGGCATTTCATCTTCCAGTACGTCTTCACTGATTGCTGAAAGAGGGATACCCAACCCCGAGTGCTCCCTAGATCTGTTATGAAATCCATTTTTGAAATCTGTTCTTCCATATCTTCATCCTCACTATCTGTTTGTTTTTCCCATCCATGAATTTTTGTCTTGATTTGAACCAAGTTTCCAGATTCATAGACCTTTGCAATATCCTGCAACACTTGTTCGTTTGACCTCCTACCTCTTCGGCTCCGTCCAGCCTCTGGATTGGTTTGTTAGCGACGATTAGCCTTCCCTGCTTGCCCTTTAACCATTTTGGCGTGCGTGAAACTTGAAAGCAAGCCTGTGGGCAGAAGTAAATCAGTAATGTGGTGCAATAAAACTGAATAGGGCTCCTTCGCAGTCAACCCAACCATTTTTTCCATGCCGTTTGTGAACAGGTTGACATAATAGTGATAATTGGAATTGAAATGAACCAAGAGACAACCCTCGCAAGTAACATAATTGCAGAGAAGACTATGACAGTGCCGCCCCATGATTAAATAAAATTGTAAACCGTAAATAACAGGATAGCCATAAACATTCTGCCTTGCAGCTACATACCCAACAATCTCTACATATTTTAGAAAGTCTGCGACATAAACCTTGCAAGTAACATGATTGCAAAGAAGACTGTGACAATGCCGCCCCATGATTAAATAAAGTTGCAAACCATAAATAACAGAATAGCCATAAACCTTCCGCCTTACATCTACATACCCAACAAACGCTACACAATTTTGAAAGTCTGCGACATAAACCTTTTCCATGAGAGGGCAGACAGACGACCAAGGAAAACCAGGGTGCAACCTATGAAGATAACTAATCCCAAAAAGCATGCCATCCCAAAACAGAGAAGAGCCAACATAAGAGAAACCCCCATACGAGAAACTAACAGTATTAAGGGAATAGGAATTACTCCCAACCATGAAACTAGACAAACAAAACATGAAAATCAAATTGAGCAGGCCATAAAAGGCGACAAAGCCCTGAGAGCGAAACCAAGAAAAAGGAACAGAACAAGAACGGATAAGAAAATAACCGGAGGGACTTCTGAAATGCAGTTCTATGTGTATTAAACCCATGTTCCCCTTTCTAAACCACCAAGAAGAAACGTTACCGACAGAATAACCCCAATTCAGATCCTCGGATGCAGAAACAGAGAGGTAATTATCATTCAACTTAAACATAGGCATAAATGGAAAGCGAAAGCAGAGGATGAAAGGCAGAAATGCCATGACATACCAAAAACTGCTTCTACCCTGTCGCCTGCAAACCTGCTCCAGTTCTGGATTGTTCGCCTGTTGTAATAAGCCAGTGCGTAAACCGTGTCGTGAGTGGGTGTTAATTAATAAGGAAGGAGCATAATGACCCAGCTCACGCTACAAGCGAACCTGTACTAACCCGCCTGACATCGTCTGGTTGATTTTGACAAGCATTTGCATGCAATTTAATGTGGAGAGTGGAGGACTGTCGCCAATATTTACAAGCAGAGGGAATGTAAGGTCATCTACCATATGGAGGCCCACTTCCCTGACTGTCAGCCTGGCACCCCGATCGGGGACGAGATCTATCTCTGTTTAAGATACACTGTAAAGGGTATAGTTCCACAGTCCAAGCTTGGTGAGAATGGTTAATATCAAGATGGCAGTTTGTGTTCTTACATGCCCAATTCGCCAAATAATCCGCTGCCTCATTCCCTTCTCAGCGAACACGAGTAGAAATGACGTATCCTATCTGGCAAAGGAGGTGGCCAATATCTTCGATAAGTTTGGCTGTTCTCCAACTTTTACTAGTTTTCTGCCATGGAGTTCCTTGTTGGAGTTTTTTAAGTATACCAACTGCCATTGCAGAATCCCCTTCAACTACTATTCTTTGGTAACCTTGCCGGATTGCAATGACTAAACCTTGTTTTAAAGCCATCAATTCTGATTCATTATTAGAAATAAATACCAAAGGCTATGAATAAAAACGACAAGCCTTGCTAAGAGAGTTTCTGAATATTCCTCTAATCCCTGCCTATCCAGGATTGCCTTTAGAAGGCCCATCAAAGTTGAGTTTCAGAAAACTCTGCAGTGGTGGATTAAAAATCAATGGAATTGAATTCAAATTAGGTTGAACCTTCCATAGAGATGTGTCCAACATTTGAGGTTTCAGATTTAGAGTATCCAAGATTTTTGCATCCGTAGCTGTTACTGTCCAATCATCGTCCACCCAACGCTCCACCAGTGTCGTTTCCCTTATATTTTCAACAATAACATTCCATATTTGAGGAACTTGCCTTTCTGTGCCTCTAAATATTCAATAGTTTATTTCTTTCCATATTCCCCAAAGCACAAATCTGATAGATAGTCGCCAGGCCCGATTCACCACCTCACTTTTATAACCTCCTTTTCTCCAGTTGCAAATAGTAGTATTGACACTGCTAATATCTCTATCTGTTTGACCAAATAATGCTTCATTAAGCTGCCAGATCTCATTACTAATAGAGCAGTTGTTAATAAGTGTTCAATAGTCTCCTCATTCTGTTTACACATGATACAAAGAGAAGGACCCTGCACACTCCTCTATTTTGCAAATGATCCCAGGTTAAGGTCCTTTTATGACTTAAAAGCCACATGAAATACTCTACTTTGGGCCAGAATTTCACATTCCATATTTTATTCCAGATTGGCACAGCAATATCCTGATGATTATTTGATTTAAGAGAATAAGCTTTTTTAATCGTAAACATACCTTTTGTTCTATAACACCACCGTAAAATATCCTCCCCTATTGTTGACGTTAATGTTCTAGTTTTCAATTCTCTAGCCAAATTACTCCATTGGGCCATCGCTGGTGCATCGAACCATTGTTCCCTTGTTTTCAAAACATGCCATTGTCCTTCCTCCCGATTATTATAGTATTGATGAATGAGTCTTGTGGTTGGAAGATTTGTAAATAAGAAATTTTCACCCAAATCCAATCTGCTAAACAATTTCTCTCTTTGCTACCAGGAGTCTTCCCAAAAAAGTGTTGTTTGCCCACCACGAACTTCCCAAAAATTGTGCTGACGGATAAGATCCCTATTCGTCGCTGCTAAATTCCAGATGTTTGGGCCTTTTGGTGTAACATCTATCTTTAACTTTCCAACAATTGTTGTAGGCATTTCATATTTAGCTTCCCAAATATGTTTCCAAAGATCCGACCCGCCTTGTAACCACCTCCACCAAAGCTTGGCACCCATGACTTGATTTAAGATAAAAGGATCCCGGAGCCCGAGTCCCCCTGTTTTTTATTTTTATTTTATAAATTTTTCCCAATATAGTAGTGCCCATTTTCTGGTATTTTGTGCACCCTGCCATATAAATTTCTTAAATAAATTAACCATTTTAGTACACACAGTTTTTGGAGCAGCTCTTCCGGAGAGTTGATAAACAGGAATTGCTTGCAAAACATATATGAGCAGAATAACTCTACTCGGCGCATTGAGTGCTCTGAGGGCCCAGTTCTACAGACGGTTATGGAGGCTATTGAGCAAATCCTCCAAGCTTGCCGAAGTGAGTGAAGACAAGTGCATTGGAAAACCAATATATTTTAATGGTAATCTGCCTCTTGGAAGCCCAAAGTTCGCGAAATGAAATAGTCTGTGGCACCAGTGGTATTGAAGAAATAAACATTAGATTTATCATTATTAATCATAGTTCCTGAAGCTTCCATGAAGAGTTTGACAATCTCCGTAATAGATTTAGCCTCTATTAAAGAAACTTGACAAAAGAGCATTATATCGTCAACAAATTGTTGATGTGAAATGGTAAGATTGCGGCCCCATAAATTTAGTCCTTTCAAACGATTATTGGCTACTTGAGCTTTAATTAGGCAGTTGAGCCCTTCAGCAGCAATTATAAACAAAAAAGGAGAAATGTGATCCCCTTGACGAAGACCCCGAGTTGCATTAAACGGTTGACTAGGAGCTCCATTAAGAAGGATATAATAATTAGGGGTGGAGATACAGGAGAACAACCATTGTGTCCACCATGCATCAAAACCAAAGGATAGTAGAACTGCTTTCAAATAAGCCCAGTTTAAACGATCATAAGCTTTGGAGAGATCTAACTTTATCAACATACCTTTAATTTTCTTCACTTTCAAAGAATGCATTGCTTCTTGGACTGTTACTATCCCATCCAATATTTGACTTCCTTTTACAAAACCTGTTTTCTCCAGAGAAATAATATTGAGGAGAATTGGTTTCAACCGATTAACCATTATGGTAGACAAAATTTTATAAATAACATTGCACAAAGCTATAGGACGGAAGCCTGAAGGTGTTTCCATCTGAGATTGCTTTGGAATCAAGGTTATAAGAGTTGAATTCAACGCTGGGTATACATGCCTTGAACGCTGAGATTCTTCAACCATTTCCCAAATATCCTGACCCATGAAAGACCAAGAAGCCTGATAAAACTCAGAAGTAAAACCATCAAGACCTGGAGCTTTATGTTTAGGAAGATTTCTAACCACATCCTCAACCTCCTCGAAGGTAATACTCCGCATTAAAGCTAAATTCTGATCCCGAGAAACTAGAGATGGAATATGAGATGTGATTCTTCTAATAACAACTTCTCTATTATTAATTGGTTTAGTCACCATATCTTGAAAATGTCTTACAAGCATTTCTTCCATTTCATTATGCTGATAGACTTTGTTGCCATTCACATCCTTCAAAGAAAATATTCTGTTGTGTTGCCTCCTTTGAATAAGGGATTTGTGAACAAAAGAGGTATTTTTCTCTCCTTCCTTTAACCATTGCACCCGTGATTTTTGCTTCCATAAGATCTCTTCCTGTTTCCGCCTTTCTTCTAATTCACTGAGAACAATACTTTCTTGTTCTACCAAAAGTGCCATTCGTCCATGAGAGATTATCTCTTGTTGGATCTGTTTCATTATATCTTGAAGGTTACTCATTAAGGTCTAGATATTTCCAAAATGGGTTTTATTCCAGATTTTGATTTCCTTCTTAACGTGTTTCAACCTTAATTGAAAAGTGTGCATTCTATTCCTCCCTTGAATTTGTGAATATTGCCACCAATACTTGACTTTATCAAGAAAAGTAGGGTCTCTTAACCAAAAAAGTTCAAAACGTAAAGGCCTGTTTTTGGGAACTTCCTTAATATCAAAGCTTAAACTGATAGGCCAATGGTCTGATCCTAAGGAAGGCAAAATTGAAGCTTCAAAATGTATATCAAGACTTGTAAGTTCCTCAAAAACTAAGAAGCAGTCGAGACGAGAAGCTATCTGATGTGATTCTCCTCTACGATTATTCCAAGTAAAAATACCATTCTCGGTAGGGATGTCAACCAAATGAAGATCGGTTAAAAGGTCTCTAAATGACTATCTTCGGGTCTTCTCTGCGAGTTCCACCCTTCTTTTCATTAAGGTTTAATATCAAATTGAAATCTCCGCCTATTAGCCAATATTTCTCCTGATGCAAAGATCTCAAAGCTCTTAGACTATCCAGAAACTTTTGTTTCTCTCCCTGAAGATGAGGGCCATACACTGCCATAATCATTAAATTTTCCTTAGTGCCTACTTGTCGAAAATAGCCTGAGGGACTACATTGTAAACCAATCCAATCATCGGCAATTAATTCCGCTGGGTTCCAGAGGATTGCAAATCCTCCCGCTGTACCTCTGGCATCAATAACCATAACTTCATAATGCGGTTTGAAATACTGTAGAATTGATTCAGATCACGTTGCTGAAATCTTTGTTTCTTGAAGCAACATTATTTGCGGTTTCTACTTTTTAAATTTTTCTTTTAAATATCTCTGTTTACCTTGGCTATTTAAGCCTCTAATATTCCAAGAAAGTACCTTCATCATTAATTTTTAGGTATTTGTTGAAATACCGTTGTTAATGATATTATCTTGCCTGTATTGATCAACATTTCTCCGACTAATTGAATTGATTCTTGCAGAGTTTTCCTGCCTTTCTTCTTGCCTGATTTATTTTGGGGATTCCCTACTTTATTCAAACTAGAGTCTGAGTTATTGACTTTCTTTTTAGTCTGCGTCGTTAAATAGTTCTCGAAGGTTTGTTTATAAAGAATCTTTTGATCTTCCGGAATAAACTTGTCATCTAAATTTCTCCATTGATGAAGAAGCCACTTCATAACTTGTTCTTCTGTACAAAGATCATCCTTAGATATTTCAATATCCATAGTCACTCGTTCTTCCTCAACTCTTTCCTGAGTATCAAGATGTTCAAGAGATGCTTTCTGTTTTATTGCAGTATTTTTGTCTAAAATGACTTCAGGTATTGGGGTTTACACTTCTACAGTTTCCTTCGATGATTCTCCTTCATCTTGCAATATCTCAAAAGGGTTTTCAGAGGTACGATACCTATGACTATTGGTAGGAGTGGACTGTTGTTTGGGGCTTTTTTTCTTGTTGGTAACTATTACAAAACCTTCATCCTTGTCATGGCTTACATCTTTATTAACTAAAATCTTACCTGATTGAACTTCTTAAGTATTTTGGGGGCAGTTTTTGTACAAATGCCCATATTCATGGCACCGTTGGCATCGAAAAGGTATATGCTCATAATCCAGGGTTTATTGCCACATCTTGCCTTCATATTCAAGTTCTATCGATTCCAGAAGAGGCTCCGAAATGTTCATATATACACAGATATGAGCAAAAGAAGTATATCTACCTCTACAGGTTGTCTCCACGATTTTAACAAAACTGCCTAAAGAGTTTCCTATCCCTACAAGAATGTATGGGTCCCAAAAGTCCATTGGTAAAGCAAATAATCTAATCCAAACAGGTGCTGCCAAAAATTGTTCCTCATCGGGATTGTAACATTCTTCCCATTGTCTTATGAATAACCCTGCATTATTAAAAAAATATGGGCCGCCTTCAAATATTCTTTCTTTATCTAACAAATTTGTAAATATTACTGTAAAAAAACCTCGTGGTCCAAATTTAAGGTCAAGTTGACCTTTTGGTTGCCATTTATTCTGAATCCATTTCAGAAGATCTTTCTCAGTAGGCCAAATGCCTATAAACTTACATATTAACGCATGATCTTTCATATAACCTCGATATTCTTTCAGCATATTGGGAGGTATGACAACCCTGGGTTTTTTTTGTGCCCGAGGCAGGCACTGTCCCTTAGTTTTTTATTGCCACTCAGCCCTTTAGTTTTACATAAATGCTAAAGAAAACATAAATAATGATGGGAAGTAACTCATAATAAGTTTATTTATTTACATTTTATTTGTGTCTATCTTTTTATGCAAAGACTTGCTTAGATTATGGTGGGAAGTAATTGTATGACCTAATTTTAAGCATTTTATTTTTAGATGGTTTTCTTACAATGTTTAAGAATAAACCATCCTCCATCCATCTTAACTACTTTGGATCTTAATTATAAATCTTCCAGGAAATCACATTAGAAATTTTGGAACCGACGTGTTTCATCAATCTACCAAGATCTCATAGGGGTCAAATTTCTCTTCACTTTAAAAAATGTTACATATCAAGAAATTTGATCTAGAGTTAACATGATGTAGGCCGGTTTAATTATAATTGTAATTATAACTATTAATTTTATGTTTTATTATTATTATTTTTAGTTTTATGTAATTTGACCATGCCAAAATGCTTACAGGACATTACATTGCATTACAACATACTATTAATATTAATAAATTTTATTTTATTTATTTATTTTTATGTAATTTGACCATGTCAAAATGTTTACATGACATTACATTGCATTACAACATCTACTACATTGCTTAGAGAGTGCCTCTAGACATTTTTTGGGTCAAATCTTGATCTTTGTTGTTTAAAATGGGGTTTTGACTGCATATATGGATTCAAAACCTAAAAACCCAAGACATTCTGATTATGAATAGGTCACAACTCAAACTTGTGATTCTAGCAAATCCTTACTAAATTATGCATATATGGATTCCACACCTAAAAACCCCAGACATTCTGATTATGAATAGTTCACAACTCAATCTTGTAATTCTAACAAATCCTTACTAAATTAAATTATGGACAAATTAGACTGGAAAATTTGTTGAGAAAATGTCCAAAACTTATAACATATAAACTACTACTAAAAATATGTGAAGTAATTATCCACAAGACATTATATCATGCAAAAGCTCCAATATAACTTTCAAAACATAATTCAATTAAATATTAAATTTTAAATAAATATTTATTTTTAAAAAATAAACATTAAAAATTATATTAATTAATATTAAAATACTAAACCATAGGATAAAACTATATGTCAATGAGTTAAAATATCCAACGTTATCCTCGGGGATAATAATAAAAAATAATAAACATAGCCGGAAAAATCTAACCAATTTTAAATAGCGAAGTTACCACGATACAATATGTATGGATTATTTTTTTAACAAACAACCAATAAATTGTAACGAGTTTTTAAACCTTAAAAATACCTCATGATAAATAAATAAATAACAAAATAAAACGAACTGATTAAATAAACATCGATTATTAAAAAGGGAGGCAACTTGCAATTCCCATGCATTCGTGTTCCATGAATTTGGGAGCGAAAAAAGAGGGTCAAAAACCGTTAAAGACCATAAAACCAAGGGAATTTTTATGCATAAAAGGGGTCCACCATGATATTTAGTAGGTAGGAGAATGTTTAAGGTCGTCTCTCAAATTCCAATTATCATATAGAATTTTTATGGTGTTTTATTATATTATTAAATAAATTTAAGTTGAAAATGTGCGAATTGAATTTATATATAGAATTGAATTTAGTTTGGTTTAACAGAGTTCTATATTTATTTAATTTTAAAATTGATTAATTTATTAAAATATAAATAGTTATAATAAAATAATAATATTTTTAAAATTTAATTTACTTTTAAATTATGAAAATTTAATTAAAAATTTAAATATATATATATTTTTTATAAATTTTATTATAAGATTAAAGAGTTTTTATATTCTATATGAAATTAAAATTAAAATTCAATACTTTATATAAAAGTAATGGTCATTTATAATGATCTCAAAATATAATCATTTAAATTTAAATTTTATAATATATATTTAAATTTTATAATATATGTTTTCTCAAATCTCTCTATATATATATATTTGTATTAAAGGTTGTGTTGTGAACATAACAAATTATTAGATTTATATGGAGCTTAAATATTTGGACTCATGGAATGCAATTTTTTTTAATCCAATCCTAAATATATAGTTTAATTGTCCCCACAATGGGGTTTAGTAGTTTTAGATTTAGCTTTTTATACAATCGCCAATACATGTCTAGAGAATAACAAAATTTGTATTTCATGATTATACAAAAGATTGACCTCCAAAAGTAGGGAGATCCTCATGCTCATGAGCATTTTTTCCTTTTTGAATTACAAAGATCTTGGCGTTGTAAGTTATTGAATTACCCTGTTTCAACGATTTATTAGCCACACCTAATCTTTCTGCAATATCCTCCAGTTGTAGCTGCATATGCCTCATTTTGTCCTCTAGTTAATGGAATTTGTTTTGCAAACCCCGCAAAATATCCATTTTCACTAAAAGGCCAGAGGAATACTGATTAAGTCTGATGGCCAGTTGCAATACATCTTGTTGAAGAGATTTTAGATCCTCTTCTGGTCGTTTAAAATCATTCTTATGAAACATTTTAACATCAAAGTTCTTCCCAAAAACACAATATAGCTCACTTCAGGAAAAAAGTTATCACAAGTTTCTTTTTTCCAATCAAGACTATACAAAGGCATTATTGTCACAAATTCACCGCCTAAAGCAAATACAATATGCAAATTTTTATACTTATTTTCTCTCTCAAGCCAATCAAGGATCCAATTATGGTAATTAGGTTGTCTTCTTGCCCAATTAAACACCAACTTGCACCCACTGTCCCTCGAGGGGGATAAACACAACGAACTTTGACAAAGATTTAAATTATGAAATGCCACCCAACAAACATTCTTAACCCGAGAACTATGTTTCTTAATAAAGCATCACCACGAGGTTCATACCACACGGACTCATTATACAACACACCATAGAGAACTTGAACGTATCAAAGATAACTTAACCAACACAAAACTTCAACACCATAAAGACACATACCAATTCACAATAGGGGAAGGCCAATAATCCAATTAGCTTATAATGCCCGTCAATGAAATATTATCATCCAAAATAAACACGGATAACTAACAAATTCTTAATCTGTTTAGCATGCAGTCTGTTTGGACCTTAGAGCTAACATGTTTTCTCTTAACCAAACGTAAATTATTTTCTAACAAGCCCTTTGAAATTTGATTAAAACTCTCATACCGAAGCCAAGTATAACAAATATCAGAACTAGGCACATTACTCCCATCCATTACTATGACAAAATATAGGGAAGATAATTTTCCACACTCACCTTGACCCTAAGGCATACAATTGAATTTGTTAACTAGGGGATGAATGCTTCCTTTTATGCTGCCAATATGAATTTCTACCACCCTCACAAAGGTTAGAGCATGCCAAAAAGAGCTATGAGAGAACCAACATTGCATTCATTTTATCTTAGAAACAAAAGCACTTCAAACATAGGAGAAGGCAACAACCCACATTCGAACCCACCTCCATACCACTTCTTGTAACAAACTCTTCGCAATCTAAATGACACACTCCTCCCCATAATGCATCAATTATGAACTTCAGACATGTCTTCACATCCACACGTTCATTTGCTTCCTTACAAGACCTTCCAATCCGCCTCGTTCTTAATAGAGTACATTGGCATGATTGGTTTACATTGCCTCTCCTTGTACTAAGGAGGGGAAGCCACCATTTTAATTTTATAATCCCTTTCATAATAAGACTATGGTATGGGTACATAGCTCCTAGAGCCATTTACAAGCAATTCTCCTTTGACCAACATAGATGGTTTGTTTGCCATAAGGTCAACCCTTTGTTAGTTTGTCCTTAACACGTGGAATATATTTTTCTTCGAAATGCTTTCCACCTAGAAGAGTCTCAAGAAGATGTTTTTGAGAGTTGCATCAGAAGTAAGGGATCCAAAACACAAGTGATCGATTATGTTTGCTGAATTCCTATGATAATAAGATTTTGAAGATGCAAGTCTTGAAAAAGGGTGCAAGCTTCAACCACAATGTTTATAACATTACCCTATCCCTAAACATATTTATATTCTACTTGATTCTCAAAGTGAAAAATCAACCCCCCAACTTCTGCAACCCCTTTTTTAATATATGTTAAAGAAAGGTTAATCAATCAATAAAATGGGATGGTGAGATACTTTTTCACTATTTAAATTCTACATATATTAATTTTTTTTAGTAGGATTATGTGCAAATCATTTAAATATAATGAAAATGTAGAGAAATTACAATGATATATTTAAATTAATCTTGTTTATTATTGCAAATGATTAATTAATTTATTTTAAAATTTTATTTTTACATTTATATAAATTACAAATAAATTTTCCTCATTTTCATAATTTTAAGGAGTTAGTAGAATATTGATATTATGAAAAATTAACGTAGTCTACTTAATCTTCTACTCAATCCATGAAATAATATATATATATATATATATATATATATATATATATATATATAATTTATTTATTTATTTATTATTATTATTATTTTTTTAAATCAATTTTGTCCAAAATCTAATAAAAGTTTTATGAATCATAAATTTAAGTTGTTTAATTTGCAAAAATAAATTGCAATTAAAATTTAATACAAATATATACTAGATAATTAGAGTGTAATTAAAATATAATACAAATATATATTAGATGATTAAAAAAAACATTTTCAATTTTGAGTTTCTTAATATGATATATAACTAATTGTTTTATCTCACAATGTTCAATAATCTAATGTATTGTTTCATTAAGTTAGTTAAAAGTTCATCTTTATAAAAATAATTTAATTTGTTGTTATTTTTTAAAAAATACAATAGTAAAATCTATCAAAACTCAATTGTCAAACCAAACCATCACTTGCCCCTATCCACTAATGCAAGTTGACTCATTGCCCTTATTTGAGGAAAACCAAAAAGGGAAGTGAACTACTAATGCATGTTGACTCATTAAGGTCATTCAAGGAAAACCACTTCACGTGAGGAAAATGAGTTCTTAGCCACCTAAAAATAATTTTTAAAATATACTCCAAGCCCAAAATGTATTGTTTTTTAACATCACAAATTATTTTCTATTATTTAAATGTAATAATAAATTTTCATGATATTCATATTTGTAAAATTATTTCGATAATACACCCCATTGGTTTTGAATTATAAATAAAAGTATTTTTTAATATTTTTGATTTTTTAAAATTGTGTTCTTCTATTTCTTTCAAATTTTGTTTTGAACCAACAAATATAATTTGACGTTCCACATTAATGATTTGATCTAATGGATATAGAAAAATAGATGATAACAATTCAAATCACAAAAACCTAAACTCAAAAAGAACTTTTGTAATGACTTCGATTATTGTATTTAAAAATATATTCCCGTATGCGGGTGGGCTTTGTGATTAATGGTGAGCAGATGGTCAGGTGGGTTGGCGCGTGGCTCACCACCACCGCCACCCATCCTCGCATGCTCTTGAACTTAAATGCCACCGTCCGGCTCTTCAATGCAGATTTATGGGAGCTCTCTCCCCGATACCAGCTCATTTCTACTTCAGCGATGGCGAGCTCTCGAAATTTCTTGTGTGTTAATCCCTCAGCGTTTGTTGCCTATCGCCACTGTGGCGCAGCTCACTTTTCTTGCAGAGGGGTCTCGTTGCATTTTTAAAAAAATACTTTGTATAGATATATATACAGGTATCATTTCTCCAATTGTACTCTGTAACCTTGGCATGGTCTTCTACGATTCCGGGGACCGGCCAGTCTGTGCGCTCTTGCTGGCCACATCCATCAAGCCATGCCTCGCTATTTGAAAATGCGTTTCGGGCGTGGGGTGCCATTGAGCGTGCCATTAGCGAATCCTCTCACTCAACGCTCCCGATTCTTGGTCTTGTTCTTTAAGTTGAGACCGATCAGTCTTCTGTCCCGCGGTGGGAAGGGGTCGGAATCGTTTTAATCCCGCTGGGCACTTTCGCTCGTCTTCCAGGGCGCATTCTCACCATGCCCGTTTTCATTTCCCCTGCAGCGTTAACAACACCTCTCTCCTTGCAACGGTTACCATTGACCTTCGGGCAGCCCCCTCTGAACAGGTTTCTTCGGACCAGGTTCGCGCCACCACGGAGGCTTCTTTGGAGCCCATAGCGGAGGCAAAGCACAGCAATCCTCAGGCGGATATCCGGCAGAATGTTTCTTCTGGCAAGGTAGCCAACTTGGGCTTTCAGGGAATCCTTCGGCTCCAAATGATGGCGGTCCTGAGCGCCAGGATGATCCTCCTCCTGAAGATGAGGATCCTTACAAATTCGGCTGCCTCATTGTCGAGGAAGATCCTCCCTCTGCTCAGTAACGTGTTTCCAGGTTTGCGCTCCCAAGTTTTGGTTTTCATCGGCCCGAAGGTGTTCATCTACAGTATTATGCATCTGCTTAATTCTGCTACTGTTCTTATGGTTTCTCTTTTGCTTCATGGACGGTCTCCCCTGCGTGGGAGTTATATTCTGCTATATGTCCAAGTCCTTGCTTTAATCATAGGTTCTCGAACTGTCACTTTTGTTTTTGTTATGGTACGAAATTGTAAAAATCTTGCCACTCTGGCTTACTCCACAGGAGTCATACTGTCAAGGTCTGTTCAATTTCCAGTCATAGATGTCAGTCACTTCTTAGGAACAGACAATATCACTGCTCTTCAAAGCTTTCATGGTCTACCTCCTAAATGTTTTGATGATCAATTACCAGCTTGCAAAGTAAGAATGCCGCAACAATGAGCTGGAACTCTCGAGGCTTCGATCTCTATGTAACACTATTTTTGTATCAATATAGAAGTAGCCATATTCAGAAAAAAAAATATATATATATATTAATAAAAAAAACCAAAAACGTAAACGATTAAAATAACAAAGAAATAAATTACTTATTCATTATTCAGTACTTCCCTCAGTTTTATTAAATGAAATTGAACTTTTATGCGAGGTCAGTTTTCTCTCTTAACGAAATCCTCCCACCTCGGATTCGACGGGATACCAAAATACCCGATTGGAACAACCACTTCACGTCCGGCAGTCTATACCCGCCCGTCTTCCTTCGTGGTTTCTATTTTATATCGTAAATTCGACAGCTTTCAATTCTCACTAATTTTTATGGAGTGATTGGTCTGGAGATCGATTCCCCGCAGGGGCTATTTCTCTCTAAATCTTCAACCCACGGCCCCGAATGCGCCCGAATTTGTACCGCGGGGCGGCGGTGCATACCAGTTAAATCCGTTTTCAACGGTCTTTGTTAACTTCGTTGGAGCAGAGATGGCAGTGCCGAAGGCGGCCGGGTGCTCCGGATTTTTGGAGCTGGAGGTAGGGAACACGGTTGAGTCGTTGCAGGGTCTGATGGAGACGCAGAGAGAGCTCGTGCACCACCAGATCGCGGAGTTGCAGAGGATCGTGGTCTTACAATGCCGGCTTACTGGCATAAATCCCCTCTCGCAAGAAATGGTCGGCTTTGCATTTTGTTTCTTAAAATTGCTTACTTTTACTATTGTGAAATTTAACTTTTTTGATTGCAACAAAATCTATTAAATCTGAAACCTTTCCTCTTCACAATGTATGTACCAAAACGTCGGGCGGTGGAACCTCTTGGAAGAGGAAAATAGCTCTAAATACAAATTAGGGCACATATATATACACATACAAGGCCAAAATTTGTTTTAACTTTTAAAAGATCTGTTGATTGCGATGAATCTTAAATTTCTTGTTTCGATCTTCATATACATGCTCATAAAATGCATGGATCAAAGCGTCGCGTGGTCGAACCTCCTGCAAGAAGAAAATCACTTTGAATACACCTTAGGGCAAATGTACATATCAAATGAACGGCCAAAATGTTTTTAAAATTTTAAATGTTTTGTATAAATTGTCACAAAATCGTAAATTTTACGTTTTTATATCCACATACATCCTCAGAAAATATGCGTGTATAAAAAGTCGCGTCGTCCATTACCTGGAAGATGAAAGTCTTATTAATTATCCCTTAGGGCACATTTACATACAGAAATACATGGCGAAAATGTGGCTAAAATTTGAAGTGTTTCGTTGATTGTGACGAAATCTTAAATTTAATGTTTTGATCTTTTCAGTGTTTCGTTGATTGTGACGAAATCTTAAATTTAATGTTTTGATCTTCATGTACATGCTCATCAAAACATAAATGGTCTACCCACCTGCAAGAGAAAAAATCTTAAATATCCCTTGTGGCATATTTACATACACAAATACATGTGCAATTTGGTGTTTTGATATAAAATATTGAACTTTCCGAGATCACAAACTGCTAATATCATGTTGTGCGTGGCGGACTTGTAGCCATGAAATTGAGATTTATTGATCACCAGGTTCTGGTATGTGTGATGAAAACAGTATCCAGTAGGACCAATGATAACTGCAAGAGTGCCTCAGCCACTAACGAGGGTAGACTTGAAGACGTTCTTCTGGTTAATCCTCTACTTTGATGTCAGCCACATCCTAGAGTCCATTCGATGAATCCTCAATCACACTGTGAGAAATTCCACTGAATATACAATGTAAAGAGGACTGTGCACGTGATTTTTCATATATTACTCTGTCCCTCCATTCATTGCTGCATCGCCTCTCTGGATTGTCCTTCCAGCTGGCACATATCCCATCTCCCTTGCCTGTGCACAGTGTTGAATTTGGTAGCCTACCCCGCCTTTCAAGAAAATTCCACACAATGGCTGGAAACTGCAGCTGCACTTTCACAATCTGTAAATGGTTATGTATATTAAATTACTGATGTGCCCTGTTTTCAAATTTCTAGTACATATTTTTTTGTATAAATATATTTCTATACTAAATATGTGTATTTTTTTTGGTCAGTTTCTTGAACCACACATCAAAGTTGACATCTTCCAAAATAATCATGCGATTTTAGCAAAAATATTTTCATGTAGCTGTCAAAGTTCAACATAACCTGTGTATAATCAAGAAATAAAGACTTAGAATCAATTTAGTCCATGCCATGCCTATACTTAATGAGCGAGTGCATTGTTCAATCGCATTGTGAGAAAAATCCAATGAATTAACAATGTAGAAGAACTATGAACACACGAGAGGCATATGTTGCTATTTATATTCACTATTTTTGAAGAAAAATATTCTATTTATGCACTGGTTCAAGTAGAAACCAAAATATACTGTCACTGTGCTTTCCAGTCCTCTAGAGGACTGAAGTCACTCTTCGTGGCCCACATAGGCTTATAGACTCTGCAAATATTAAAAACAATCCTATTTCAACTTTCTAGCAATTTCATCGAAACTGAGCTGCATATGCCCGACTGAGATTTCACAATAAAAACCTCTCAAAACAGGACAGAGTCCAGTCATGACCATTTTCATATTACAGTTTCCCCCCAGAAGACCGAAATCGACAACAGGTGCCATATATATTACAATATTTATTCGGGAACTTCTAAACTGAACAGGGTAATATAGGATTGAGATCTCTTCGGGAAGAGATCCTCCCTCCAGTGTTTCCACTGTTACCAGGTCCCCTTCTTGCAGGCCCATTCAGCTCTCGATACACATGCTTGAACGAGTTCTCATCAAACCAGCTGCTTCTCTGATTTTTTTCTCATAATGGGATTCAAAATTAAATTCCCTATCTTACTAACTCCGTCAGCTTGATCAGTTACAATCTTTAAGTCTCAAAAAATCTGTATATCAGTTACTTCTTTATCTGCAGCAAATTTTAATAGCACTAACAAGGGATGCATTTCAGCTTTGTTGTTTGATTCCATACCAAAGGCTGCTTTGAATACAATATGTTGAGTTATGGTCAAATAAAAGCTACCACCAGATCCACGACTGCCTGGGTTCCTTTGACTTGCTCCATCCAAGTATGGTTTCATAATAATTATGATAATACTTAACGGTATATTTTTATATTTCTATTATCATAATTAAGCTTAAAATTATAATATGTGGGGTCAGGAGCCTGAAAATTGACCATGACCAACACACTTGTAGAAAAATGGTTCTAATCGATGGTGAAAATGGGAAGAATAATTAAAAGTGCCATTTACAAACGATCAAAATTTCTCCCTACTGTAGTTAAAACTGGATGAAATAAAAAAGAAATGAAAATTGATGTTCAATAATGGGTTCTGTTAAACTTTTAGAGATGAAAGGGTACACAAGTTTAGTTTGCACAGATTCTAGTAAAAGCTTGCAATATGCACATCTATGTGATATTTTCTCATCATTTTATTGCGCTGTGAGATTGTTATACCAATTCTTTTTATGCAAGATGACAGGTCGTTTTAAGAAGACATTTTTGTGGCAAGTTATAATAAATAAATACATAGCATATGAAAATTTTCTTGGATAATGAAGTTTGCTCAACGATATTTTAAAAGTTTAAAACTATTCCTGGATGGGGTGTTTTCACTATATGACATGGCACATGGGCTGGCATATAGCCAACAGGTGGCGGAGGAAAATGAAAGGGAGGGAGGGGGGATGCCCCATCACTCATTTTATTCAGTCAATCTCCTCAATGCGGCTCATCCTCTGCCCTACTTCTTCTCTGTTCCATCATGAAGAAGCTTAAGTTGTATCTATGGGTCCTCATCCTACCATCACTCATTTTGTTCAATCAATCTCCTCAATGCAGCTCATCCTCCCCTCTACATCCCCTCTGTTCTATCACGAAGAAGCTTGAGTTTTATCTATGGTTTCCCATCCTCACTAGGGTTATGTCTATAGGTTAAATTGTGTCTTCCATTGAGCGAACAGTGCATCGGGGAACAAATTTCTGAAGCTTTGGGACTCTCCATTGTTGTCGTGGCCACTAGAACTAGGAATATGGGAGAAGAAGGGAAAGTTGTGCTTTTCATCGAAGTGATGGGTGATTGCTATTGGCTTCCCTAACTTGAGCAGAAATATGAAGATATTGCCACTGACCTGGATAATTACCTGGATAATTTAGGTCAGCGCCCTGAGAGAAGAGCCCAAGGCTATCCCAGGAGGGAAACACTTTCTGCTTAGCTTTCTCTTGGTGCTTCTTGCATTAGGTGCTCTGCTTGTCTCAAAGGTAAGCAGGCTGTCCAACCTCCTCCTTGTAATATCTTTACCTTTGGCATGGAAAATGGAAAGAACTTTGCCTCTAGGTTTCACAACCATATAGTGAAAAGTGTGGAGGTTAAGGCAAGATCTCATTGAGAAAAACTGTGAATATATTTTTAAGATCCCCTTTCAGGACACTGGCCATACTAGTAGCATGCATATCCTCTTCTCCAAAACTATCAGTCTCTTTTGGGTGATAGAATTCATGGCCCTTGTTATGATGGGAGATAAGCATCTTGTAGGAGGACCTAACACCAAGGATTTGGCCCTCCATAGGTTAAATTGTGTCTTCCATTGAGCAAACAGTGCATCGGGGAACAAATTTCTGAAGCTTTGGGACTCTCCATTGTTGTCGTGGCCACTAGAACTAGGAATATGGGAGAAGAAGGGAAAGTTGTGATTTTCATCGAAGTGATGGGTAATTGCTATTGGCTTCCCTCACTTGAGCAGAAATATGAAGATATTGCCACTGACTTGGATAATTTAGGTCAGCGCCCTGAGAGAAGAGCCCAAGGCTATCCCAGGAGGGAAACACTTTCTGCTTAGCTTTCTCTTGGTGCTTCTTGCATTAGGTGCTCTGCTTGTCTCAAAGGTAAGCAGGCTGTCCAACCTCCTCCTTGTAATATCTTTACCTTTGGCATGGAAAATGGAAAGAACTTTGCCTCTAGGTTTCACAACCATATAGTGAAAAGTGTGGAGGTTAAGGCAAGATCTCATTGAGAAAAACTGTGAATATATTTTTAAGATCCCCTTTCAGGACACTGGCCATACTAGTAGCATGCGTATCCTTTTCTCCAAAATTATCAGTCTCTTTTGGGTGATAGAATTCATGGCCCTTGTTATGATGGGAGATAAGCATCTTGCAGTAGGACCTAACACCGAGGATTTGGCCCTCCAAGTTGCTAGTTTGTCAGAACATTAGAAAGGATGTGGCAAAGATGCTGCAATTGACTGTGGACGTACCCTTGGATGCATAAGAAGGCGTTTCTTAGGAGGAGTTCGTTGTTATCAATAGATTTGAGTAAACCCTAAGATCCCTTTTGCCTTTTATACTGTTGTTTTTCCATTTAACGCACCATTATGTTAATAAGGCTCACAGGCAGTATGGCTCAAGGTGCTCTAGTTTGCCTCTTGGTAGTCTCTGTTTTCTTAGTCCTTTTGTCAGAACATCACATGGCCTTTATGTTTCGAAATTCTCAAGATATAACTGCTTGTTTTCCATCTTCAGCTGGTCTATACATCTCATATAGTTACATGTACCCTGGTCAGTTATGCTTTTTGAAAAACTTTGAAGGAACCATCTCTTCAAGCTTTGCTGTCAATGTTTGGCCAGACCTTGCCAGATCTATTTTGTAACTGTGTGTGTGTGTGTGTATACCTTTTTTTGGATTGGTAAGTAGTAGTTTTTTTTATTAATATGTAGAAATACAATAGTACACCAAAAGCTCGAGTGAACAGAGCTTGAGAATTGTCAAAATTATTATCCTTGTGGCAAAAGGGTTGATAGTTAGACTATAATAGTGAGTCATATAACAAAATTGAGTACTGAATTGGAATTGGAAAGTAACCACAAATTGTAGAGTAGGTAATGCACCAATATAAACTATGCATGTATGTTATGGACATAAGCATTGCTGCCTTATCGTAACAAACTATCCAATTAAACTGAAGAAAAGGGACAAACATAAGCTTTCTTGTTGTAGGGGTAGGTGGTCTGACATCCTTCTCAGGTGTTGCTCTAGGCCTTGCCTCTAGGCTCTAAGCCAGGAGAGCTGCATCCTTTGAGAGTTTTCTGCTCTGCTTGGATAGGTCCTTGGAGAGAGGGGTGCAGGTAATCTCTAGGTAGGGTAGGTTAGGAGGCCAGAAAGGACCTTATATGCGACATCATCTCCATTGTTTTTTGAAAGAGAGTGTACCCACTGTTCGTTGTGGAGCCTGATTATCTTTCTGATTGAGAGGTCTTGTTTTTAGTTGCCTTTGGACCCTAGTTCTTGACGGGAGGTGTAGTGGGGCTTGCCCCCTTACTATTGTTGCTAGGGCATCTAGGAGCGGCGGTGACAACTCTTTGGAACCCTTCCGAAGAAATTTTTGGAATTATTGCTTTGTAAAATATTATAATTTCATAGTCAATTTGGATTGTTCATCACTAGATCATAGATTTGACAAAAGATGTTCTATTAGGGTTTTTTGCCCTAGAAGGCAACCCTCTTTTTATGAGTGAATTGTATTGCGGTTGTGTATTATTGAGATATCATTGTAATTGAGAGAGAGGAGGCTATCAAAGAGAGAAGAGGATGTTGCAACAGATGCGCTGTAGGTTGCAATCCTTTCATTTTGTTGGACAGAATAAAAGGAAGGATTGGCTTTTTCCTTTGTGGATATAGCCCAAATTAGGTGAACCATGTATATTGGTGTTTCCTTCATATTGTTTTATTTTCGCATTCATTTTGATTTTCTTGCTTTGTGATTTTATTCCTAACATTTGGTATCTAGTCGAAGTTTTATTTGGCTGATAAAACTCATAAGAAAGGAGAAGTCTTGGGCCGAGTGGGAGCAATGGCAGAAGAAGGTTTTAGGGTTGAGAAGTTTAACGATTGAAACTACTAGCTATGTACGATGCAAATGGAAGATTATATATATCAATTTTTTTTTTCACAATTGGGCAAAACAAAGAAGAAGCTAACGACTAGGCTTATTCTTGACAAAAAGACATTGGGAATCATATGACTATGCTTGGCATCATCGATGGTTTTCAACATTTCAAAAGAAAAGACAACTAAGGGCTTGATGACGACGTTGGCTAAACTGTATGGAAAAGCCTCAACTTCCAACAAGGTATTTCTTATGAAGTGTTTCTTATGAAGTGTCAGAAGGTAGGTTTGTTGCGAATCATTTAAATGAATTTAACATCTCCAACAATCAATTAAGTTTTGTAGGAGTAAACTTTGATGATGAAGTTAGGGCTCTTTTTATTTTGTGCTCAGTGCTAGAAAGTTGGAATGGCTTGGCCATGACCGTGAGTAATTTTGTCTTTGGGTCAAACACTTTAAAGTTTGATGTTGCTGGTGTTATCTTGAGCGAGGAAATATGATGAAAAATCTTAGGTGATTGCAGAGAATAGGGGAAGACAAACAGAGAGAGGAAAGAGCTCAGGGAATTGTGGAAAGTCTAAGAAGGGTAGAACGAAATCCACAGGGAGGCTGGTATGTCGACATTGAGGGAAGAAAGAACACAAGAAGAAAGATTATTGGTTTGTAAAAGAAAAAAAAGGAGATGGACCACAAGAGAATAATAAGGAAGCAAATGTAGCAAGTGATGTGTTACAAGAGGTTGTAATCCTTTTAGTAGATAACATTTTTGATGCTTTTATGTTTTTGATGCTTTTAAGAAATGGGAAGCTTTAGTTGAGAATGAGAGAGAAAATAAGTTGAAGTGTCTCAGATAAGATATTGAAGGTGAATATCGCAACATGGAGTTTGATTATTGATCATACCATGGGATTCATAGAGAGAATAGAGTTCCAAGAAAAACACAACAAAATGGTGTGTTAGAAAGGATGAACAAGACAATTATGGAGACAATCATGGAGCGTGCAAGGAGTATGAGATTGCATGAAGAATTATCCTTATAGTTTTAGGTAGATACCGTTGATATTGCTGTTTACTTAATAAATAAAGGGCCTTCAAGTTCCTTGGATGGTGACATTCCATAGGAGGCATGGACAAGTACAAAGGTAACCTACTTATTTTTGAAGACTTTTGGTTGTGAAGCATTTGTCCATATTGATGGAGAAAATAGAAAACTGTTTGAAGCAAAATTCAAAAA
Source organism: Pinus albicaulis (assembly GCA_034641835.2). Classification (NCBI taxonomy): domain Eukaryota; kingdom Viridiplantae; phylum Streptophyta; class Pinopsida; order Pinales; family Pinaceae; genus Pinus; species Pinus albicaulis. Next base: position 1,210,082,238 of record CM076572.1, on the reverse strand, counting down.
GTGTATTTTTATTGGATATAGAGTTAATGATTTTGGCTATATCTTATGGGATTATGAAAATCATAAAATAATTAGGAGTAGAGATGTGGTATTCATTGAGAAGGTCCTGTACAAAGATCAATTGTAGAGAAAGAAGTACGAAAAAGGAAAACATAGATTACGCTGTGCTTGATGAAATCACAGAAAAAAATTCCAAATGTGCTAGAAAATCAAAATATCCAACAACAACAACAACAATAGTTACCTCAAACTCCTACAAGTGTTATTAGAAGATCAACTAGGTTAAGTAGACCCCTTGAACGATACTCTCCTTGATTATTTTATGTATTGTTGATTGATTCTGGTGAACTAGAAAGATATGATGAAAAAACACAAATAGAAACTAGATTGAAATGGAAGCAAGGCATGAAAGAAGAGATGGACTCTTTGGTACATAACCAAACTTGGGACTTGGTCCTGTTACCTGCAGATAAAAGAGTATAACAGAATAAATGGGTTTACAGGTTGAAGAAGATGGAGGCAAAAAGAGGTACAAGGCCAAACGTGTTGTAAAGGGGTTTGCATAGAAGAAAGGTATAGATTTTGATGAAATATTTTTCTCTTATTGTCAAAATGACTTCAATTAGAACCATTTTAAGCTTAGAGGCAATAGAAGAACTGCATTTTGAGCAATTAGATGTGAAGACAACTTTTCCCCATGAGAACTTGGAGGAAGATATTGATATGCAACAACCAAAGGAATATGATGACCATTGGAAGGAAAACTTACTGTGCAGGTTGAAGAAGATCTTGTATGGTTTAAAGCAAGCTCCAAGGCAATGTTATTTGAAGTTTGACAGGTTTATTACAGAACAAGGTTATTGTAGATGTCAGTTTGACCATTATGTTTATTTTAAGAGACTAGATAATGGTGGCTATATTATCCTTGCTATTGTATGTAGATGACATGCTTGTTGCAAGGTATACCATGTAGGATATAAATCTACTCAAAAGAAAATTAGCTAATTCATTTGCTATGAAGGATTTGGGAGTTGCAAAGCAAATCCTTGGGATGAGAATAACAAGAGATAGGAAAAATCATAAATTAATTGTCTTAGAGTGAGTACATAGAAAAGGTGTTGGAAAGATTTAAAATGGAAGATGCAAAACTTATTAGTACACCTTTGTCTAGCCATTTCAAATTGACTAAGGAGATGTGTCCCAAGACATGGGGGGAGATAGACTACATGTCTAATGTTTTCTATTTATCAACAATTGACAGCTTGATGTATGCAATGGTGTGCAAAGACCAGATATTGCACATGCAGTGGTAGTTGTGAGCATGCATATTAATAATCCAGGTAAAGAGCATTGGAAGGCAGTAAAGAGGATTCTCATGTATTTGAGAGATACTACTAATGAATTATGCTTTGTAGGTCCACTTACTAGTGTGATGGAATCATTGTAACTAGCAGTCCCATTGACCTTTTTTTGGTCATTCGATGGACATTAATAAAATTATCTTACTTATCTTATCTTATCTTATCTACAAGGATATGTTGACTCAGATATGGCAGGTGATACAGATAGCAGGAGGAGTACCATGGGGTATGTTTTAACTTTTTACTATAAGTGGAACAATAGTAAGTTGGATTTTGAAATTGCAAAGGGTTGTTGCGCTTTCAACAACAAAAAAATATATGTTGCTACTACAAAGGCTACTAAAAAGATGATTTGGTTACAAAGGTTCATGGAGGAATTGGGAAAGAAGCAGGAGAGTAGCAGGTTGTATAGTGATGACGAGAAGTGCCATTCATCTTGCAAAGAACTCATCCTTTCATTTTAAGAATAAACATATACAACTCAGGTACCATTAAATATGATCGATTTGGAAGAGGGACAATTGAAGCTGGGAAAGATAAATATTAGCCAAAATCTTGTAGACTTGTTAATAAAGGCAATAACCATGGAGATATTGAGTTTTTGCTCAATTTAGTTGGTCTTCAAGCATTGTGATGAAGATGAGAAACTAGCTAGGTCCAAAGTTGAAGCAAAGTTTAAAAGGTGTAGTAACAGTGGCATTGTTATAATTAGTCTCCAAGTGGGAGATTGTTGGTTGTGGAGCTTGATTATCTCACTGATTTAGAGGTCTTGCTTTTAGCTGTGTTTGGACCCCTATTTTGATGGGGTGTGTATGCCCTAGGGTGGCTTGCCCCTTATTATTGTTGCTAGAGGGCCCAAGCGGGGGGGGGGGACGCCAACTCATTGTAGCTCCCTCTAGTGGGGGATTGGGGGTAGTGCCCCTGAAGAGAATTTTTTTGGGAAAAAATTCCTTGTAAAAATATAGTAATTTCATAATCAATTTGGATTGTTCATCACCATTTCACAGATTTGACGGTAGATGTTATGTCAGGGTCTTTTGCCTTAGAAGGCAACCCTCTTTTTATGAGGGAATTGTATTGTGACTATGTATTCTTGAGATAGCATTGTAATCGAGAGAGAACATATTGTGAGAGAGAGAAGAGGAGATAGTAGTGGACGTGCTGTAGTTTGTAATCCCTTCATTTTGCTGGACGGAATAAAGGACTGGTTATTTCTCCATGGATGTAGCTAAGTTCGAGTGAACCACGTATATTGGTGTCGTCTTGGTATTGTTTCATTCTATGTTTTATTTCCGCATTCATTTTGATTTTATTGCTATGTGATTTTATTCCTAACACTTGTCTTTTTGTATGCACGGGGTTAGTGATTGTGGTGTCCAATTCCTTTTGCCAAGCTTCCTTCTCTAGCTTGATAACTACTCTATCCACCTCTTCCAAGTGATTCCTTTTGAAAACTACGTGGAGGAATCCCCCTACCAAAGACCGCCTCAGCCATACCTTGATCAACATTTGAGACTGTTCTAGGGTCTCATTGTTTCCACAAACACCCTATTGTTTGCTTATAAACAGGCCCCTTGCTACCATAACCCTAGATATTGCTAGATACATCCCCGTTTTCCCTAAGGTCTGGGCTTGTCTATATGAGAATTGAGCGCTCTTCCATGGTCCTAGCCAGGCAAACCTGGTATACAATAGAGTAGAGACAGAGAAATATTAGTAAGATAGCAACAAACCAACAGCTGGGTGGAGGAATGGAGCACTGGTCTAGAGGTTGGCCTAATATGCCATATCTCCATTACAAATCATTATAACCCTTATATTTTGTCTAGCTATAACTGTAATGTGCACTGGGTCTAGTGGGTGGCTTAAAATGCCATATCTCTGCTCAGGCAGTGCAATACAAATAAGAGGACCTTGGTGGACTAGTGACATAACCCTCTCCTCCTTAAGAGAGTGTGGCACATGCCTCCCACTATTGTGGGTTATGTCACATCTAACAAGTCTGCTTTCTCCAGCTAGCACCCTATCTGGGGATTTTGCAACTGTAATATAATTTCCTTCTTTTTATTTACCAAAAAACTGATCACATAAAACCATCAAAATGCCAGAATTTTTTTGATTGAACACATTTCAATAAATGCATAAAATGATTTACAATAAGCACAAATCCATTCTACAATAAAGAGGGGGGCTGCAAGAGGAAGGCCACCCATTGTCAGAGCTGCCAATCAGCTTGGTGATATATATACAAAATGCCATTGAAGGGAAAATCTTAAATATTGAGAGAGTTCTAAATTTATGCATTTTCTTTATGTAATTACATTTATTGTTGGCATTTTTTTGGAGGCGTTTTATGTTTTTAACAAGTGTCACGTTAACATGCCAATTGATCCTAACATAGGGCTGGCTTCAAAAATCTTTATTTTTCTAATAATGGTTCACTGATACTTGGATCTTATGTGTTTGCAGGCAGCTGGGGCACTTTCTATTAAAATAGGTGAGCTGCTCATGCAATTTATCATGCTAAACTTACTATTAGGTTAGTTATTAAGTAACAATTATGTTTACGTATATTTATCAAAAAATTAGGGAAGAAACTGAATTTTCTTTTTAGCTCCAAGTTTTGCAAATGGTTGAACATGAATTGGACGTATTGTTTTATTGCAAGTTTGAATTTTCAGAAGACATTTGATCTTTGCATCATATGATAGAAATGTCATATTACTAGCAATGCTTCTTATATTCGGCTACACAATTATCTGCTACTGCTTAATGGCTCTTTTTTTGTCATCATTCATGAATACAAACAAGGCTATCTATAGCTTATGCTGGATAATTCTATCTATCCTATCTATATTTAAACAATGCTACATAATACTGTTATAAGTTAGGTATGCGTTTTATTTTATCTGTTTTCCTAAGCATATAAATTGCTCAAAAATGGAAATTTTCGTCTTTATAAAATAGTATGATTTAGAATTGCAATAATTCCAAATTTTATCATTTCTGGCTGCCTATGAATGTAAGTTTGAAGTTGTGGAAGTAAAAACTATAACCAATCTCAATCACATATGACACATACAAATTCTGCCCAATCAAATCAGTTCTTCATTAAATCTTAATGAGAACCTAATTGGGCCCCTGTCTGTGATAATGGTCCAACTGAGAAATTTACAGTTACAACAATTGATCGAACTGATCAGGCCCTAGATCCATCCTTGATCTCCTCGGCTGATTTGGATCTCCAATGCTGTACCTCTGCACTTTCCTCGGACCCAAAACACTTGAGTATCACACTCACTCGAGAAAATCCCACTCTCAATGGCTTGTGCTGTTGCATGGTGTGTCTTTATCCTCTTCTTAGCCTTGCTTTTATAGCTTTACATTGAGCTAAATCTCTACCCCTAATCTCCAAAGTGTTTGACAGTCGAGATTATATATCGCCTCACTTGAGATCAATGGTTGAGATTAAAGTTTTAAACATAACCACTAAAGTAAATACTTTGCTTTTCCTAAGTTTCTTTAGTTCAATAGCCAACATAATTAATCATGCGCTTCCTTAAGTTAAACTTAGGCTAATTTACAATAGTAACTTACTCAATACTTAAGTAAGTAACCTAAAGAGACTTTGGGCGACGTTTGCATGCCTAGACACTTAGGCCTGTGCAGAAGTACCTACTCGAGTTACAAACATCAACACACCTAGTGGGTTTCTCATGGGCTATGATGTTAAACTGATCCTCTCTTGCATCCACTGTGCCAAAAGGTACCATCAAGTTTTACATATGAAAGAAACTTTTGCCATTGTTGTCCCTTGTCATTTGCAAAAATATTCACAACATGTTTTTTGAAACCCTCTATCATCTCTAGATAATTAACACGTGGAGCTTTACTGGAGCCCTCTACATATCATCTAAGATTAAGGGCATATGCAACCATGCAAAGTGGAGTGTCCATTTTTTCCCACCTATTCTATACCAGGGGTTGGATCTGCTTGATGGCAACTCTAGGTTGGCCCAACATAATATCAATGGTCTCATACATTTCTCAAATACTAGGAGAATCTGAGTGTGTCATGATTAACCTTTGAAATAGGGCAATAAATTTAACCCAATACCTGCAACCTGCACACTCATCATTTAATACATTTTGTTTGACAGAACTCCTCTCAACTATCTTGGTATACACCTACTCCTTTCAAGCCCCACCACCATAGATTGCAAAGCCCACTCCAACTTAACCATCCTCTCTTGGAACTGAAAGTAGTTGGCATATCTGGTTGATACATGCTCAAGGAAATTCCTTGTTGGCATAAGAATGTAGATTATAGTAATAGGACTTGCGGGTCAAATTGGTCTTCTGCAGGTCAGACCCAACTTTCTGTGAAATGGGTTGTTATGAGTTGTTGGCGAGTCAAAATCTGGCTTGATTGTTGATTTTATGACCTGTCAGTGACTTTCAAGTACTTGTAGCCCTGTGGGTCATTCAGTTCAACAAGTCAGATTGGTCAACCCAGGTTTGAGTTGCCAGGGTTATCTATTTAAAGCTCAAATATGATCCAAAATGCCTCATTTAAACCATTTTCTCTTTGCAAAATTTCACTGGTAGTTCTTCCAGACATGAAAGTGGCCACATATGTGTCTTTTTTTTATATTTTTCATTTGCTGAGTTTTTGTTGAGTTGTTTGTTGTTGAGTTGAACTCTTGACTCCTTGCCTTGATCAATTTTTTGCTGAGTCATGCCTTGTAACCGCACTATAGATAGCTAGAGAGGTGGTGGTTGCAAATGAAATCTGCACATCTCTAGCTGCCTCAACCAATGCTGGTATCTATGCTATTTTGCCAGTATCTTTCATTGCATTGTTCAAAGCATGTGTACAACACAGGGTCCTATAGATATGTCTTTACATGTTTTGAATCAATGAACCAACTGATGAACAAACATGTTCTGCATCTGTGACTACTTGAACCACATTGGATGACCCAACTTCTATCACATCTTGTAAAAGTTAAAATCTCATACTGGAAAATTGAATCCTTGGGCTTTATGGAACAACTAACAACCCCTTGAATGGAATGGACTGACAAAAGATGTAAGAATAATGTTGATGAGTAGCCACTGGCTTGTGTTGGTTCACCCATCCATAACAATGGAGGACCCTGCCATCACCCAAGTCTGTCTGATATCTTATCCTCCATCTGCAAGGAAGTCCATAACACTTGTTTTTCTAGAAACAATATCCCAAGTCTGGTTTTAGGTGGGGAAGCATATGGAGGCCCTCTAGCCAAAATGTTCCTGAACATATCTACATATATATGAGAATGGAAACATGGAAGGGAATGACGTTAGAAAAGAACTTTGTAATTGCATCATCTGCTTCTTCACACAGATTTTGGTGATACCTATCAGAAATTGTGCTTGACCTTTTAGCGACACTGGCCTTCCTTTTAGAACTAGACCCTCTTAATCCCTAATTGGTAGACCCAACTTCAGGGGTATATTATGCTTATTTTCAGGTTGTGAACTGACAAAAGGTTCCTTTTGCTTTAGATGCCATCTGTAACCTAAGTGTTTTTGTGGCAGGGTTAGTTTAGTGCATATCAGTGTTGCAAACATCCCGATTTTATTGCGAAAAAATCATGAAATCACGATTTTTGGCCTAGCCGATATGTGCTGATTTTTACCGATATTTTAGTGGTATCTTAATTTTGCCGATGTTTGCTGTTTTTTACTGATATTTTTACGATATTTACATTTTTTTGGTTTTCTGGATCCTTTCCAATTTTATCTTGATGCCGATGTTTGCAACATCAGTGCATATATCAACTCTCTTTCCATAAATGTAGAAAAAATGTTGCTTAGCCCTACTATAACTCATGAAAATCATCCTTAAGAATGTTACAGATCTATAATTGTGGTTATGGCCTCTTTTTGTCCATATTAGTCCCTTATTGCAGCAGGGATATTTGTGATTGCAGTGTGCAAATATTGAGGTTGCTTGCCAGGAGTGCCTTTTGAATTTGTAGTTGTAATTAAGCTTATTCCTCTTGTAACATAATGTATATTGTTCTGTCTGTTATTCGGAGATCATTTATATACTGCTTACTTGTAGAAACCAGATCTTTTATATTACCCCAATCTTTCAAGTACAAGCCTGATTTTATTTGATGTTGTTTACCATTTGAATATTTAGAATTAGGCCATTCTCTAATTGTTGTCTGTTTCAGTGAAGATTGATTGACACTTTAGGTGGATTCTACTATTGTCAAGTCTCTTTACTCAAGGAAGAGTGAATTGTTAGGTCTTAGTATTAACATTTACTATTCTAGAAGACAGCTGGGATGATATTGAATTTGCATTGTTTGCAAGGGACATCCATCTCTTAGTAGTGCATTTTGGGTACCATATGGAATTTAATGACTGAGAGATTGTTAAACTATTTTATGAAACTCTCTTTCAGGCAGAAGACCAAGGGATTTATTAAATCCTAAAGCTATCAAATGCTTGCAAGGAATTTTTGCAATTAAAGACACGATTATGAAAAGAGAAGCCCGAGAGATCAGTGCTGTTTGTGGTGCAACTATCACACAGGTAGGTGCTTAGAGAGTTGCTACATGCAATAATTATTGGTACAGTGTTGTACAGTCAAATACTGGTATGTGGAACAGTAGTATTTGTTAATTGGTTTTTTTTTTTCGGAGGTTTTAAATACATGTTTGTCAGTGAGTTGCACAATGCTGAATGCTTTATAAGAATCTGATTTGATCCGAGGAGGTTTGTGTTTTTACCCCATTCTTTGAAAATGTTTGGGATATGTAAGTTTGTAACTATTGTCAATGCATCAAGTTGTAGCAAAGTAGTAGTAACTAAGTTGCACAAAATATAGCTGTTCAATTGCATAAGTTAAGCTGATATAATAGTTGTGGTATGTCATTATCTTAGTCTATATTGTGATAAGCCTGCCATTTTTTATATTAAGAATGGGAGCCACATGGTTGTACTAATAGGGATTGGTATAAGTAGGATACATTGGCTGGTGGTTTGACATGGCTGTTGGTTAGGAAGTTAGCTGGACAATTGTATCTTTAATTGATTACTACTGCTAGTCCCATTCCTTCCTGTATATGTGAACTGTTTGTGACAGTTTATGGAAAATTGCATTTTGTCTTGTAGTGGTTTTTAAATTTAGTGAACATAATTATTATGTGTACAAAAAATGTGATTACTTTTCTATCTTAATGAGTTATATAAAGGGGTCATAAATTAGGTAACGAGGTTATTATTCTGAAGTCCTCCCAAGGCCATCTTAATTGGACGAGTGGGTGATTGTTTCCCAACCATGTATCTATATCCTCAATGTGTATAATATGCCCCCTTTCTTTTTTATAATTTTCTTTTGACTGGAGAACCATTAACTGACTAGAATCATGCTTGTGAGAATGCGGGTTTGAAACCGTTGGGCTGACACTTATGCCCCAACTGTCATGCAAAGCTTGCAATCATGTGCCGAGATTAGACAATATTTGAACTGAGGTGGGCAGCATTAACATTGTGAATCCCAACCACTCAGTTTTCCCTTGACGGGATTCTTTTTTTTGTTCAGACTGGGGGCATGAGTGATTGAATGAAGTTATGCTTGTGAGAATGTGGGTTCAAAACTGTTGGGTTGGCACTATAAACACCAACTTTCATGCAAAGCCTACAATCACACATTCAAGTTAGATGGGATTTGAACCGAGGTGGGCAGCATTAACACTGTGAATCCCAACTACTTGGTCTACCCCTAATGGGCTAAGAGCCCCCCTTTTTCAATTGGAATTGTAATTTGTAATTAGAGTGGGAGGTGTGGGAGGTGTACCACCTGTCACGCCCCTATACCTTGGTAGTCTTTCAACCACGCTATAGACGGGTGCGACACTACCTTGTTTTTCTTTTTCTAAATACTTCACAAGTAGACTACGCCTTACTCAACACCTTTTTATTTAATCTATCAAAGTGTTCTTATGCGGAAATAAAATGGCATAAACATCAATATCAAATCCACATGAAGCCCATAACATTCAAAGGAGGGGCAACTCCCTGATTATAAGTCTGCTCGGTATTATGTTTCATAAAATGTATAATACAATACAATACAATACAATCCAATCCAACAAAAGCCCCTTTTGCTCCTTGGCAAGGAAATTTTACCTCTTGACCAAGTTGTAATACTTGTCAATCATCAAACCAGCTCAAAACATCCATTCACAGCATTAAAATTGCCTTTGGAGAAATCTACCCTAATCTGACCAAGTGTCATGCTGCTGGGTCACTTGGGTCACCCTGGTTCAGCTGCTGCACGTGACCTTCACGCTCTTCTCGAGCTCACTGTGTGTCCAAATTGACTCCTTGTACTCTAGTTAGCTTTGGCTCACCAGTGCGCACCTGCTGCACTTTGTCTGGCTCAAATCAGCCCAACCGTCGCTTCAGGATGCAGTCTGAACTCACGTTCAGCCTGCCGCACGCCCTGCACTTCCGCCTAGAAATATTGTTCTGCATGCAATTCCTGCACGCGCTGCCCGACTCGACCCAACGCCCTGCGCTCGTTCACGACTCCACCCCAACGCCCTGAACTTCTGTCTGCAGATGCATTCAACTCGTTCTTTGTAACAGTGTTGGCTTTCACCAACGAGTAGTTGATGAAGCCTCGACGTTGTCCAATGCCTTTGCCTTTATGCTCGAATGCTTATTGTTCATTCGATGCTTGACCTTGTTCGTTTAACCAACCATCTCTCCGTTATATTTATACACATGTTGTGTAAAGAAAGGGCATTTAAGGCATTTATATGCATGTGTCAATGAAGGATGCCACACTTATTAAACATGTTTATGGATAGAAACATTTTTGTTAAATGGCCTTTTGAAGTAATAATGTAATTGACTACTTTGAAGTAGTCTCAAAAAAGATTGCATATATAGAGGATGACTCTCTTATCACTCTTAAGAGAAAACATAAATGTTTTAATTTTATTTTAGGTAGATGGTTCAAATCCTTGTTTTCAACTTTGTTAATTGGAGTTTGTTAGTTTGACATGTGAGATAAAGGTTGTTTTCTAACAGTGAATCCTGTATTTTGTTAGCAGCGATTTGGACCATGGTTTTAAAAATCGGGGATATGTATAGTTGAGGTGTTTGTTATTTAATTTTTGACATAGTTCCCTTATTACCTCCTTCAAGGTATACTTTTTTCACATCCTTGGAGATTGTGGTCAAAATCTAGAACCAAGCACTAGAAATTGGAATGATGTAATGTAGGTAGGTTATGAAGAGGAAGACATGTAATACATTTGTCGGAAATGATGTATTTTATGTGTAGAAGGTCATAACAAGAATACACAAAAGAAATAAGAGAGAGAATAGATTGATTCATTATTGAGCGATGGGAAGTGTGTATGTTACCTAACTCTTGAAAACCAAATCTTTTGATGACTTAATTTATTAGCTTATTTCATCACTTTAAGTGTATTGTAATTTTTCTAACTTAGTTTTTGTTACATGTATAAAATATGGCTAAATCCTTTTTATAACCATTATATCCGACACCCTTTCATAATGGTCATATAATTATTAACTTCTTATTGCATCACTTGATTATAAATATTTTAGGTATTTATTACATGTCTAAAATATGTCTAAATCCTTTTTATGACCATTATATTTGACACCCTTTCATAATGGTCGTATTACATAAATTTTTTTGTTCCTATGTGAAAACAAAATCTTTGGACAAACAAGATGTTTGTAGCTTACTCCAAAATACGATATTCAATCAACAAGTGGAAGTGAACATATTTAAAATAGTTGATGAAGAACAACTCATGTCACCATCCTTTTTGTTTGACCATTGACTCATTAGTCAAATGAAAGTCATTATTAGATGAGTAGTTATTCTTTCAACTATTGACATAGAATTTGTTTTGTTCATTGAACTCCCATCCTCCGATGGTTCAAAAGTTTACTTTCTTTTCATTTGCCCCATTTCGTTTTTTCATCTTCACTTTTCTTGAGTGATTTTCCATCTTCATGAAAATGAATAGAACATATTGAATTTGTTGCTTGCTTTATTTTGTAGGTTATCTCTTTTAACCATAAACTTCTCTTTATCTCCACTAGTTGAAACAAACCTTGTTCTTCCACACACACACAACAATCATTTTTTTTCTCTTTTTGTTAGTGTTTCGGGGATGCGTCCTTAAGGGTGGGGGGTGTGCGCCCCCATATTCCACACTTCTAGGATATTGGGGGGGGGTGGGCATATGGGGAAACATTTCCCCATGTCCCCCTTTGGGGTGGGGAAACTTAGGGAAATATTTCCAAAGTTTGGGGACATTTCTCCACAAAAGGGGGACTTCTAAGTATCCCCATGAAAAAGGGTTGCTTTTGGTCGCCACCCCCCAAATTTTTTGGCTATAAAGTCTTAAAAAAGGAAAAAAGAAAAACCTTGGGTTGGTAGCTTGAGTGTTTGGGAGCATGGTTTGTTCTCCCGTCCAACGATGTTCAATTTTGAGGGACATGTTTGGCCCATTGTGATAAGGCTTGAAGAAGAGGTGCCCCCACCCACGTGACCTCTTTGCTCTTGCTAAGTCGTGAGTTATTGGCATATCTGAATTGTGGGATGTTGGATATCCTCTTGGTGTTATCGTTGTAGTTGAAAAGTTTGCCCTTAGGCCTTGCTCGAGTTACTCCAATGTGTTACCAGTTTACCATGGTTTAAAAAAACTAAAAAAAATATATTTGGCTATAAAGGCTTAAAAAATAAAAAATAAAAGCCCCAAGTTAGTACCTTGAGTGGTTGGGAGCATGGTTTGTTCTCCAACCCATTGAGTTTCAACTTCGAGGGACATGTTTGGCGTGTTGTAACTTGTGATAGGACTTGAAGAGTAGGAGCCCCCACCCACGTAACATATTGGCTCTAGCTAAGTCATAAGTTATTGGTATATTTGGCTTGTAGGATGTTGGATATCCTCCTAGTGTTATAGTGGTAGTTGAAAGATTTGTTCTTGGGCCTTGCCTAGATTACTCTAATTGTTATGAATTCACCATGGGGAAACATTTCCCCATGTTCCCCTTTTGGTTGGGGAAACTTGGCGAAACATGGGGAAATAGTTTCAAAGTTTGGGGACATTTCTCCCCAGAAGGGGGACTTCTAAGTATCCCCATGAAAAAGGGTTGCTTTTGGTCACCACCCCCTGCCCTTGTCCTTCCCCCATATTTTTTGGCTATAAAGTCTTAAAAAAGAAAAAAAGAAAAGCCTCGGGTTGGTAGCTTGAGTGGTTGGGAGCATGGTTTGTTCTCCCGTCCGACAAGGTTCAATTTCGAGGGACATGTTTGGCGCATTGTGATAAGGCTTGAAGAAGAGGTGCCCCCACCCATGTGACCTCTTTGCTCTTGCTAAGTCGTGAGTTATTGGTATATCTAGATTGTGGGATGTTGGATATCCTCTTGGTGTTATCGTTGTAGTTGAAAGATTTGCTCTTGGGCATTGCCCGAGTTACTCCAATGCGTTACCAATTTACCATGGTTTAAAAAAATAAAATAAAAAATATATTTGGCTATAAAGGCTTAAAAAATAAAAAATAAAAGCCCCAAGTTAGTACCTTGAGTGGTTGGGGGCATGGTTTGTTCTCCCAACCATTGAGGTTCAATTTTGAAGGACATGTTTGGCGTGTTGTGATAGGACTTGAAGAGTAGGCGCCACCCACCCACGTGACATCTTGGCTCTTGCTAAGTCATAAGTTATTGGTATATCTGGCTTGTGGGATGTTGGATATCCTCCTAGTGTTATAGTGGTAGTTGAAAGATTTGTTCTTGGGCCTTCCCTAGATTACTCTAATTGTTACGAATTCACCATGGTTTAAAAAAAATTAAAAAAATAAAAAACAAAAAAAAATATAAACAATAAAAAAAGCCCTACCTTACTTTCACCTTTATTTACCTTTTTTTCACTTTCACTCCTTGATGCTAATTTTATTTTCAATGTTCTTTTTCCATTGTTACTTTTAACTTTTGAGTCACTACTTTAGATATTGATGACCTCAGAAAGTCTTTGACTTGTAACTCTTTACTATGTCTGAGTTTAAGTAATTTCAATTTACTATCTCAGACTTCAGTAACTACTATTTTTCTTGGTGCTAACTAGATTATAGAATGATGAGTTTAAATCATTGTATCACTATTTTACTTTTTGTATTTTATTTATGGTTTATGAATCAATGTATTTTGTTATTGGATCTAAATTTGAGTCATGCTTATATCATTTACACATTTGAATTTTGTACTATTTTATTGTTTAGTATTTACATTACACAATGATGAGCACAGGATGAGTTTTTACTGTTAGGATTATATCAGCATCATTCTTATTTTGTATTTTTAGATATGGGAACCACTGCTAGGGACCTCAACATCCCCTTGTCCCCATTGAATTTCCCCAAAATTTGGTGGTGCTTGCACACATCCCCCATTTGAGCCTCCTTGCTCCTGCACTTCCCCATCCCAAAAACTGGGTGGAACATTGTTTTTTGTCAACAATAACACAAGTATTAATATTGAAGACAATATCTAAGTGTTCGCTATTCTTCATAATCCAACTGATCAAAAGTGTGCGTACTAGTCAAAAGTGTGTGTACACACACACACACACATACATATACAGTTTTTGCAAATTGTTGTAAATAGTGCAAGCTTAACTTTTGGGCCTTGGCCAAGGTCAACCTTTCATTGTAATCATTATTGTATTTCTAGGTTGGGCCAAGGTTGACCTTGTAGGCTTAAGGTCTCTTAAGGAAAGCACCATAGTCTTAAATTGTGTACAAATACATATCCCTCATTTGTATTTATCATCATGTAATTATTAATTTTATCAAAGTGACTTGGCTAAGGGGACCCTCGAGTGTCATGATTTCTTTCATTCATGGGTTTCTCCTCTTGCTAACACATGTACTTGTATTCTCTCTCTCTCTATGATTGCAACCCTCTTGGCTGATTTATTTTCAAAAAGTTAGGCTATCCTAATGCTGGTATATGTTGGTTTATTTGATTCTTGTGCCATGTCTGATGAATTTTAACATGGTATTAGGGTAGCTATGGACCTTGCTCAATTGAACAACGAATCTAAACATTTTTGTCTTCTGGCTTCACCTAGGGGATGCGAAGCTAAGGTTTTTGGGTCATTTTTCTAGGGTTTTGTAGTGATTAAACCCTCCTTCAAAGGTTCACTTCAAGAGTTGATCCAAAGGTTTCTAGCTTGTGGCATATCTTAAGGATCCATTTCGATTGTAGAACTATGGTTTTTGGATCATCTCTTTTATTAGTTGTTGAAGTCATTGATGCCAACATTAATGATTGAACACTCTTAATATTTGTCAACAATTTCATCAATTGGAAGCTCCATTGGTCAAATCCCTTGGAAAACCCTAGAAGCCCCGCATTTTTTGAAGATTTTAAGGTTGAAGATCAGTGTATCTGCTCACAAGACCTTCATCAGTTAATGCTCCTCGTCCTGCCAATTCCAAAGGTATATGGTACGTCTCAGGACTCCTTATGGTTCGAGAGATATGCTTGTTTGAAGATGAAGCACCCATGAAGTGGGCAAAAACCCCAAGGGTTGCTGATGTGGCATTTCAAATTGACTAATGCAACCAAGCAAAATAACATGGCAGATACTTATTAATTCCATGGGCTTAGTAGGACTTTCATTATTATTAAGTCATTAATTTTCATGATTTATTATTAAATTAGTTGGGACCAAAGTTTTTGGCTCCAAGAAGATTTTGGTTTCCCTCCACAAATGTTCAATTTGGCTTCCGTCATGAACGTCCTTCCAAGATCTATATAAAGGCCAGTTTAGCTCTTCAAGGATATGCAAAATTTTTGAGAGAATTATCTCTGAATTATTTCGGTCCCGTGGAATAATGTTTCAAAGGTGGCCCAAAATTGGAAGAGTGATTGGCACTTACTTCTCTGTCTCATTATCAGATATTTGCTGGAGGTCGAAGTTTTGGAAAGTTTCTGGGTTTTGGGTTTCGTTGTTTTCTTTCTGGCTCATTTTTGTAGGCTGATATTCAAGCAGTGATATGTGTCATTCTCTTTGAGATTTGTGGCCTGGAGTGCGCTTAAAAGCTTTAGGATGTTCAGTCCTAAAGGAAATTACTGTTGAGCGCTTAAAAGCTTTATTTTTGGGACAGAGCAGAATTCGAGACGATTCGGTCTTTTAGACAGACTCTATGCACAGACTCTTAGAGATAGCTTTTGTGGCACTGTTGTAAAGGATCAGTGCTGGATCGGTAAATCTGGGCATGCATTTACGGTACAATTGGAATTGTTTTTATAGTAAGTGTGATGTCTGCGGACCTGTTGTGCATACCTTGTGTACTTTAGGTGACAGTGTTCAGGCTCTTCCAAAAGCTACAGGACCGGATTTGACATTTCATGCTGTTTGTCCTCATCTGCTATTCTGTCCTCAGATTTCAACACATAGTTCCAAACAGAGGATGATCTGATCTGGCCAGTGCATGCAGAGTACGTCGAAAATTTCAGAGATTTTTTTGGGTATCATTTTTAGGGTAACATTCAAGGCAATTTTACTGGGCTTCGTCCCTCTTTCAGAGACACTGTCTCCGACAGCAGAAAACACTACGAACCTGTTTTGAATGACTGCGCATTGTTATCCTGGCGTAAGGCTATGATGTAGCAACACACACACACACACACACACACACACACACATATATATATATGATCTGGTGACACTGGAAATACTGTTCTACGCTGAACACAGAAATTGGATTACAATTCTGAGCCATGACCAAAATAGAATTTGCAGAAATTTGAATAACTGATATGTTATCCACCGAGATTCTCCTGATCACACACTATTTTATCTTCATGCACAATACAGAATCTCTTCTACCATTGATCATCACATGCGGAAATAACATCAATTGCATGCACACATTAAAACCATAAAAATTCACACATATAAACACAGTGTGTAATGGGAAAGCTTAAAGCTGAAAACCCCCAACTATCTGTATATTATATATGTTATAGAGATCATGTAACAATCATCATACAAAGCTCCTCACAAGCTCTCAGTATAATCTCCACTTGCTACACACTAATCAGGCCCGATCTTGCAAATCCCATGCACCGATCTTTGCCAACCTTTAGCCTGCCTCTACTGCGCAATCCCTGCTGAAGAATGCCTCTTGATGAGAATGTATTACCCCAGCCTTGCTCACACAGTCTTTATAGGCATCTCTACTGAGTGTTGGATGCAAACCATGCATGACTTATAGTCACAACTGATAGTCACACTTGCCCTTTCACCTATCTTTGCACTGGTCTCCACTAAAACTATCCATGCACTGAAGTTAACTGATGTATTCTTTAGTTGATTAATGAGTTTATAATTAGTGAATTAATTAATAATTAATTCACACCACTCTCACTAATTGTATCATTCAGTTAAACTAGATACAAATAGCTCAACTATGTTTAGATTAGTTAAACTGAATACAACTCCACTAACTTCCTCAATCAACTCCACCAAACTCTGTCACATGAGTTCTAACTGAAGTATCCATGCAATAGCTCCACATAACCCTTAGGAATAGCGTAATTTCTTCTGTCAGCTCCTGTGCCACATCTGTGCACTTAACTGAAGTGCTCCAAGAGAATAAGATAATGTTTATAGTCCAAATATTATTAAGAGCTAATAATATTCGACATATCTATTTTTAGACTGGCAATCTAAAAATAGATTCCGCCGAATATGTCTAAAAATAGAATTCCATCTATTTTTCCAACTTGACCAACCATCCACAAATAGCATCTCATGAATTTATAGAATATGATTCATATGTCTAAAATGTATATGTCTAAAAACAGACTTTGCGAAAATCACCCGGGTGGCCTCCACTTAGTTTTTGTGATCACTAAATCAGGACGTAAAAAAAATGTTTCGTATTTTCTTCACTATTTTCAGCGTAATCTTCAACACTCCCTCTCAACAAGAAAGGACTGTCTTTGCATGCGACATGCAACTCCATGCATTCGCTCTGCAACTCCTATGAAACTGAATAGGCTCCAAACAACTCAATCAGTCTGATGCATCTATCATCAAAGTCTTCAACTTCTGCTGGGCCCAATTGCACATGTCATCAGGAACCACTACGTTGTTGAACTCTTGCACTCATGCACTCTGCACTTGCTGTCAACTCTGATTCGCGCTCCAGTATCCGACACTGTCACTTTGATCTGCCTGCATCAATCCAACTGATCATGTGTTATTTTCGCTGTAGCTGGTAATTTTCGTAGCTGTGTTCAATTCATGAGATCCACACCATCTCATGAATCCTGCCCAGAAATCTTCTCTTGGGATTAATCATGCATGTCGCCCCACCTCTCACCTGGTGGTATAGCTGCATGCACTCCCTCTGCCCATCTGGCATGAAATTTCTCTGCATGAGTGGTTTCTTCCACTCCATGATCCTCATCTCATGGCTGCTCCACATCTCGAGGTTCACTATTACCTGCATGCAAAACTTGCTTCCTCTCAAGCATCAATTGCATGTCCTTCTTACACTTCCCAACAGTAGGAAGCTCTGTAGACATCCCATCTACTTCAAACCGAGAGACCTTTTGCTCGAATCCCAACCTTCTTGGACTCGTCTCCGCCCTCATCCAAGGCCAACTCCTACACTCCCAAGCTCATCCCTGCAGTGGAAAAACTTTGTCAAGTATACCGGAATAGTGTCATTCTTCTCCATTTTTATTTTCCTGAGTTTATCCTTCAGCGCCAAATTCCTCTGGTCACTCTTGCTTTGGAACAAATCTTTCAAAGCTTTCCACGTCAAGAATGGAGAAGCTTTACCATGAAGGCTGGACACTATGTGATCCTTCACACCTTCCAACAGAATTCTTCGACACTTTGCTACCTTCTTTTGCCATACGTCAAGTGCGACAACATCGCTAGAACCTGGTTTATGAATTTCCGCATCTATGAACTCCTTCAACCCATTGTCATCCAGCATCGCCTCGATCCTGTCCTTCCATGCAATATAATTCGAGCTGCCCTCAAGGGCATACTCCAATCGCAATCCGTTGAAAGACATCTCAACTTCGACACCAAGAAATCACTGTAGCAATTTGGAATTCCACCAGCACAAAACTCAACCGCTTCAATGCTTTGCAATTGCTCCAATGATCAATATTGCTTTGATACCATGTAGAAATTTGAATAACTGATATGTTATCCACCGAGATTCTCCTGATCACACACTATTTTAGCTTCATGCATAATACAAAATCTCTTCTACCATTGATCATCACATGCGGAAATAAAATCAATTGCATGCACACATTAAAACCATAAAAATTCACACATATGAACACAGTATGTAATGGGAAAGCTTAAAGTTGAAAACCCCCAACTATCTGTATATTATATATGTCATAGAGATCATGTAACAATCATCATACAAAGCTCCTCACAAGCTCTCAGTATAATCTCCACTTGCTACACGCTAATCAAGCTAGATCTAGCAAAACACATGCTCCAATATCTGCCACTTGATAGCCTGCCTCTACTGTGCAATCCCTGCTGAAGAATGCCTCTTGATGAGAATGAATTACCCCAGCCTTGCTCACGCAGTCTTTATAGGCATCTCTACTGAGTGTTGGATGCAAACCATGCATCACTTATAGTCACAACTGATAGTCACACTTGCCCTTTCACCTATCTCTGCACGGGTCTCCACTGAAACTGTCCATGCACTGAAGTTAACTGATGTATTCTTTAGTTGATTAATGAGTTTATAATTAGTGAATTAATTAATAATTAATTCACACCACTCTCACTAATTGTATCAATCAGTTAAAGTAGATACAAATATCTCAACTATGTTTAGATTAGTTAAACTGAACACAACTCCATTAACTTCCTCAATCAACTCCACCAAACTCTCTCACATGAGTTCTAATTGAAGTATCAATGCAATAGCTCCACTTAACCCTTAGGAATAGCGTAATTCCTTCTGTCAGCTCCTGTGCCACATTTGTGCACTCAACTAAAGTGCTCCAAGAGAATAAGATAATGTTTAGAGTCCAAATATTATTAAGAGCTAATAATATTCGACATATCTATTTTTAGACTGGCAATCTAAAAATAGATTCCGCCCAATATGTCTAAAAATAGAAATCCATCTATTTTTCCAACTTGAACAACCATCCACAAATAACATCCCGCAACTTATAGAACATGATCCATATGTCTAAAAATAGACATAGTCTAAAAATAGACTTTGTGACAAAAATCACTTGTGTGGCCCCCATCTAGTTTTGGTGATCACTTTCCAACTAGGATCAGGAAAGATGTTTCAGGATGCCTCCTTCACTATTTCTTGTTGCAATCTTCAACAGAATTAGCAAACAAGATTTGAAACAAAGTTATCTTTTGTATTGGAATGATTCTGGCTTGATCGTTGCAGTTCGACGATAAGATTTGTGTTTGACTCGGTATCATCTGATTTGTTTATAAATGTTTCATTCAGAGGTGGTAATGAGATTCAATACATTCATAAGGCTCGATGCAGATACTCCACTTGTCAAATATATATTTCATTGGATTGACACCGTGTCGGTATTAAGAGTTGATGCAAATTGTTTGAAGTCAGTTGTGTCCCATGATGTCAATATATATGTATCAAGGGGTAAGTCTAATTGATGTTTTATTATATTTGCATCTCATAGTGCCCTTACAAGCCAACAATGCTGGAATTTCCCAGTATGTCTAATGCTCTTGGAAATGAAATTTTTGTATAATGGTTTGTTTTTTGTATGATTCAAATTAAGTTAATTGGAGTTATGAGCTCAATTTTGAGTCAAAGTGGAAATCAAAAGAAGTGTTGTGATTAAGGCTCATAGACAAACCTTTCTGAGCACATGAAAAACCTGATATGGTTATATGCTATGTCACACGGTTCAGGTTCGAATTCGAGTTTGGCAACGATTAAGTTTGATTCGGGTTCGAATTTTCCGATGAGGTTCGACATTAGGTTCGACTATACATATTTTTCAATAAATATATATATGTCCTAAAAAAAAATCAAAATCAATTAATAAATTATAAAACTAGAGTAGGAATTTTGATTAATAAAACACATGAATAATTTAATCATAATAGGATCTAATTATATCAATGAAATTACTTAAATGTAAATATACACGGTACATGGTACACCATATTAGTTTGCAAATACAAAAATGAATGCCATAATTTTTAATTTCCAAAATTTAAAAGAAAAAAAAATGTCTATAATGTAAATTGTAGACGTCGGATGGGATGACTCGATGAGGAGAGGCTCAGCATTCCCGACGCAGAACGTAGAGCTCGTCCTCAAATCTTAATAAATAGCATTACGACTGTAAAAATTAAAATAGCATTGCGGACGGTAAAATAACAATGAACATTGTGGACGGCAAAAAATTAAAATAACATTGCAGACAAGCTCAGGCTTCAGGCTTCAACATTGCTGTTTCGGATGGGATGAGGACAGGCTCAGCCGCTCAACATTCCAAATAAAAATGGTGGACGCGGAAAATAAAAATGGTTTGAAACTTTGAACTAACCTGTTGAAACTTGAAAGCTTGAACTTGAAGCTTGGACACGATGATGACAGCATACACAGTTGCTCAGCAAAACGAAGTTCGAACGCAGGAACATTGCAACAAGATTCAGGAATGCGGCGGCGGCAACACTCAACAAACTCGGCGGCGGAAACACAACAAACTATTTCACTTGTAAAAATTAATCATAGCAACCATTTTTAAATAATGGAAACTGGGAAAATAATTGGCGGGAATAGCCCATTGTTTTTAATAACCGCTTAAAAAAACCGCTAGCAAAAACCGCTCAAGCAAAAAAAAAATCATAAAATTTATTAAAATTGAATTTTATGGGAAAAAATAAAAAAATTCCCCTTCAGGTTCGATAAGGTTTGGCTTCAGGTTCGGAATAATGTTGGTCTTCAGGTTCGGTTTAAGGTTCGGCATTAGGTTCGCCGAACCTGATCGAATTCGAAATTTTTTTTTTTTAGGTTTGCCGAATTTCGAACCTCAAGCTTCAGGTTTGGCGAATCCTGTGACATAGGTTATATGTGTATGTCTTTTACTAGATGTATGTCACTGCTAATGATGACAGTATATGGCAGTGAAATTTTGATGGCTGACTGTGACTTGACAGTGAAACCTACAATAGTATAACAGTGATGTATGACAATTTGACAGTGATATGGCAACGTGATGGCAGTTCACCTTGTTATATACCGGTAATTTTGCATGGATGTTATACACCGGTAATTTTGCATGGATGTTACCTTATGCATGATAGAAACCACCAATGGGGTCGTGAGGAGCCTTGAAAGGGGTTGTTAGGGGTCTTGAGGGGGCGTTTGCTAGCCACAAATTGCAAATATTTTTAATGAAAAAAAAATCGATTTTCTATGTTTGACATATAACTTAAAAGTTCAATTTTTTCCATTCATTTGCTGCCGTCGCTGCTCCATTGAAGCTGTCACTGCTCTGTTGCTGAACCTGTGAGTGCGAGTTGAAGCCGTCGCTGCTGTTGCACCTCCGTTGTCGCACCTCTGACCACACGCTACTGTCGCACCTCTGCCCACAGTGCCTTTGCCCAGTGCTATCGCTGCTTTTGCCCACAGTGCCTTTGCCCAGTGCTATCGCTGCTTTTGCCCACAGTGCCTTTGCCCAGTGCTATCGCTGCTTTTGCCCAAAGTGCCACACACACCTTTGTCGTCCAAGACGCAGCGACTGCTCATGCTGCCCGCACGCACCTCTGCCTCATGCCGCTCAGTGCTGCATGCTCACGCTGGTGATCACTCTCATGCTCAAACTGCTTGCACGCTCATGCTGGCCCTGACCCTGATCCAGAGAGTGGATCTATTGTAGCAAGAGAAGAGAATGCTCACGCTACCACTCACTTGTAAGCTTCAGAACGTTGTGCTGCCTGCAATTTTCATTTTTTTTTTCAATTTTAGAATTTTTTAAACGCTGAAGATGCCTATAAATTTGCGCTGGGTCTGTAATTTTTTTTTCCTTTTTTCAGTTTAATTTTTTTTGAAGTCTGTAAGTCACTGTAATTTTTTTATTATTTTTTGTTTCTTTATATTTCAGTTTAAATTTTGCATAAGTATTCCGGTTGGGAACTATGAGTCAAAATTATTCCGATAATAGTGGTAACAGTGACAACACCTACAATGCTAGTGAGTCACAAGATGCACAGGAACTTGAATAAATTGAAAGCAGTCACAAGATGGCAGGAAATAGGCCTTCGCATGGTGTAGATTATGAAGGCCCACCAAGAGATTTGGCAAAATTTGCAAAGGGGACATTTAATTCTCTAAAACCACTTCTAATCCATGCAACTAGACTTCCTAAAAAAATCCAAAAGTTGGTGGTGGCTCATGTGATTGAGTCTGCAATATTTGTGGGCATCACTTTGTTGGCAGCTATACCAGGGTGAAGGAACATATTCTGGCCATTACAGGTAAATGGGTCAATATGTGGAACTCAAAGAACCTGAATCCAGCTCAAAGGGAGCAACTTTGAAGGCTAGAAAGGGCAGCCACTGGAAAATGACTGTTTTCTAGCAAAAATGTTGATCCATCTAGTGTTTCATAAAAAAGACAAAAAATTCTATTGGTGCATCTCATTCTTCTGCAATGGGTGCTACAGTGTTTGGGATGTACACTGTTCTCGATCGAGATGACACAGATGATGCAATTGACAATTTTTTTTTGCTAATGGAAGTCCCTTCCATGTTGTTCGTTCACCTTATTACAAGGAAATTGTCCAAGCAATTGCAAAAATAGGACCTTCATATGTACCACCCGGAGAACATAAGCTTAAGAACAACAATTTTAGATAGACATGTGTCCAAAATTAATGTGCAAAAAGAGAGAATGAGACAAACATGGTTGAGGTTTGATTGCTCTATTGTTATGGATGGATGGGTTGACATCCGAAAACGCCCACTAATCAGCATCATAGTGACATCTTTAGAAGGTCCATTCTTTCTTAAAGCTGTTGAGTGTTCTGGAAAGCGCAATGATTCATCTTTCCAATGTTGGGGTTGATAGTGTGGTGTAGGTTGTGACAGATGCTACAACAATTTGTAGATCAGTTGGGTTATTGATTCAAAGCAGGTATCAACATATTTTTTGGACTCCTTGTTGTGTGCATGCACTCAATAATGCACTGAAGGACATTGGCAAAATTCAATGGATATCAGATTTGGTGACAACTGCTAGAGATGTGCAGATGTTTATCTGTAACCACCACGCCTCCTTAGCCATGTACAGGGCTCACACGAGGAAGGAATTACTCAAGCCCACCAATACTAGATATGCTAGCTATTTTCTTTTAATGGAGAGGACGCTAGAGGTACAAACACCACTACAATCCTTGGTTGTGAGTCCAGAGTGGGGAAGGTGGTCAGAATCAATGACAGACTCGGGGAAGAAGGTAAGGCTTCAAGTTTTGGATAATGATTGGTGGGCAGATTGTGCTTATTTGGTATAATTCTTGGGCACTATTGTGGAGGTCATTTGTTACACTAATTCAGATGCTCATAGTCTTGGAGAAATCTACGAGACCTTTGATAGCATATTGGGTCGTGTGAAGGCAATCATTCAACAGAGGGAGCCCTCATTAGAGTTCTATACATCCCAGATTCGACCCATCATTCAGCGTAGGTGGGATCGCATGAACACACCTTTGCACATGGCAACATATGCACTAAACCCAAAATGGTATGTTGAAAGGCCTGGGAGAGTGCCTCCTATTGATGATCCCGAGGTAAAGAATGGCTTCCTAGTTGCAATTGCAAAGATGTACAGTGAGGAGGAGGGGGCAAAATTTTGAAGACAGTTTGTTCAATTTGCATCTCTTAGTGGCCTCTTCAACAAACGTGGTGCTCGGGAAGATCGCATAGATCTAGCCCAAGATGACATGAGTAGTTGGTGGAGGATGAATGGGGATGGTGCTGTAGAGTTCAAACAACTAGCTATATGTTTGTTGTCTCAGATTGCTAGTTTCTCTGCAGGAGAGAGGAATTGGTCCACATATAGCTTCATCCACTCTATCAAGAGGAACATGCTAACCTCCAAAAGAGCTCAGAAGTTAGTTGCTGTGCACAGTGTCCTACGTCTTGAGCATAGGAAGAAACCTGAGTATTTGAAGGGACCAACAACAGGATGGGATGTTGATCCAGAGGATGATGCATAGGTAGATATGGATGAGAGACTTGATGAGACACAGATGGGGTTGGTTGGTGTGCCACTTAGCATGTTTGAGATTGCAATGATTCAGATTCAGATATTCAGTTGATCTTGATATATTCATGCAACAATTGGATGCAGTGACTAGTGGGGCATTACCTTGAGCAATTATGCTCATTTATGATGATATCATTTGATATTCATATGTTATGTTATTAATTTATTTTCTTTTATGTTTTCTGTTTCAGACTTCAGTTTAAACTTTATTTTGAATCTTGACATAATATGATATCTTAAACTTTATTTTCATTGTACATTGTTAGAAGTTACACTGTACAATTACAAACTTACATTTATGATTGTATGATGTATGTTTTAAATTTGTTTCAGTTATATGATTCATCGATTTATAATTTTATAATTTATCCTTCATGATGTAAGTGTTATAATGATAAAGATAAAGACATTTACATTATAAATATTAAAATTGTAATGATACATCATATATTTTTATATTTTACAAATTTTAAGACCCTGACATCCAACCACGTTTCCTAAAAATTGGTGAGGAGCTTTTGCATAGGTCGCTCCCCCGTATCCCTGCTCCCTTGCCCCCACCTCTAGGGTACTTGGTGGAACATTGCATATAACAATGATATTGACAACAGTTATGATGTATGTAGTATGGACAATGATCCATGTCAGTGATGCTTGGGTAATCACTGTAATGCAAAGGTTGAACTTGGTAGCTGTTTACACATATGGGGTATGCGCGAACAAAGGTTGGATACTTAGATTGTTTTGAAGTCTACATTGAAGGAGATGACAATGAAGGTGTATAATGCTGATAGGGTTTACATGTTGCACAAAGCTTGCATTATGCAATTGCTTGATGAGTAGTCTGTTACTAGGGTTTTACATCGAGATCAATTTAACAGAGGCAGTGACAGTATGCGTAGTGACTGAGTAGTGAATGTAATGATTGATTAGTGTAACCTATGGTATCTATCCTATTCTCTTATTTTCTATCTACATGGTGGCAGGTTGGTTCGAGGCACAAGAAAGTGGAGTCTCCTTTAGGTGGCAGGGTGGTGTTAGGGCAGGTTGGATCATGTGCACAGTGTTGTGGCATCCTTCCAATAGTAGCTGGTGAATCAGGGTGTCAAAGCTTCCTTAAGGTTAGAGCCTATAAACTTTGGCGTTGGAGCATCAATCTAGTAGTAGCTGGTAAACAATGTGTCAATGCATCCGTCATGTTGGGAGCCTCCCTCAGTTGTAGCTGAAAATGATGGAAGTTGGAGCTTCCTATTGATGTACTTATTGAATACAAATATTAAGAAGCATTCTGTGGTTTTGTCCGTGAAGGGTTTCCACCTAAAAATTTGTTGTCTACTGTCTTGATGTTTGTGCATTGTTGAATGATGTTATTTACTGTTCATATGATATTGATTTATGTTGATGAAATGTTAATGATATTCAATGCTCTGTAAGGTTAAACATACTAGTTGATAATAAATACTGATTCACCCCCCTCAGTATTTCCAACAATTGGTGTCAGATCCAGGTTCCTAGAGTAGCAGCTTAACAACTGGAAGGCAGATCTCAGGTGGATCAAGATGGGAAAGTCAAGGAAGCAAGCCACCAAGTGTTGACAGAAGCCAAAAGAAGTTCCTAGTATTGAAATTCTTTCAGAACCTATTACAACTAACGAAGAGAAACA
Organism: Pinus albicaulis; assembly: GCA_034641835.2. Lineage (NCBI taxonomy): Eukaryota > Viridiplantae > Streptophyta > Pinopsida > Pinales > Pinaceae > Pinus > Pinus albicaulis. The sequence goes on along the minus strand of CM076572.1, from coordinate 1,210,055,821 downwards.
GGTCGGTCCAATTCCTTTGATCAATGAATTAAGTCTTGTATTCTAGAAAGATAAAATGGAAACCTATTTGCCAGCTATTGGTTATGATGTGTGGGATTCTGTTGTTTTTGGAAATACCTCTATTGATGAATCGAGAAAATACATTTCCAAAGCCATTAGTATCATCTTGAGTTCCCTGCCAGATTTTATGAAATCAAGTGTAGGACAATGATTATTTGCCAAACATCTTTGGGAGAGACTTTAAAATATTCATGCAAGTCAAGATCATGTTGGTGAAGACAAAGATGATGAAGACCATGCTTTAAGTCAAACAAATTCTCATTTGGAGTATTCTGACAAAGAGGAAGCAAACATACTAATCAATGCTTCAAAAGAGCTGAAGAACACAGAGGAAGAAAATCACACACTCAAAGAAGTTGTTCATTTGAAACTCCAAGTGCAGGAAGCAGAAAAGAAAGAGAAAATTTTGACAAGCCAATTAGAAGAATCTATTTAGAAGCGTGAGGTAAATGTCAAACAAAAACAAAAGAAACTTGATGCAGTTGTTGTAGAAATAAACATGCTTAGAAAGGAAAGTGAAATGAAGAAGGAACAAATGCAAGAATTTAATAAAGAAACTGAAAATATCACTTTAATAAAGTAGAAGAGGCAAAAGAAAGAAGAAAAGTATTGAAAAGAAGATTCCAGGAAGACGTTGCTCAAAAGCAAGGAGAACTTGAGACTGCCCTATCCAAAATCAACAAGGTCAAGGAATGGCAAAAGGAACACTTGTGGGATATTGAAAGGAAAGATCAAGAATTGACTCAATTGAATAATAATGACGTGGGTAGATTGAAGTTGAAGGCAAAAGAGGCAAGTGAAGTTCCAAACACCAAGAACAAGATTGATAGCAGGATCCCTCAAAAGTCAAATCAAATTGAAGAATCAACAAGGATTGGAAATACAAGAAATAATGATGAAGCAATCAAGGGAAAGGATCAACAAAGGGTTATACCACCTCGAAGGAATTGTGTCTTGAGAAAAGACAACACATCCAAGTATCCTAGCACATTTAAAGGTTATTGTTTTTCATGTTCTAACTTCAGGCATATGGCTAGGGATTGCAATATGTATAGCAGGGCTGATCATCAAAGACATTATCAATGGAATCAAAATCCTAGAAGTAGGTTTGCAGGATCACGAGATAGATTTCAAAATGACTTTGCCAGCAGAAAATATCTTTCATTTTCTCTATCATTTAAGCCCAACACCAAATGTTACAAATGCCATAACTATGGGCATATAATAGCGATTGTAGGTATAGGATGGACACTTCCAAGAAGGACAACCCAAACATCAGGTACAAGAAGGTATCAAGAAGAAAGAAAATGCAAGAAGATCAAGTGAATTAAAAAGTTTCTGCAGTCATGCTTTCAGGATTTGTAAAAGCGAAAGGTCATGATGAACCAACACATACATTGGACAATGAAAAGATTCATGATCTAGCCAAAGATCTTGTTCATACATTATTCTGAAGAATCCAGTTTGTTGACTCCCTGAATGTCTATGTAGCAGTTGTACTTATGTAAATCTATCTTTTTGACAGGTTGTTAGTTTGAAGATATGAAGAAGTCTTTAGAATGACATTCAACATTATGGGCAGTTTCAGTGGAGTAACAGTTTTGGTAGGCGAAGTTAAGGACAAAATTGCAAAATGACTCATGTAGTTGATCCATATTGACAAGAAGAATCAACTATGGCAAGCTATGAGAAACATAACATTTCAGGGAAAGAAGTAGTCTTGTAGGGAGATAGAGGAAGGCATTTCGTCAGGGGGAGCAACGGTATGTTACAGGAAAAGAAAAGTAGGCAATTTGTCAGGGGGAGTCACCCTTTGGCATTGATGTCAAAGGGGGGAGAGAAAATAGGTTAGGAGGATTGAAAGCGTGAAGTCAGGGGGAGCAGTGATCACAAATGGGTATGTGTTTCCATCAATGACAAAGGGGGAGATTGTTTAATGGTGTTGTCATTGATGCCAACATTAGTGATTGAATGCTCTTAATATTTATCATCAATTTCATCAATTGGAAACTCCAATGGTCAAAGCCCAAGAAAAACCTTAGAAGCCATGCACATATTGAGGTTGAAGAGTATCTGCCCACAAGACCATCACCAGTTGATGCTCCTCGTCATTCCGATTCCAACGGTATATGGTACGCCTCATGGCTCCTTACAATTTGAGAGATATGCTTGTTTGAAGATGAAGCACCCATCAAGTGGGAAAAAACCCTAAGAGTTGCTGATGTTGTGTTTCAAATTGACTAAGGAAACCAAGCAAAATAATGTGGCAAATACTTATTAATTCCATGGGCATAGAAGGACTTTCATTTTGATTATGTCATCAATTTTCATGATTTATTATTAAATTAATTGGTCCAAAACTAAATTAATTTGGACCAAAGTTTTTGGCTCCAAGAAGTTTTTGGTTTCCCACCACAAATGTTCAAGTCGTCTTCTCTCATAAACGTCCTTCCAAAATCTATATAAAGGCCATTTTAGCTTTTCAAGGATATACAAAAATTTTGAGCGAATTATCTCTGGATTAATTCGGTCTTGTGGAATAATATTTCAAAGGTGGCCCGAAATTGGAAGAGTGATTGGCATGCACTTCTCTGTCTCGTTATCAAATTTTTGCTGGAAGTCGAAATTTTGGAAAGATTCTATGTTTTGGGTTTCGTTGCTTTCTTTCGGCTTATTTTTGCAGCCAGATATTCAAGTAGTGATATGTGTCAATCGCTTTGAGATTAGTGGCATGGAGTTATCAAGATAATCCTAAACAATTGGTCGAATGTTCAGTCCTGAAGGAAGTTATTGTTGTGCGCTTAAAAGTTTTATTTTTGGGACAGAGCAAAATTTGAGACAATTCGGTCTTTTTGAAGACTAAGCCCGAGACACTCTTGTTGTGAACTTGTGACCACGGTTCTATGCACAGGCTCTTAGAGATTTCAAAGATTTCAAAGATTTTTAATGGGTATCATTTTTAGGGTCGTTTTGAAGACTAAGCCCGAGACACTCTTGTACCTCGAAAATTTCAAAGATTTTTAATGGGTATCATTTTTAGGGTAACATTCAAGGCAATTTGATTGGGCTTTGTCCGTATTTCAAAGATATTGTCTTAGATAGCAAAAAACACTGCGAACCTGTTTTAAATGACTATGCATTGTTATCCTAGCATGATGCTATGATGTAGCGACATAGATATGTGATCTGGTGACACTGGAAATACTGTTTATGATGAACACAAATCGGATTACAATTATGAGCCATGACCAAAATAGAGTTAGCAATCAAGATGTTGTAACTCCTAGAGATAGCCTAGAGTTGCCATAGACCAGTGCCTAGGACATCTTACATAGCAGAGAGACACGATCATGTAATGGGAAGGATCTCAGCAGGACCGGGCTCTCGAACTATTTCTTTTCAAATGAGGAAAACTAGAATTTCAATGGTATCCAATATTTCAGAAGCTTAAAGCTGAAGAGACAATTCTGAATAAGCAAGATGTTAAACCCCAACATAAATGCACAAGACAATTCCAAGACAGTTCGCTGTAGCAAGGGCTAGATTCTCAAATACTTCACAGAGAAGGATGATATAAGGGTATCTACTGAGAATGTAGAAGGAAGAAGATATTAATTGCTATAAAGACAGTATTTAGAAACAGACGTTAACATGTGGTGGGCTTAAACTTTAAGAATCCATACATGATAACCATGTTCGTAAATAATACTTCATAACATTCAATATAGCAGAAATGTGAATGAAGTGAAAATGGAACAACGTATTACACCTGAGCCGTATTTAAAGTGCCAAGAAGCTAATGAAATAAGTATCTGTTAATTTATGCCAATGTTCTATGCCATTTCAGATTAGGGCATGATACTGAAGAAGATAGAACATGCTTAATAGATCGATAGAAGACAAGCTAAAACAGAGATGAAGAGTGGTGGCGTTACGGCGATCAGCAGGATGCTTCTACCAGCAAAGTCTTCAATAGGTCATTCAGCCAAGCGTGTCACACATAACCCCAGAACAACCCAAACACAGCTTCCAATGCTATCCAGAGAGAGAATTCCTCCACATCGATGTGTGTCAAATGAACTCCAAGTCTCTCCAATATATAGGAATCTTTGGGGGTGTGTGACACGTCCTTTAAGACATTTAAGTCAATATTTTATTCCAGGCCGACCCAGCACATAAGTGGAATAAATTCAAAGTACATGTTCTGCTCATCCGATCGAGATGATCTTTAGATCAATCTTACACCTCTCCGAAGGAGGAATCCAATAAAAATATTGCGATTGTCATCTGAGCAGCACAACCGGAGTTTGGACCTAGTTGTCCAATTTTAACACTCCCTCTCAACTAGGGAGAACTCCATCCACTAGTGCAATCCAAACATCGTGCGTCATCCCTCATCATGCTTAGCTGATTTGACTTTATTTCGAACGGAAGTGAGTGGAGTCACAAAGACATCATGCACGTGCGGAATTTCGGCCTGGGAATTAAGAGCCTCTATCGGACTCACAAGAGTCTTCTTCTCCATCAACCGAAGTTGGTGGATCGACTGAGTCGAGCGGGGTCCCAGACCTCACTATCAGACTCACAAAGAGTCTCCAACCAACCCGAAGTTGGTTCATCTGACCCGAAGTCAGGCAGAGGTCCCAGACCTCACTATCAGACTCACAAAGAGTCTCCAACCAACCCGAAGTTGGTTCATCTGACCCGAAGTCAAGCAGAGGTCCCAGACCTCACTATCAGACTCATAAAGAGTCTCCAACCAACCCGAAGTCAGGCAGAGGTCCCAGACCTCACTATACTTGATCCCAGATCAAGTGGTTGGACCGTGCCATCCTAGATAGAGAGTACGACAAGTTCTGATGCGTCCATCAGTCTTTGCTACTAGTCTCTAGCCTTTCCCATCTCATTGGCCAAATGAGAGGTACTTTCCATGAGTCCTGAACTCAATGGGTAGGATGCATACGAGGCACAGATAAATGAGAGGTGAACCAACTCAATAATCACAACGGTGGGGCAGAAGCACCATAAGTGCTTATAGCTCCGAGAAGCTATCCCCAAAACCCCCTTTGAGCTCCCAGAGCTCATCGTCCAACAGGACCCTCAGAATAGGGTCGTTCCATGATTCCAAGATTCTCACGGAAGGTTAGGAACATGACCTTCCCCAAGGGCATGGTGAGAATATCCGCGACCTGCTCATCAGTTCCTATATGATCGAGCCTTACGGCGCCTCGCTGTACCATATCCCAGATAAAGTGGTACCAGCCATCAACATGCTTGGATCAATTGTGAAACACAGGATTCTACATCATACGAATCCCACTCAAGTTATCACAGAGTATCACAGTGGTATCTAGCACATGTCCAAACAACTCACTAAAGAGCTTTCACAACCAAACTGCTTCACAACAGGCCATACTTGCTGCAATGTATTCGGCCTCAGCGGTGCACAAAGCCACTGACTTTTGCTTCCTGCTCATCCATGAGATCGAAGCAGAACCAAGATTGAAGAAGCATCCCGATGTGCTCTTACGATCCACCACACTGCCAGCCCAATCGGCATCAGTAAATCCACAGTGTCATACTCCCGGCAATGTATCTCAGCTCATGGTCTATCGTGCCTCAGAGATATCTGAAGAGTTTCTTGGCACCAACCCAGTGAATGTTATGATCAACCATGTGTTGACTCAAAGTGTTCACTGCACAGCATATGTTCGAACAAGTGTTCATTAAGAACATCAGGGTCCCTATGAGTTAACGATACTCAGTAGGACACGCCCAGCAACGCTGCTACTCAACTTTTTAAAGTTGAGTTCCATCAGAGTCGACACAGACTTACAGTCCATCATACCAGAAGCTTTATAATGTATTTTCCTTGAAAAAGGAAAATCTTGCCAGGTCTCTGCCAGACCTCCAGGCCTAGGCATCAGTCCTAGATCCTTCATCTCGAACTCAGCAGCGAGCTCCCTCTTGCACTGATGAATGAGAGGGTCAACACCTGTCAGGAAGAGGTCATCCACATACAGCACCAGAATGAGAGGTTTTCCCTTGACAACCTTGAAGTAAGGGTTCGGATCAGCAGTACTTCGAGTGAAGCCCAGCTTCATCAAGTAGCTATCTATCCTCTTGTACCAATCTCAGGGTGCTTGTTTCAGCTCATAGAGGGCTTTCTTCAACCTGCAGACATGGGTGTCCCGATCCTGGACTTCCAACTCCAAAGGTTGCTCCACATATATCTCTTCCTTTATCACACCATGTAGAAAAATGCGGTCTTCACATCATCTGATGAAGACTCCATCCTTGCGTAGCAGCAAGGGCTATAATAGATCGAATGGTGGTATCTCGAGCCACAGGTGCAAATATGTCATCATAGTCTATATCTTCTTCACAGGCAACGAATCTTGCCTTGAACTTTTCAGCACTTCCAACAAATCCATGCTTGATCTTGTAGAGCCATTTCGAGGTGACAACGGCTTTGTCCTATGGTCTTGGGACCACAGCATAACATCCTTCCAGACTTGATGCTTTACGACTTCCTCAAGGGTATCCAAGGTCAAATTGTACAAAAGTACTCATGGCTACTAGATATCCGGTTATTAATATGGCTTCTTGGTTTTCCTTCGGAATTTCCCCCTCTGAAGCCATATGTCCCTGAGCCATGAGGATCTTCTTTCGTTGAACAAAGACATCCATTCAGGAGCATATACAGATATATCTCCCTCTTAATGTCAGCTTCTCTCTCGAGAGAAGACATCTGTTTTTAAATGAGGGCATCCCCAGACACCATCTTGGAATTTGGACCTGATCTCCCATAGTCAAAGCCATCCAACAGACTTTGTTGATCATGATTCAAGATTCCAACCATGTGACCAAAAACTGCATAAACTTCACATTTTAAGTTTACCATAACGCTCCAATGTAGGACTGATACAGTCACATGCTGCTGCTACATAGGTGTCTATCTATGTCACTGACATACAGGGCGAACATATCAACAAGCCTCAGCTTGTGTTAGAAGTCCTTTCAGCCACTACCTGTTATTCTGTGAGTAGCTCCTTTAAACAGCCTTCTAAGATTGCAGCTTACAACAAAACAAGGGATCCAATCTACCTTGGTTCATCCTGTACATGAGGCATAGCACCTTGAGTTCCTTCCAGATCTGCCCATTTCTGGTTATTTCAGCAGACAGCTCCTAGGGCTGTAAAAATTTGCCTGGCTCAATGACTTACATCTATGTCCATTTCGTCAACAATTTGACCACTACATAGAATTTCCCCAAGGTCTTTAGCAGTCAACCCTTTAAAATTTCCAGCTTCAATAACAGAAGGCTAGGATCAGCATTACTTCGAGTGAAGCCCAGCTTCATCAAGTAGCTATCTATCCTCTTGTACCAATCTCAGGGTGCTTGTTTCATCTCATAGAGGGCTTTCTTCAACCTGCAGACATGGGTGTCCCGATCCTGGACTTCCAACTCCAAAGGTTGCTCCACATATATCTCTTCCTTTATCACACCATGTAGAAAAATGCATTCTTCACATCATCTGATGAAGACTCCATCCTTGCGTAGCAGCAAGGGCTATAATAGATCGAATGGTGGTATCTCGAGCCACAGGTGCAAATATGTCATCATAGTCTATATCTTCTTCACAGGCAACGAATCTTGCCTTGAACTTTTCAGCACTTCCAACAGATCCATACTTGATCTTGTAGAGCCATTTCGAGGTGACAATTGCTTTGTCCTATGGTCTTGGGACCACAGCATAGCATCCTTCCAGATTGATGCTTTACGACTTTCTCAAAGGTATCCAAAGTCAGATTGTACAAAAGTACTCATGGCTGCTAGATATCCTGTTATTAATATGGCTTCTTGGCTTTCCTTCGGAATTTCCCCCTCTGAAGCCATATGTCCCTGAGCCATGAGGATCTTCTTTCGTTGAACAAAGACATCCATTCAGGAGCATATACAGATATATCTCCCTCTTAATGTCAGCTTCTCTCTCGAGAGAAGACATCTGTTTTTAAATGAGGGCATCCCCAGACACCATCTTGGAATTTGGACTTGATCTCCCATAGTCAAAGCCATCCAACAGACTTTGCTGATCATGATTCAAGATTCCAACCATGTGACCAAAAACTGCATAAACTTCACATTTTAAGTTTACCATAACGCTCCAATGTAGGACTGATACAGTCACATGCTGCTGCTACATAGGTGTCTATATATGTCACTGACATACAGGGGGAACATATCAACAAGCCTCAGCCTGTGTTAGAAGTCCTTTCAGCCACTACCTGTTATTCTATGAGTAGCTCCTTTAAATAGCCTTCCAAGACTGCAGCTTACAACAAAACAAGGGATCCAATCTACCTTGGTTCATCCTGTACATGAGGCATAGCACCTTGAGTTGCTTCCAGATCTGCCCATTTCTGGTTATTTCAGCAGACAGCTCCTAGGGCTGTAAAAATTTGCCTGGCTCAATGACTTACATCTATGACCATTTCGTCAACAATTTGACCACTACATAGAATTTCCCCAAGGACTTCAGCAGTCAACCCTTCAAAATTTCCAGCTTCAATAACAGGGATAAATTCATAACAGAAGCAGCCAACAACTTGCATTCCAGAAAGCAATACCAGATATATGGATATAAGCGAAATGAATAACTACACTACAACACACAAGAGAGAATAACACACTGTGAAGAATCGAAACCAGAATCCTTATATGAAACAAAACTCCTTTTCATTGAGGCCCTACGGGCTCTTTGCATTCATATTAGGACGTTCACAACATAGCCAAACAAGAAGGTCTTACACAGTTACTTCCTCCAAAAGTTTGGAACCCTGTTCTCTCATTTGATTTATCTTATATAGCTTCTTCCTCTTTCCAGCGGGAAGATATTTTTGGAAAAATATCTTCTCCGCATAACAAAATTTGTTACCTGTCCTTTTCAAAACCACAAAATTCATGATGGGGAATCAAGCCTCCCATCATGTATAATCAGGCCCTCGGGCCTTTTATTCTTTAAAACAAAAATTTAAAAGATAGTTCAGAGAAAATATAAAATGCAAGAGTGGAAGAACAGCCCACTCAAAAACCTGAAAAATAAACTAACTGAGTAAAAATAAACATGCCGTTAAGGCCAAATCATGAGTTGACATAACAATCACTGGAGAGGCTGAGTGGAAGCAGTTGCTGATTCGGGCGGAGGCATGCTTGCGGACGAACTAGCATGCTGACTCATAAACTGTGTGCATCTTTGCTGACTCTCCACAGCTGGCTCAAGCATCGCTGAGAACCCCTCCACCTCGATAAAGGCTTCGGTGAGAGCGTGAAAACCTGCCCCGATAGGGAGCTTGTGCCTGATCATGTAAAGGAGATTAAACTCCTTTTGGAGGACCGTAACAATTGTGTCAGCTTTGAGTTGAGTCGCTTTTCCCATCTGGAGGTCGGTCCGATCTTTTTCTGTTTGCAAGCGTGTTGTATATTGGTCCAGGGGCAAGAGCACGGCGGGGGCGACCGGGTCCCAGCAGGAAGGGAGTCCAGCTGTGGTGATTCCATTCCATACCTCGTCGAACCGTCTGACGCTGTCGACCACTTGTTGAAGGGCTCGAGAGGCTGCTACTCGGGCCTTCTCTTTATTGATGATCTTACGACATTCGATGGCCTCTGTGAATCGGCTGGAGATACCGTGTTTCTCCAAGTCGTTTGACCTCAGCTTGTAAAGAAATGAAATGTACTCCCTAGCATGTTGAGCTCTGTTAGGCAGATCAACCCCTGCCTCCTGCAACTTTCTACTGAGATAGGGAACATCAGACTTGTGCTCCCCTATCGTTGTCAAGAACTCCCATTGCTCGGTTACCACCGTGATTATATCTGACCAGATTATGCTTCTGGCCTCGAGAAGGGTGAGGTTCCCCTTTGCTCGACTTCTCATGTCAACAATGGTTTTCTGCTGCTCTGCCATGACCTTCTTCTCTTGCTCCACTTCCTTCTGTAGCCCCTCGACTGTTCTGGAATTTTCAGCCAGGGAGTTCTCCAATTGTACGATCTTTTGTCTGGCTGTAGATGCTTGCTTTTCCAGTACTTCAATCTCAGCTCTGGCTGCAGACAGTTGTGCTGGCAATGAGCTGACTCCACTTGACGCTTCAGCTGACTGGCAGCTATGTGAATCCCACCTGGCTTGTAGCTCTGTTGCTTTGTCCTGTAGCTCGCTGATCTTTTCGGCCATCTTTTCTTTCTCTTCCCTCTCCTTGGATAACCTGGCAGACAACTCTGCTTTCTCCTCCTCTGCTTGTACCAATTCGGCTGTTTGAACATGCTGCGAGGCCGGTATATGAGCTTGTCTTTTTGCAAATGCAACTTCCTTCTGCAACTGATTTATGAGTGCTGCCTGTGCACCTCTTCCTCCATCATCTAGGTTCTTGATCTGGTCCTCGAGAACACGCACCTGGTGTGCTCTGGCATGGCAGGAAACTTGTTCAGCTACTAAGGATGCCCTCAGCTGGTCATGTTTCTGTTCTAACTTCCTTAGTGCGAGGGTGAGCTGCATTACTTTATCCTTCATCATGTCGCAAACCGTTTGGAACAGGTCGCACATGTCATTGGCCGATACCTTCTGCATGTCAATGGAAAATTCAAGCACCTTATAGCTGGGAACATCAGAATGGGGGTCCAGGATGGCCTCTGCCATAGACAATACCAGGCTTTCAGTGTCCGCGTTGATAGAGGCGGAGAGCCTGGTATGATATTTTTCCACATACCCCCCTAATTCAGCCTTGTACCTATCTCGGATTGCTTTATTTGTCTGCTCCCTTTCACTTGCCCTGGACGAAGTGTGCTCAATGATGGCCTGCGTAACCTCTGTGAAATCAGAGGAAGCGGCGCTGTCTCTCAACACTGTTATCCCTGCCTTGCCTTTATCAAATTCACCAAACTTCGTGAAGGGTTCCAGTAATTGCCCTTCTCCTATGACTTCCGCTTCACTGGTGGCCGTCCTTTGCCTCTTGGGCGGTGGTGCTGCTCCGGAGGTACCTGCTTCTTCTTCACCGGCGCCCCTGTTCACCTCCTCCTCCTCCCCTGTAGCAGATGAATCTGTCTCCATCTGCGAAAACAAGGGCCAAATTTCGAGGTTAGCCCTCCATTCCATAAATTGCCTCGGCTCATGTATGTAGGGTGTAGACCTGTTCCTTTTCCTTTTGTTTGAAATGATTTCTCGCGGGTCATAAGCCCAGCTTTTCCCCAGCATCAGGCCCATACCTTGTAGCATTTTTTCAACGATTGGGAGGGCATGTCTTGAGTTTACCACGAAGGGGCCGATTTCGATAAGAAGCCTTAGGATGTAGCCTTTCTTAGCGGGGACAAAATGGAGCTGGTCGGCTTTGAGAGCTTGCCGGATGTATTCGAGGGCGTAAACTCGTCGGACGGGGAAAACTGGCAATCGGTATGGGGCAACTTCGGCTCCATAGACCCGAATTTCAGTGTAGTCTTCAAAAAGAAACGAATCTCCGGTACACTGGTATTTCCCGGCTTGCAACCAGCGTTTCATTTCTTGGAAAACCCGAGGGGAAGGCGAGTCGTGAATGATGGTATAGGCGATGGACATGAAAGTGTTCACAAAGTTAGCATAACCCTCTCCCTTAGGTAATTGACGGACAGAGAAATTCCAGTCGAAGACTGGTCTGGGTTGGGAATTCTCAGAATAGGCTTTGTCTAACCCCAAACGGTCGAACTTATCTGCATGCTGGAACAAGAAGAGGTAAAACACCATTGAGCAGAAACGGAACCAGCGGGTTTGTGAGAGCTCCTGGAATTGGGTTAGGATGGCCGAGGAGAGGAAACCAGGAATGTCTAAGACTACCCCATTCTGTGACATGAGCCATAAGAAGCGAACGCATACTATAGAAATGTCTTCCGGGCTCCCTACCCCCGAAAGGCCAGCGATGAGAGAGAGAATGGGTCGAACATCTTCGACGAAAAGACTTAGTGAAAACGGCTCTAATGTAGGCAGGGAAGTTGCATGGTCGACGGTTATGGAAGATATAAAGGCACGACGGGCTTCCCGTGGCTGTTTAATGAACTGGGTTGCCAAGGTTTCATCTTTGAAGCTGACATATGTGTCGCTGGCAGGGAAACGAAGGGCCTGTCTGATAACATCGGGAGAAAGGGAAAGAACCCTATTCCCTTGAGGGGAAACGAAGGTGCCCCGATGTACATCAAAGACATCTCTGAGCCAGGTAATGAAATCAACAAAAGAATGGACCTGAGGGGTGGTTTGGTGGTATAAGCCCGACACAACCCGGAAACGGTCTGCGTTCTTGCAATGGCGGCCGAAAAGCAGGGGTTTGATACTGCGTATGTCAAAAGGGTATTTTGGGTCGCAGATACCAGCCTGCAAGTCATAGAGGGGCTCAAAACCAGGGGGGTTCCTAGACTCACGGACCTGGGGAGTTTCTGGCTCGTTCTTCTTGGGCGTTCCCCTCCCCATGGCTGACATTTCAAGAATTCGAAAAAGAGAAAGGAAAACAGAGGGAAAATAGATAATGGAATACCTGAACGGAGGGTAACACTGCTTGGGAAAGCGACGCAGGAAACCCTGACAATGATTGGGGTAGACCAGGCGCTCTTCCCTACTTGGTATTTGCCGTAGATAGTAACCTGTGTCTTTTTACTGGAGTGAAATACGGGAGTTGTTACTACTGGAGCGGGCTATCCGAGCTAAAAAGGCGGGTGAGTAGGATGACTGAAGGCAAGTGTCGTAAGGACACTGACAATGAGACACGTGGCACGTGGGGATTGTGGGTGTCAGGGTGTAGGTGGGCGCCTCGTGTCGGGTTTAAGGCTGGTACGGGTCTCAATACCAGCTGACCTAATAAACTTTACCTTACCTTTTGCCTGTGTATGCTGTCCAATTCTTGCAGCGTGTGATTTCTTGCGCCAAACAGATACATAACTTTCCCCACCGTGAGGGTCCACCTTATGGTCTACCACCTGGTCGCCACGCGGCGAACTCCTGCCCACGTCGAGGCCCCACCGTGCTATGCGTTTGCAATTCCGCGGGGGTAAGGGCCTCTACCTTCCTTCGCTGCTCGACCCCCTCGGAATTCCTCTCGTGTCACCACGTGGCGGGACCGCCTTTCGATACGTGGGCTTCAATGTTTTGGTATCGCGTTCCACTTCCTTCTTGTGTCTCCCGTTATTGCTTTTGGCTTTATTGCTCTATCCCCCTTGTGTTATTTCTCTTTCGGTTCTAAACACACGTGGCCTCCACTTCCTTGTCATTTTCCGACCCCTTTTCAAAGTATTTCACACTTCAATATAAATTTTAATACATGGCTATTCACCCTTTTAACACTAAAGTAAAAGATTGAACAACATTGGCTCCACCTGGGGACGGCACGTTTGTCCTCGAACGTGTCGAGAACTACGCAGAACTTTGGTTCATCTTCTGTGAATGCCACTTCTCCAGCACTTGTGGCCTTTTTGCTGAATGAATCATCAGAACTCATGCATTACTCAATTTAAAAAAAAAAAACGAAAACAACAGCTAATGTACAATATAATACAATCAGGCTTCTTTAGCCCGCTTGAGAACTGGAAATACGGCTTGAGGAACTTCCCGTTTACAGGGGTATCGAGCAGATCTCCCTGTAAATTCTCCAGCTTAAAAGTATTTTTGCCACCTTCCTCTGCAATTTTGAAAGGGCTGAACCAGAGGGGATCGAACTTACCATGCTTGCCTTTATCAGCCCTTTGAACATCCCACCTGAGCACTAGATCCCCTATCTGCAAACCTCTGTCTTTAGCATGTTGATCGAATAGCCCTTTCATCTTCTCCTGGTACTCTACTAGCTTTTGGTTCACCTGACTGCGAGTTTCTTCGAGCTCTACCAGTTGATTAATTCTCCTGATGACATCATCAGGTTCCTCCTGGCTCTCTTGCATATAACTACTGGCAAGGCCAGCTGTATAGGGAAGACAGTTGCTCGCCCATAGACTAACTCATAGGGGGATTTTCCAGTTGCCCTTTTACTGGTTATCCTGTTTGCCCACAGAGCAAACTTCAGTTGGGAATCCCAGTTCCTCTGGTTTTCATTTATTGTCTTCTTTAGAGCTCTGACCAGCGTTTTGTTTGATGATTTCGCCAAACCATTTCCCTGTGGGTAGTAAGCTGTAGAGTTACCCAGAGTGATGTTATATTGCTGACAAAAATTCACGAATTTTGTAGATTTGAAGGCTTGGGCATTGTCAGTTACTATTCTAGCAGGACATCCGAACCTGGATATAATGTTTTCCTCCATGAATTTAATTATCACTGTGTCTGTAGCATTTCGTGCAGGTATGGCTTCCACCCACTTCGTGAAGTAATCTGTAGCAGTCAGGATCCATTTGTGCTGCCCACTTGAAGGCGGGTGAATCTTACCTATGAAGTCAATTCCCCATTGTTTGAAAGGTTCATCAACATGTACAGGAATCAGAGGCAGAGCTGCGAGCTTCTGTTTTTCCGCAAATTTCTGGCATTTATCACATGCCCTGACCCAGGTGAAGACATCTCCAAACAATTTTGGCCAGTAGAAACCAGCCTTCAGGGTCTTGTGAGCAGTAGCCCTCCAACTGTAATGGCCCCCACATATACCTTCGTGGAACTCTGCTATAATGCTTCCCACCTCTTCCTCGGTCAGACGTAAGAGCAGGATGCCTGAGGGATCCCTCCAGTATAGCCGGCCGTTTGCAACCATATACTTCTGTGACTTCAACCTGAGTGCCTTGTATTTAGCATTCTCGCAGCTAGGTGGACAGCTCAGTGTTAAGAGGTACTCCACTATTTCCTTGTACCACTGGCTGGTGAGGTATTTCATCTGTATCTTCTGGGAGGCTATCTCCACTCCCTGTGGTTTTTCATTCTCCTCAGAATCTTCGTTTGCTGTCATAGACAGATTGATACCCAAGGCCTGGCAATTTGACTCAGATAGGATCTTGGCTAGACCTTGGCCCTTGATTAATTTGGTTGGACGAATATCCAACTCATATTCCTGTATCTTGGCTATCCATTTACCTCTTTTTCCCTCACTGTCCCCTTGGATGAGAATGTCCTTAACAGCTGCTGTGGGAACAAATGCAGTGATATGGGACTGTAAAACATACATTCGGAAAGCCTTGAGGGATTTCACCAGAGCATAGGCTTGCTTCTCCAATATGTTATATTTGAGCTCGGCATCACGCAGTACTTGGCTGAAGAATGCAATTGGGTGCTCATAGCCTTCCTCGTTTTTCTGCAACAGAACTCCAGCCACTATGTGGGGTAAAGCAAAAGAAAAAATCATAAAAGGTTTGGAATAATCAGGCCCGGCCAATACAGGGGCTTCAGCAAATGCATTTTTGATTCGAGTAAAGGCCTCTCTTGATTCTGATGACCATTTAACTTCATTGTTCTTCTTTAACATGTCAGTGGTGTGCCTAACTATCTCAGCATAGTTAGGGATGAACCTCCTCAGAAAGTTTATTCGGCCTAAAAATACTTGAATTTCCTTTTTGTTTCTGGGTAGGGCAATGCCATTTATAACTTCGACTCTCTTAGGATCTATCTTCACTCCATCTTTGGTTACAATGTGCCCCAAGAGCTTGCCCTCTTCTAGTGCAAACAGGGACTTCTGTGGGTTAAGGGAGAGGCCATACCTTCTGCACTTCTCAAAGGTTCTGCGCAGGTGTTCTATATGTTCTACATCATTCTTTGAGAATACAGTAATGTCATCCAGATATACCACCACAAACTGGTCCTGCTCTCCAATAAAAGCAATATCCATAGCCCTCTGAAAAGTGGCCCCAGCGTTGATCAGCCCAAAAGGCATTCTGGCATACATGAACGTTCCCCATGGAGTGGTGAAGGCAGTCTTCTTTTGATCTTCTGGTAATACTGCCACCTGATTGTAGCCCGAGAACCCATCCATCATGGACATCCGGGAAGCTCCAACCACTTTCTGCAAGATATGGTCCATTTTAGGCAGCGGGTAATTATCCTTTAGGGATGCCCTGTTCAGGTTCCTGAAATCAACACATAACCTTATTTCTCCGTTCTTCTTTCGCACCGGGACTAAATTAGCCACCCACTCAGAATACCTCAATGGCACTATAATTTTAGCTTTCAGCAGTTTCTTTATTTCTTGCTCAATTGAAGGCAGCAACAGGGGGTTAATCTGTCTGAGTTTTTGCTTATGGGGTTTTGCATCTCCCTTCAGTGGAATCTTATGCTACATAACACTGACATCAAAAGTTTTCAGGTCTTGATATGACCAGGCAAACACGTCTCTGTAGGCCTGGAATAACTTTTGATACAATTGTTTGTATTCATCCGGGACCTTCCTGGACAGCTTCACAATTTTTGGATCCTCTTCAGTGCCCAGATTAAGGTCTTCGACTTGATCTTCTGCCACCACTTTATTAGGCTGCAAAGGAACGTCGTTTTTGTTGAAAAGCCTCTCTAAAGGCACTAGCCCCCGGGGAATGACATTCCCTTTCAACTGCAGAAATCTGTGGCCAGCTATCCTCTCTTCCAGCTTATCTTCTGAAAAGTCTCCAGTCTCTTCTTCACAATTGTCAATCTCCATGTTAGAAAACTCCCCAACAGTTTCTAGGAACCTCTTCACCTGCTCCTCATCTTCAAACACCTGCCAGTGCTTGACGTTATCAGGGATTGAAGGTCGGTACCTCACTTCGATTTCATATCTCAGAAGAGGATTCTGAGGTGGGCGGAAGGTACTAGCAGCCACGGCCAAGGAATCTGCCATTCTGTTCTGTTCTCGAGGCATGAATTGAATGTTGAATGCCAAGAAGAAGTTCTCTACGAGATCCCAAACTTCATTTCTATAGGCCTTGAGCCTAGGATGCTTGGCTTGACACTGACTTCTCACTTGTCAGACTACCAACTTAGAATCTCCCAGCACCTTCAGATTTTGTATGTTCATACTCCTTGCTGTCTGTAGCCCCAGTATGAGTGCTTCATACTCGGCCACATTGTTTGTGGCCTCATATTCCAGCTTGAAGGACAAGGGGACCCACTGACCCATAGGTGAAATTAGCAACACTCCAGCTCCATTTCCTTCTCGGGAATTTGCTTCATCAAAGTGGAGTGTCCAGATTTCAGATCCATAGTCCTGCATTAATGATTCAGCTTTTATCTGACAGAATGAGGGTTCATGGGCATACTCCTGATCTTCTTCCAACATTAAACACGAGAAATCCCCGTCTCGGCTGTAAACTGGGGAATTAACTGAATCACCCGCCTTGGTGACTGTTTTGACGAATCTGGTTTCTCGATACAATCTACTCTCTTGGCCACCAAAGACAGGGATAGTGGCATAGGTCAGGTCCAACTTGATTGATCCTCCGATTCTGGTTCCCCAAGACCTTGACAGTAGCATACCGAAGTGGGCTGGGATGTCAGCCACTACAATATCCATCAACACACTTTTGGCAGGAATCTGAGCCAGATTAACTGCCAGATCTTTAATCATGCCCAAACATTTCACCCTTTTGGAGTCAAAAGAATAGAGGTCTTTATAAGGACGAGTGATTTGGTGTCCCAATTGCTCCATGACAGACAGGGGCATGAGGTTGTGAGACGCTCCTGAGTCTAACATACAATTATGCAACAATAGATCATGGATCACTAAAGACACATAAAAGGGGGGTGTGGAGGGATCTAACTCTTCAACGTGTGGACCGAACACCACGATAGGTCTTTCTTCCTGCAGGTTAAGACTTTCTGGAACATGTGATATATCAGGAGGGGAGATGAAGGAAGTGATCTGTGACTGATAAGCCGGTTGTTTCAACAGTTCAGACAGAGGAACTGGTATTTTTACTTTTTCAAGCTCTTTTTGTAGACAGAAGATGGATGAAGGCTTATCGACTAACACTTCTTTTTCCTTTGACTCTTTACTTTGCACGGGAGGCTTAACTTCTTTTTCGGTGGGCTTATCACTAAGGGGTACAGCTACTTGTGAAGACGAAGGCATTTGATTATCAGATTGCAGAGATTGGTTAAGGGGCCTCTTACCTTTTTCTAGGGATTTTTGAGCATTGACCTCCTTCTGTGTGGATGCTGGCTTTTGGGGTGTATCCTCCTCTTCATCTTGAGTACGGGTTCGCTTCCTAGAGGACCTGAGATCATATTTTCTATTGAACTGGGCTTGCATGAAGTCAACGAACTGTTTACAGTAATCATCAATCTCGAGCTCTTCAGTATCCTCGTTGTCTTTCCTTTTTGATTTAGCCTGCAGTTCTCCCTCCTCACTTTCATGTACAGGACATTCTATGTCATCACTATCTGAGAAGACAGGGCATGCCTCCTCTTGTTCGTAGGCAGGATCTTCAGGAGAAGCTTCCACTTGCCCCTCCAAGTATAGAGGATGCGGCACCTGATCTTGTTGCTCCTTCTGTCCTCTCTGCAGTATCTGCAAGGGTGGTTTCCTGTATTGAGGATTGAATCCCCTGTTTGGAGCATTCTGGAAATTCTTTGGAGGTGAATTCTTTCCCTCCATCTCAAGCTTGACCAGCTTACTTGAGAGATTCTTGATCATTCTATTCATTTCCTCGATCTTGTCATTGGCCGAATCTCTGTCTTGGCCTGAGGTGGATACCTCCTCCTTTCCCCTTCTTCTGACATCGTGTTCTTGTTTCCCTTTGGATTTGCCAGTTGAGACAAAGTTTGCTTCTATCTCTAATGCGTCTGTCTGTGCATCATCCAGCGTGGCTGGCTTTCTCTCTCTCAATGAGATACCAAATTCAGAATCAAATGCTGCCACAAAAACGACCTTGGCAGCGGTCTGCTGAGGCTTCATCTCAGCGGGGAGACTCAGGTACAGTTTGTTAAATCTTCTGATAAACTCTGATACCCCTTCATTGTGCTTCTTTTTCAGAGTGTTAAACTCGGTAAGGACATCACCGTGATCTTTCCTGTCCCCCCATTTTTTGATGAAAGCGTCCTCCATTGCCTCCCAAGTGTTGATGGAATGAGCTCCAAGGGTTTTGAACCATTTTCTGGCTTCCCCATCTAAGGATTGCACGAACAGTCTTAGAACTACGTCCAGATGCTCCACATTAAAATTCTTTGCGAAAGAACAGAAGATTTCGACATGTTTCTGGGCTTCCATGTCATTCTCACCACTAAATCTGGGCAGAACCTTCAAATAGTCTTGCGGCATGTCATTTAGTACTGCAGGTAGTTCCAGAGGAGCGTATCTGTTTTGCAGGAAACCAGGGACATTCGCCATTAGGGGAGGTGGAGGTAGAATGAGAGTCTGAGCTGTGAGTGGAGGAGGAGAGGGTGGAAGTGAAGTATGAATAATGATGGGGATGTAGTGAACAGCGGCTTGAGGGGTTGACGAGAATGTCGCGCTGTGAACAACAGCTATTTCAGTAACTTCCTTAATCTCCTCAACTTCAGGAGTAGGGTGGAAAGAGTAATGCGGAGTATAACTAGACTCGGCTTCGTCTTTGATATGGGTGTCTACCTGAGGTGGGCTCTCTGAATAGTAACCAGTATCTCTTATAATAGGGTTAGAGCCTTGTATTTGGGCGTTTTGAGAGGAAGAGGACGGAAGATATGGAAAGTTTTCTAGGGAGAATTCAGGAATCTCGGTATGAACTGACTGCCTTTCCCTCTAGCCTCTTCTATGTAGGATTCTTTCTGGGTCAGACACAGAGGGTGTCCTTGACTGAGATGTATCTGACCTTAGGTGTGGCTTACGGGGAGCCAGGACTGCAAACAGGTTTAACTGTAAAATGGTTGTGGAGTCGCCAAGGTGAGGGGTGCACAACTCTCAACTCTTCGTGCTCACCTAACTGAAGAGTGAATGGATTTTGTCGAGGCCCAGGGATCTTAAATCTCTTCAACTTCGGTCCCCGGCAACGGCGCCAAAAAGATGTTGTAACTCCTAGAGACAGCCTAGAGTTGCCATAGACCAGTGCCTAGGACATCTTACATAGCAGAGAGACACGATCATGTAATGGGAAGGATCTCAGCAGGACCGGGCTCTCGAACTATTTCTTTTCAAATGAGGAAAACTAGAATTTCAATGGTATCCAATATTTCAGAAGCTTAAGCTGAAGAGACAATTCTGAATAAGCAAGATGTTAAACCCCAACATAAATGCACAAGACAATTCCAAGACAGTTCGCTGTAGCAAGGGCTGGATTGTCAAATACTTCACAGAGAAGGATGATATAAGGGTATCTATTGAGAATGTAGAAGGAAGAAGATTTTAATTGCTATAAAGACAGTATTTAGAAACAGACGTTAACATGTGGTGGGCTTAAACTTTAAGAATCCATACATGATAACCATGTTCGTAAATAATACTTCATAACATTCAATATAGCAGAAATGTGAATGAAGTGAAAATGGAACAACGTATTACACCTGAGCCGTATTTAAAGTGCCAAGAAGCTAATGAAATAAGTATCAACAGGGATAAATTCATAACAGAAGCAGCCAGCAACTCGCATTCCAGAAAGCAATACCAGATATATGGATATAAGCGAAATGAATAACTACACTACAACACACAAGAGAGAATAACACACTATGAAGAATCGAAACCAGAATCCTTATCTGAAACAAAACTCCTTTTCATTGAGGCCCTACGGGCTCTTTGCATTCATATTAGGACGTTCACAAAATAGCCAAACAAGAAGGTCTTACACAGTTACTTCCTCCAAAAGTTTGGAACCCTGTTCTCTCATTTGATTTATCTTATATAGCTTCTTCCTCTTTCCAGCGGGAAGATATTTTTGGAAAAATATCTTCTCCGCATAACAAAATTTGTTACCTGTCCTTTTCAAAACCACAAAATTCATGATGGGGAATCAAGCCTCCCATCATGTATAATCAGGCCCTCGGGCCTTTTCTTCTTTAAAACAAAAATTTAAAAGATAGTTCAGAGAAAATATAAAATGCAAGAGTGGAAGAACAACCCACTCAAAAACTTGAAAAATAAACTAACTGAGTAAAAATAAACAGGCCGTTAAGGCCAAATCATGAGTTGACATAACAATCACTGGAGAGGCTGAGTGGAAGCAGTTGCTGATTTGGGCGGAGGCATGCTTGCGGACGAACTGGCATGCTGACTCATAAACTGTGTGCATCTTTGCTGACTCTCCACAGCTGGCTCAGGCATCGCTGAGAACCCCTCCACCTCGATAAAGGCTTCAGTGAGAGCGTGAAAACCTGCCCCGGTAGGGAGCTTGTGCCTGATCATGTAAAGGAGATTAAACTCCTTTTGGAGGACCGTAACAATTGTGTCAGCTTTGAGTTGAGTCGCTTTTCCCATCTGGAGGTCAGTCCGATCTTTTTCTGTTTGCAAGCGTGCTGTATATTGGTCCAGGGGCAAGAGCACGGCAGGGGCGGCTGGGTCCCAGCAGGAAGGGAGTCCAGCTGTGGTGATTCCATTCCATACCTCGTCGAACCGTCTGACGCTGTCGACCACTTGTTGAAGGGCTCTTGAGGCTGCTACTCGGGCCTTCTCTTTATCGATGATCTTACGAAATTCGATGGCCTCTGTGAATCGGCTGGAGATACCGTGTTTCTCCAAGTCGTTTGACCTCAGCTCGTAAAGGAATGAAATGTACTCCCTAGCATGTTGAGCTCTGTTAGGCAGATCAACCCCTGCCTCCTGCAACTTTCTACTGAGATAGGGAATAGCAGACTTGTGCTCCCCTATCGTTGTCAAAAACTCCCATTGCTCAGTTACCGCCGTGGTTATATCTGACCAGATTATGCTTCTGGCCTCGAGAAGGGTGAGGTTCCCCTTTGCTCGACTTCTCATGTCAACAATGGTTTTCTGCTGCTCTGCCGTGACCTTCTTCTCTTACTCAACTTCCTTCTGTAGCCCCTCGACTGTTCTGGCATTTTCGGCCAGGGAGTTCTCCAATTGTGCGATCTTTTGTCTGGCCGTAGATGCTTGTTTTTCCAGTACTTCAATCTTAGCTCTGGCTGTGGACAGTTGTGCTGGCAATGAGCTGACTCAACTTGACACTTCAGCTGACTTGTAGCTCTGTTGCTTTGTCCTGTAACTCGCTGATCTTTTCGGCCATCTTTTCTTTTTCTTCCCTTTCCTTGGATAACCTGGCAGACAACTCTGCTTTCTCCTCCTCCGCCTGTACCAATTCAGCTGTTTGAACATGATGCGAGGCCGGTATACGAGCCTGTCTTTTCGTTGATGCAACTTCCTTCTGCAGCTGATTTATGAGTGCTGCCTGTGCACTTGTTCCCCCATCATCTAGGTTCTTGATCTGGTCCTCGAGAACACGCACCTGGTGTGCTCTGGCACGGCAGGAAACTTGTTCAGCTACTAAGGATGCCCTCAGCTGGTCATGTTTCTGTTCTAACTTTCTTAGTGCGAGGGTGAGCTGCATTAGTTTATCCTTCATCATGTCGCAAACCGTTTGGAACAGGTCACACATGTCATTGGCCGGTACCTTCTGCACGTCAATGGCAAATTCAAGCACCTTATAGCTGGGAACATCAGAATTGGGGTCCAGGATGGCCTCTGCCACAGACAATACCAGGCTTTCAATGTCCGCGTTGATAGAGGCGGAGAGCCTGGTATGATATTTTTCCACATACCCCCTAATTCAGCCTTGTACTTGTCTCGGATTGCTTTATTCGTCTGCTCCCTTTCGCTTGCCCTGGACGAAGTGAGCTCAATGATGGCCTGCGTAACCTCTGTGAAATCAGAGGAAGCGGCGCTGTCTCTCAACACTGTTATCCCTGCCTTGCCTTTATCAAATTCACCAAACTTCGTGAAGGGTTCCAGTAATTGCCCTTCTCCTATGACTTCCGCTTCACTGGTGGCCGTCCTTTGCCTCTTGAGCGGTGGTGTAGCTACTCCCGGAAGTACACCTTCTTCTTCTGGCGCCCTGATTCACCTCCTCCTCCTCCACAGCAACGAGATGAATGAATCTCCCATCACCCAAAACAAGGGCCAAATTTCGAGGTTAGTGCCTCATTCCATAATTACTCGACTCATGTGTGTTAGATATGGCCCCCATTCCTTTTCCTTTTGTTTGAAATGATTTCTGTGGTCCTTAGCCCAGCTTTCCCAGCATGGGCCCTGCTACAGCATTTTTTCAACGATTGGGAGGGCATGTCTTGAGTTTACCACGAAGGGGCCGATTTCGATAAGAAGCCTTAGGATGTAGCCTTTCTTAGCGGGGACAAAATGGAGCTGGTCGGCTTTGAGAGCTTGCCGGATGTATTCGAGGGCGTAAACTCGTCGGATGGGGAAAACTGGCAACCGATATGGGGCAACTTCGGCTCCATAGACTCGAATTTCAGTGTAGTCTTCAAAAAGAAACCAATCTCCGGTACACTGGTATTTCCCGGCTTGTAGCCAGCGTTTCATTTTTGGGAAAACCCGAGGGGAAGGCGAGTCGTGAATGATGGTATAGGCGATGGACATGAAAGTGTTCACAAAGTTAGCATAACCCTTTCCCTTAGGTAATTGACGGACAGAGAAATTCCAGTCGAAGACTGGTCTGGGTTGGGAATTCTCAGAATAGGCTTTGTCTAACCCCAAACGGTCGAACTTATCTGCATGCTGGAACAAGAAGAGGTAAAACACCATTGAGCAGAAACGGAACCGGCGGGTTTGTGAGAGCTCCTGGAATTGGGTTAGGATGGCCGAGGAGAGGAAACCAGGAATGTCTAAGACTACCCCATTTTGTGACATGAGCCATAAGAAGCGAACGCATACTATAGAAATGTCTTTCGGGCTCCCTATCCCCAAAAGGCCAGCGATGAGAGAGAGAATGGGTCGAACCTCTTCGACGAAAAGACTTAGTGAAAACGGCTCTAATGTAGGCAGGGAAGTTGCATGGTCGACGGTTATGGAAGATATAAAGGCATGACGGGCTTCCCGTGGCTGTTTAATGAACTGGGTTGCCAAGGTTTCATCTTTGAAGCTGACATATGTGTCGCTGGCAGGGAAACGAAGGGTCTGTCTAATAACATCGGGAGAAAGGGAAAGAACCCTATTCCCTTGAGGGGAAACGAAGGTGCCCCGATGTACATCAAAGACATCTCTGAGCCAGGTAATGAAATCAACACAATAATGGACACAGGGGGTGATTTGGTGGTATAAGCCCGACCGACAACCGGAAATGGTACGTTCTTTTATTAAGCGTGACCCAGCAGTTTGATCTTTGCATTAATAATAAAGAGGAATTATTTTAGATTAGAGATACCAGCCACATAAGTCATGAGCGGCTCCAAAAAGGGGCGTTCCTAGACTCACGGACCTGGGAGTTTACGGTTCGTTCTTCTTGAGCGATTCCCTCCATGGTGACATTTCAAAGAATTCGAAAAAGAGAAAGGAAAACGAGAGGGAAAATAGATAATGGAATGCACAGACGGAGGTAACAACGCTATGAAAGTGGCGCAGGAACCCTGACAATGATTGGGAGTAGACCAGGTGAAAACATTGGTATTTGCGTAGATAATTTTGTCATGTCTTTTTGCGGGTAAATACGGGGAGTTGTTACTGCGGGAGCGGGCTATCCGAGCTAAAAGGCGGGTGAGTAGGATGACTGAAGGCAAGTGTCGTAAGGACACTGACAATGAGACACGTGGCACGTGGGGATTGTGGGTGTCAGGGTGTAGGTGGGCGCCTCGTGTCGGGTTTAAGGCTAGTACGGGTTTGAGTACCAGCTGACCTAATAAACTTTACCTTACCTTTTGCCTGTGTATGCTGTCCAATTCTTGCAGCGTGTGATTTCTTGCGCCAAACAGATACATAACTTTCCCCACCGTGAGGGTCCACCTTATGGTCTGCCACCTGGTCGCCACGCGGCGAACTCCTGCCCACGTTGAGTCCCCACCGTGCTATGCGTTTGCAATTCCGCGGGGGTAAGGGCCTCTACCTTCCTTCGCTGCTCGACCCCCTCGGAATTCCTCTCGTGTCACCACGTGGCGGGACCGCCTTTCGATACGTGGGCTTCAATGTTTTGGTATCGCGTTCCACTTCCTTCTTGTGTCTCCCGTTATTTCTTTTGGCTTTATTGCTCTATCCCCCTTGTGTTAGTTGTCTTTCGGTTCTAAACACACGTGGCCTCCACTTCCTTGTCATTTTCCGACCCCTTTTCAAAGTATTTCACCCTTCAATATAAATTTTAATACATGGCTATTCACCCTTTTAACACTAAGGTTAAAGATTGAACAACACAAGATTTGAAGATGAACACAGAAATTACAATTCTCAGCCATGACCAAAATAGAGATTTGAAACAGTTTTCTTTGTTTTTGTTCCGGAACTGTTTTGGCTCGATTGTGGAAATTCGACGATAATATTTGTGTTTGACTCAGTATCATCTGACTTGGTATCATTCATAGGTGGCAATGAGATTCAATACATTCATATGGTTCGACGTAAATACTCCACATGTCAAATATATATTTCATCGGATTGATACCGAGTTGGTATAGGTTGGTATGAAGAGTTGATGCGAATTGTTTGAAGTTAGTTGGGTCCCATGATGTCGATATATGTATCAAGGGGTAAGTCTTATTTATGTTTTATTATATTTCCATTTCATAGTGCCATTACAAGCCAACAGTGCCGGAATTTCCCAGTATGTCTAATGCTTTTGGAAATGGACTTTTTGTATAATGGTTTCTTTATTGTATGATTCAAATTAAGTGTATTGGAGGTATGAGCTTAATTTTGAGTCAAAGTGGAAATTGAAAGAAATGTTGTGATTAAGGCTTTAGAGAAAAACCTTTCTGAGAACATGAAAAACCTGATATGGTTATATGTGTATGTCTTTTATTAGATGTATGCCACTGTTAATGATGACAGTATATGGCAGTGAGATTTTGATGGCTGACTGTGACTTGACAATGAAACCTACAACATTATAACAGTAATGTATGCCAATTTGACAGTGATATGGCAGCTTGATGGCAGTTCGCCTTGTTATATGCCTGTAATTTTGCATGGCTGTTACCTTATGCATGATAGCAACCTTGACATAACAGAGAACCTGATGATATAGTTTTGACCTTATTGTTATGGATATGACAGTGACCTTGTGATATGGTAGTGCCCTTGAGATGACAATGAGCTAGTAATGAATGCGATCTTGATTACAATAAGAACCTTGATATATATGACAACTTGACTGAGATATGTATGGCAGTATGATGGATGACAGTCACCTTGTTATGGCAGTGGG